>OY804524.1:20586212-21186212 GCA_963680855.1 Lepeophtheirus nordmannii | reverse complement strand
CGATTTTTGGGGTTTCCTTGTTGAAGTAATGTTTTATTAATTGATTTAATCATGTCTGAGGGTCCACAAATAAAGAAATAGGTTGGTATTGTAGGGTCCGTAGTGTCAAGTAGGTCTTGAGCGCTTATTCTGGGTCCACTCATGGTCGAGTAGTACTGCACTTTAAACCTAGAGTTAGCATTTGCAATGGAATCGAGATCCTTTTTAAAAATGAGTTCTTCATTTGTTTTGGTAGAGTAGAGGAGGTGGGTGTCCACTTTGGAAATATCCTTATCGAATACATCAAAATATATAGAGGCCAGTGGATTGATTCCAACACCACCAGCAATTAGAACTAATCGATGAGGTTCATTCGTTTGTATTTTGCGATTTGGGTAGTGATAGTCTCCACCTTTAAAAAAAAAAATAGGTTGATGTTGAACTAGTAGAGGACTAAATATACATGAATCCTACCAAAACGAAATTGAAGTTCATCGTTGACTTGGGCCTTGGTGTGCATCCATAGTGCTGGAGCCCAAGTAGAATACTTTATAGCTAAATCAAGAACTCCATGCTGCTCAAATTTAGAGGACTTTGAGCTCATGGAGTATCCTCCAATTTGATCAATTTCAGGAATATACAAGTCCATCCATTGTCCAGGAAGGAAGGATCCAAGTTGACATTTTGCTGAACTCTATTATGAGTATAGTATGAACTTGTTGCAAATGAAATCTAGGGAGAAGATGGGGAAATGAAAGGAGCAAGCTGTATACCTCTATTAATTCCATTTTAAATCCTTTAACCGTTGGTGACAATTGTTGAATCTCTGTAATTCGAATGGGCCTCATTTCCGAGTGGCGTTTGTTGTGAGCAGTTATTTCCATATGACTACCAGTAGATATAATTGCAAATGTTTTGGCTTTTGAACTAAAGGATCGAGAAGCTTTGATACTACTAGATACATATGTAATCACATTGTGTGTACCCATTTTATCAATCCTCAAGTATTATAAATCAATATGATTATATTTACCTAGCGTGTCTAAGACTAATGAGTGTAGAAGCTGTTGACATGATCCTGACTCTCATGAATACATAATAACTAAGCTGTAAACGTTATGCAGGTTACATAACAACTCTAATTGCATGTTCAGGCTGGACTCCATCATATTGTAATAAAAGTATCTACTTAATCGAATTGAAGGCACGCAAGTATTTAGTATCATTAAATTTCATCATGGTCAATTGAGTGTTTAATTATTTAAAAATCATTATTTATTTGTGTACTTCAGCGGGAAATGAAATATTATTCCGATCAGCTAGAGACATTTTGAAACAAGGAGTCTCTCGGATCTCGCGTATTTCGTTCATAACAATCAACATGATCATGGAATTGGATCTAGGGGATGTACTACCTTAGCAACAAATATAACCGAAAACCGGAGCCTTTTTTCTAGCTTCCTATGAATATTAGTCTGAATGGAGTTGGCCAGGGAAAATGACAAAGCATCATCTTTGACACTCTTTGTCTATAATATAGAGTATTTCTATCCATGCATTAATTATACGGAATAAATCTAGCCATGTATAAATAGATGAACAGCTAGTACTTTGTTATATTTAGTTAAATTAGTTTATAAAATATATATTATTAGAAATGCCACTCGTATATATATAATATAATATTATATTAATAATTCCATTAACCGTTGTATTACTTGCCTAATATTATTATTATTATTTACATGAAAAAAGGCAGTCCAATAATAAATAAGCACATACAGGTTGAGTGAATATTTGCGCACGCAAGACTGGACTGTTAGCGCAAGAGTACAAAAAGCACACAACCAAGTATAATGTAGCAAGGTCCTGTAGTGTAGTTGAAGTTCGCTGTTTTTTGCTCCCGCATTCTTCGCTTTTCATTCTACTTCTTAAATAATAGATATTACAGGAGCAGTAGTCGTCTCCGAATTTTAAGTGGGGTTGCTATGTAGGGCTTAAACAAGGTGCTATTATCATCAATAAGCAATACTATCTATCATCCTAGCCAGGAGATATGGATTAATTAAGAGACTTCTCAAATGCTATTAACATCATAATAGTTAGTGCTATTATCATTGACGTTGACTCATTTTACATTAATAAGAAAAGGAATGAAGAAGTCTATTGAGAAGCTCAAGGTTAGGATTGATCAGAATCTTAATCGTGCGGAAAAGACAGAGCTACTTAATGAGGATTTGATTCGAATAGAAGAGAAAGTTCTTGGCCTTAAACAAGTAAATCATTATTTTGTCAATCATTCATAAAAAATAAAAAGGTGGAGTCGCTAATATTTGTATTTGAAATGAAATTTCTCCATTTTGATTTTCGCCTACAAAATTGACGAACTTTGAATTCATTTTATTATTTTAATAAATACATTTATTTTGTGGGAGTTTTTTTTTCCACTTATTTTTTCCACTTTTTAATCTCATTTCTTTTTATTTTGTGGGAATGGATTGTTCGTATCTAGCAAAAAAAAAATGAAGAGATTAATTTCAATTAAATCATTTTTTATTCCGCAAATTCAACTAATTTTTTTTTCTCTTGATTAAAATACTACTCATAAGATGTACGTACATGGATTATAATTCTTAAGAAAATAATGAATTTTAGTGGAGCGAAGAGGGGGAGGGGGATTCATCATGCTCAACACAGATTGAAATCCCCCCCTTCCCCTTCTCCCTAAACGTCTTCCCACTTTCAACTACATACATACAGCGTGGGCATGTAACAGTGAATCATGGTAAAAAAATATATATGCCAAAAGTCAAATAATGTACAACACATGCATATTTTTTATTCTATCTCTCTATACATGTATACACAACTTAAAACAACAAAAAAATTAAATAAAAAATGTCATGATGAAGAAAATCTAATCATATTTCTCTGCATGATTCTCTAGGTATGTCAAAGTGTGACAAAGAAACTGAGTGAAGGGAATAATAAGGGAACGGATGGAGCTGCAATTGAGAAAAGGATTCGTAAAACAACGGACTTCATTGTTGGACAAACAATACAGGAAAATGGTCGCTTGTTTACACGAAAGGATGAGACCTCCTTCCTTGGAACCCTTCTCTCCGAATCAGGACATTTATTGAATAATCTCGCAGCAAATCAAATTCAGTATGAAATTGAAGTGGAGAAACTAGTCATTCAGCAATTAACATCCATTCTGGATAATCATTGGCCTCCTATAATGAAGGAAAAACGGAATTTAGAGCGCTGTGTTAGTGATTTAGATCGAATCAAGTCCCGGTTACTTCATGTGAAAAATAGTAATGCATCAATTTCTGCGAGTTCCTCTAGCACATCAACCGGAGGGGGATCCAGTGAAGACTCTGCCGCTCTTCAAAGGGAATTAAACCTTCAAGAAGAGTTGTATGAAGTTCAAAATAAGGTGGACTCCTCCCGTGATAGTCTTGCATCCCTAATGCTTCAATTTCTAGCCAAAGAGCCTGAAATAGGTCGAATACTACTCACCTATTTCAAAGTTAAAAAGGAATACCATGCACATGTAGCGGAACAAATCTCCCAGCAAGCCTCACGGTTCTCATCTCTGATTGATACTTGCTCCATCCCCGTGTATGGAACGGATATCAAAGTTCACCTCAATAAAAGTGGGAGAATCATTGCCATCCCACTACAACTCTGTGTTTGCCGCCTCATCCAGCTCGGTTTAGAAGAAGAAGGGTTATTTCGTGTTGCAGCTTCTGCAGGGAAAATAAAACATTTGAAGGCGATATTTGATGCTGGGGAATGGGGTAGAAACACACTTCTTCAAATAGAAGACCATCATGTATTTGCTGGAGCTCTCAAAACATACATTAGAGATCTTCCGTCACCGTTGTTGGATGGAAACTATGAAAGCTGGTTGGAACATAGTAAACGCGGTGGACAGGAGAACCCCTTTCTCAAAGATCTTGTCTCTAAACTTCCGCGTGAGAATAGGGAAAACTTGAATTATCTATTTCAATTTTGCAACTTTATTGCATCCAAGTCTTCAGAGAATAAAATGACTATATCAAACCTAAGTATTGTCCTTGCTCCAAATTTATTATGGCAACCCGAAGAGCTTCACTCCACGAGCCCTTCCTCCTCCATCAATGGAATATCCAACTCTCAAATTGTGAATACCGTTGTTGCTAACTTAATTGAAAATGTGGGCTATTACTTTGAGAACCCTAATGTTGACTTTTTTGATGGTGTACTTATCTCTGGATCCTCAGTGTCCATGTCCGAACGTTTATGTCAGCAGGCAGCAAGAACCCCAGTTACATCTCGAGCCAATGTACCTTATTCAGTGCATCAGAATGTATCCAATTACACTTCCTCCTCTTCCACATCCAATGCTCACTCTAACCATAGTAATAACAACAGTAGTTCCATAACTCGGGCCCCCGTTCCTACTCCTAGAGGCAGTAAGCATGGAAACAATGGAAATGGTAGCCTTTCAAATCATCACCAATCCAATATCAGTAGCCCTAATAGTAATAAACCAGTCATTCCCGCCAAACCCAATCTTGACTCAATCAAATCTGTTCAGCAAGACCTTGCAAATATGAAAATTGCCGCTGAGAGCACGAATTTGTAAGAGCCTAAGGATATCTTAAAAACACCCAATAGCGCGAGATAAAATACTCAATTCGTTTAAGGAAAAAATATAATTACATACTTATGTATAATTAGTCTTTTTGTTTCGTTCTGTTTAATAAGACGCTGTGGTATAGATTGTGACTTCTTAAAAGGAGGATGGATTAAATGTGACGAGGACACAGGTCAGACTCGTGTTGATGTATGTACATTTAACCTATAACATGCTGACTGAGCTTTTTTTAGCTAGCTTTGAAGGTGCTGTTTTTAGATGGAGAAGATTTTGTATCTATTTTCTATCGATTAGTTGAAGATAATAATAACAATTATCTTCAATGTATTTTATTTCGTCATTGTTGCTAATTATTGAGCTATGCACTTGACTCTTGGAGTGATATTCGTACTCATTCAATTGAACCATGTCACAAAATGAAATAGAAAAAAATATAAATAGCATATACTTTTTTTTTAAATAGCACCCGTCTACTGTCTATATTAGAGCAAAATGCATAGTTTGTAGTTTTTATTATTTTAACTTTTTTGTTTTTACAAAAAAAAAAATGATTCAAATTTTATACTTTTTATTAGCTACTCCCTTTAAGTTACGTATAAATGGTATGCGTAGTACATTTAATTATATATAATTATAATTATTATTATCAATTTCGCACACATCTGATATATTATTAAAGCTTTACCATTATTATTATTTATATTATTCGTATATTTAAATGTCTAATGTTGTTAAAAAACTATTACTATAATTTATCTATCATTCAGAAAATAGAAAATTTATGCAATTCGACTTGTTAGTTGATTAACTTTGTCTTTCTTTTGGGCTTCTCCTTTTATGGACAGAAATTCCATGTAGTCCTTGTTGTATTGATCAATTCTCCTTTGAAAGAACTTTGCAATAAGTTCTGAGATGTTCAAAAAGGAAAGTCCAAGGAGAAGGCCCATATATCCGCCGATTTCTGCGAATAGAACCAGGCCAGAGTAGAGATAGTGCTCTTCATTGACAGTCACTAAAATGAATAGCATTGGACAGTATTACACAAAAATTGGTCAACGTTACCTTTAGATGCAAAGTAATAGGAGGAGTAGGAGACATTGGGATTCTCAAGTCCATGAAAGTTTTTGTCCCCAATGTTGATGAGAAGGAAATCACAGGGATTGGGGCAATCCTTTTCTTGATTCGTGATTCGATTCCAGGCTATCCAAAATGTTTTGTTGATCATTGGGAACTCGCTACAAATTCTAGGACCAAAATGTAAAATAGTCGAGTAAGGAATGTATAGATTGATTATGAATACAGTACTTTTTAGTGGAGTCCATGACCCATGGAGCCACACACCCTGCTTCCCTAAGCATGACTTGGGCCACTGCTCCGTACATGCATTTATCATAGCGGATTCTCTTGCAATAGAAATTCCCTTCTTCCTTATTCTCCTTCTCCAGCATTTTCAGGTCCTGGTAGTTGATTTGTGTTTCGTGGCCCTCTCCTAAGTTGACTTTGTATCCCATTCGTCCACTTAAATCCAGGAACTGATGGTTTTGATGAATGTAGAGCTTGACATCTGTTTTACTGAGTATACATACATAAATTAATATAGAATAAGGCTATGCTATGAACTATAATGAAACATTCATACAAATTTATTTTGACGGAATTAATGCCTCTGGTCCGAAGTTTCTCCTCTGGGTAAAAAGTCCAACACCTTCCAAATTTCCTATGACCCTGTGCCGTGAGTGAAGAGTCGGAGCCATTTAATACTATGGAGTCCCCTCCTTTAGCCAAATCATTGTTCGAGAGCTCCAAAAAGATGGAGTCAATAATTTCTTCAGAGGACATTGTGACATAATAAAAGAGATCCCAAGGTGGTAGTGAGCTATTGCTACTCCAGGATATGATTCTTTTCTTTCTAGCATCATTATAGTGCTTTGATGACTCAAACCCATGTTCTTTTAACCGAGATATATTATACATCATCTTATTGGGGCAAATGGTGATTGCTGGAAACTTGGCCTACGGACAAATTAGAAATTGAATATTTTTTGTCTCCTTGTACTTCCTTGTTAATTAAATATAAATTAAAATGTTATAAAAAATAGACTTCTAAGAAGATCAAATCATTTTAATATCTTTCTCTCCTAATTTTAAATCAATTTGACATTCACATTGAATTGACTTAATTTATAAGTCCTCTTTCATTCATGTTATGAAGTTTAAAAACCCTGATTTTTCCAAATAATGAGGGTTTTTTTTTTTTTTTGCTTTTATTTATTATTATTGCAATGCTGCAAATTAATTATTACGTTCCTATCAAGTCAACACATGAGTCATGATTCTAGTTTTTTATTTTGTTTCAATTTTGATCATTTTCAAACCATGGACGCAATGGATTTGTTGGCACTTGAAATGAGGATATGTTCTCCTCTCCCAGGTTTTAAAATCCAATTTTGAGACGGAAGCGTCTCAAACCTTTATTTGATTGAGACACATCCAGGTCAAAATCGACATGTCTCAATTAACAAAGGACCAATGCCACTAACATTCAAGTCATGTCTTTAAGTTATAATATAATTGCACTCAAGTATCATTCTTTACACTCGACTCGAAATCAAGGTTAATTTACTCCAATCGATCCTTTATTCATTCAACTTAAATTTAGACTGAATGATCTCTTGACGAATATCTAAAAAATAATTGAGTTTTGAAGATTCAAGCTCCTTGGCTCGGAACATCTTTAAAATAATTATATCCTTCTTCAAATAACCTCTGCACAAGTCTACTCAATTATTTTAATTCTAATTTAATTTCATTGATGCAGATAAATCTACTTCTAAAATATGGTTTGAGGGATTTCGGAGGAGGTCTTTAAAAGTACTAAAGTGATCCCTTCTAACTAATATATTCAAAGAATATTTATGGAGGAAAATTGGGGGGAAAAAGAGTTAAACTAATTGATATTGTCTGTAGGCATATTGATTAATGATATTGAAGACCTAATGACCTCTGAGTCATTAATTCCTTTAGAAATTAAAGCTATAATGTGCATATATGGAAAAAAATACCATCATTGAATATTAATACTTTAATACAGTCCTTAATAAACTCTCCCGTTGTAAAATCAATGCTGCACCCCGGCCTTGATTGTGGAGGATTCATAGGAATACAATGGATATGAGACAATGAATTAAGTAAATACACAACAATTAATGATTGAGAACAAGGAGCTTTACATTTTTCTGATGATCAATTATTGTGGATAAATAGGTTGGACCCTCGGAGTATTTGGTGAGTATCTTCACCATTTGCACGACAAGAGTGATTAAGAGCACAAGTCCAATGATTGATGTCAGAGTAATCTTGAGTATAAACAATCTCCGAACTTGTGGAGCTGAACCTTCATCATCACCTCCAAAAACTTTTGCACGTACGTCGTTCCACATGACTATCATTTGCAAAACTAAATGGTTTATAGGAAAGTTTCCTTTATTACAAATTTTTGAAATTGAGTATACATTAATGAATACTATGTATTATTCATGACAGGCCAGTTGTACTACTCCTATTTACATAAAGCCTGCATGCTAAAGTTCATTAAACACAAAGACCTAGGTATATATATTATTTGATTCATCGTCATGTACTATATACGTACTTAGCAATTCAAATGTCATGATATGATATTATAAATAACTCATATTTGTATTCTAATTTGTGTGAATGGATCAAATGACCATTTAATTAATTAATTTACTTTTGAGTCAATATTGATCAATCTAGTGTGTTTGCAATATTCATGCATGGATCCAAAGAGCTACTAAAGTTCGAATGGAACAACTAAAGCAGCTGTCCCCACGAATTATTTCCTTTTTTACGATTATCCCGACTTTGAAGTCTCAGTTTAATTATATTTCAATACGAGTCGAGCCCGAGTTCTAGGAACATACCAGGTTTTATCATAATTGGGGGCTGATTCCACCTTTGAACCAAAAAAAAAAAGAAAAAGTTGATAAATTTGATGGTCGACTTGAGTCCATTCTTTGAGAAATCCCCATGTACATAAGTTATTATTCAATTCAGAAAATATTAGCATTTTTGACAAGGGATTTTTTGAAAATTTAAATGTTATGAATATATGGCGCGAGTCCCTTTGTTAGTTTGACTAAACAAACATCACGGTCAGCCAGGAAGACCTGGGGACAGAGCAAACTAAGAATAATTAACTTGACCAAAAAAGGATATAGGCTATGTGCTGTTGGCCTCCAATATCCCTGAAGGCTTATTTTAGAAACCAAAATGCGATTTGAAAGCTCAGGAGACCGAATTTGAGGTTGTCTATGAATTCAAATGTTTCAGGAAATGGTCGATTTAGGGAGTTCAAGTGGGGTTCAATGACTAGCATGAGGTCATGCAAGGTCAATGAAGGCATTTTTGATGTTCTTACTAACTCTAATTTAATCTAAATTTAACTAAATTGTATTAAAATGGTATGTCACAGGTCGTCATTTTTTTACCAGTAACTTTCAATAACTTTGTTAGCTCTTAATCTCTACAACAACTTTTCATAGAGGTTAGTTCAAATGTTAGCGCCAATATTTGCAAAAAAAAAAAAAAATGTTAAAGAATCTATTTTATAAATGGAGATCTACATTAGTTCTTTTATAAAAAGGCAAAAAACAAACATTAATACAAAAACAAAAAACACCTAAATTTTTAATTCATTAAGTTCATTTATTAATCCCCCCCCCCTCTCCTAAAACCGATTGGACATAGTGTCCTCTTTTTTGAAAAGTCAAAATAGGGTTATCTTAACTTCATGACTCTTTTGAAATAATATTAGTTCAATTATGTGTATGCTTTGAGCGGAAAATAAACAAAAAAGGCCTGTATGTCAAGATTTCATTATGTACCCATCATTTACCATTGATGGAATCGTAGTTAGCTTCGAATAATATAGTTAATTAATTATTTTTCTCTTTTTAACTCGGATTTAATGTAGATATATATAATCCAAGAGATTTGCAATTTACGCCCCTGAATTGCCCACCTTAAATAATCTTTGTCGAGATTAAAATCAATCTATTCATTTAAAAACTCTCTTTTGAACTCTTGATACCAATTATGTGTGTAACAGTAACCATGGCAAAATTGCCTCCTTTACCTTATTTTGAGAATGCATAACGTCATGGCCTTGACTTTAATGCTATGATAAAAACATCTGAGAGATTTTAGTTACTAGTATGTATTTCCTAAGACGCCAACGCTTCTTCGTGAGTCATACTCTGGATTCATTTTTACAATATATATAGTTCTTGGATTGAATCTACAAACTTTATGAAAATAAATTGATGATGCATTAGGGCCCTCAAATTAGAATATTCGTAGTTTGACGCAAAATGTTGCGAAATTTTTGCCTCTGAGCCAGTGTTTCCGTTAGCCGAAATTTATCAGACTTTGGCCGGTAAAATCTGCTAATGTCCAGGTATTTTGCAGCCCCTCTAGTTACAGTGTCTGGTGAAAATAATTGAATTGCATTCGAATAAGGAATTTCTAAGTATCATTTGAGTCTATTAACCCATTAGAGGTGATAGGATTATATATTAACCACCCTTAAAAAGCACATAAAAATCTACCCTGAGTGTGTTAAACCAACTTAGATAGCTTGTGTGATCCTCGGCTCCAGGAAACCAGCAGAGAGAGGTTTCTCCATGTAGAACCAAATCAAAACAGAGTAGTGCAGTCACCTAGAAGAGAACAAAATAACAAGACTGATGTGCATTACAAGTTGCAGAGAAACTCTCACCACCTTTAATTTTAAATCAGCTCCTGCAGATTTCTACAGCAAAAAGGGGTAGAAAGGAGGCTAAAATGAACAATAAAAAATACTATACTGTACATTGGCATGCCTTGATATCATTCTTATATAGCCTGCATATCCTTTCATAATCATTTTAAACTTATTAAATTTAGATAATATTTGGAATTTCAAACATTTGTCTGTTAAATTGAAGATTTGGTGGTCACGTTGTCCGGTGCCAATTTTTCCTAGCGGAAGCCCTGCTATGAAACAAATCTTTGGAATCCAACACGACTTATTTTGTTAACAAAATACAATTTGTAATTCCCTCAGTCGGTGTTGATTCGGAACTCGACTGCGTCACTTCTCGAGGAACGAATTAACCTCGAGTTTCAGGAATGTGAAAGTCTATTTAAATGAATCCCACTAGAATTAACCTTCTTGGAATTTTAAGCTCTATATATTATGTAGAATGTACTTTTGTCTGTTTCAGGAAGTGTTTACTTAGGCACAACAAAAATCATCTTGTTTGCTATTAAATAAAAAGAAAGATACATAATTTGACTTTTGATCATATCAAGTCCTTTAGTTTGAAAACCTCTAATCTACCTATAGGGACGGAAAGACCATCCAAGGGGAAAAAAAAAACATAATTTGCATTTAGTTCCTACAAAAACAGGATCTGTGCTAAAATCTCTTAAGAAGAGCAACTTAAAATTTGCCCTAATACAGCGGTACATACGAACATCCACTCATTAACAAAGCTCGTAACTCCATTAGCACGTATATCAAATCATTTTCTCCATTAATATTAACCTAATTGTCATCAATCTGTTCCAGTCCTCATATATAGACACTCCATTTCTTTATTATGTAGACTTTATTAAGTACCTGTTCCTTAAATATCATATATATTAATTAATTAATTAAATAAAAACAGGGGGCTGTGATCCCCCCCCCCCTCACGAAAATACTTCTTAGGCTACAAATTTACAAATTTCTGCATTTAAAGAGTACATGAAAAAAGACATTTTCTTAAATATTTATATTTTCTAACATGATTTTTTTTCCCGGGTCCTAAAATTTTATGATCTATCCCGGAAAATCCCGATTCCTTATATAATACATAAATATGTAATATATAACTATAACAAATAAACAGTTATAGTCCATAATTAGTGTATTAACTAATTATTATTAACTTTTAATATTAAGAAATTTTGATGCGACAAATGATTGTGAAAGATTGATTTTTACCCTTGCTTATTGAATGCACAAAGGAGATTAAAATAGTAGATCAAATCCAAGAGTATAATGCATTTGCAAGGAGGGATCTAGAGATAATTAATTGAGTTTAAGGTTGATAACTTTATTAGCTGAGTAAACTATATTACTCCTTCAAGATTTACGTGACAAATTGTCAAAATACTGTGGAAAGTAACAGCAAATATTATGGTTTATGACACAAACTTTGAATTCCCTTACAACAGAGACGATTGTACAAGATAAAGGAGTAACAGCTAGGCACTACCCTCAAAAAACGCCTGCCATACTAAATTACCAGGCTCTGCACACTGTTTATGATAGCCAGTGTTCATTAATGCTTTAAGCTAATACTAAATTCTAAAAAGTGGATCGGGCTCTCTTGTGCGGCTTCTGATTATATATAGCCGGATATGTCCTTATTTGTGTCTAACAGGCACAAAATTTTTTTTTGTTAAATAATTCCTCATACTCTGTCATGTCATTCATCCAAGTCTTACAATAAGTTTAATCTTCTTCATCTTTATTCTTCAACTCATCATCAAAATACAAATAAAACTGTGATGCATAATTTTTCTCTTGGTGCCTAGTCTGAAGTCGCAGTTTAATTAAACTTAAGTGCAACTCAAAACCGAGTTGTGATTACTAGTCTTTACTATAATGTCATTTTTACGAGTTTTATTCAAGTCTTTGTTTAGTCTTTGAGCTTAAATCTAAGTCATTCTAAAGTTTTTAACTTTGAGTCCGAGTTGATTCTCAAGACGCCATTTAATGAAATATAAGTGCAAGTCAAGTCTGATAAGGGAGTACAAGTTCTCAACTATGAGTAAAATTTGTGCAATCACAGCAGAGTTAAGTCATTATGTAATAATTATATAATTAATGTAAAGTCACTTATTTCTCACAACTTTTTAGACACTAAGATCATAACTTCTTTCATTACATAAAGAAAATAAATAAAATCCAAAGAATAGTTTCAATTTGATTTTAAAAGTATTCGGACAAAACCAATTCGGTTTACAATGATTTAAGTTAGTTCTGCTTGTGACTCTGTATTCTCTATTGAATTTAAAAAAAAAAATAATAGTTTAGTTATTATTAATAATAAATTATAATTAATTGTTAGAAATAAATTATGGTATTACTAAAATATATCTACTTCAATTATGTGATAACATGTATGGAACAGTTCAATATAGTTATTATTAAGATTAATACAAAGAATAATTAAAACAAACAAAACAATTAATTTCATTAACTAAATTTAAGCTTTTTTTATGGACAATTTGCTTTTCTTTTGGGCTTCTCCTTTTATGGAAAGAAATTCCATGTAGTCTTTGTTATATTGATCAATTCTCCTTTGAAAGAACTTTGCAATAAGTTCTGAGATGTTCAAAAAGGAAAGTCCAAGGAGAAGGCCCATATATCCACCGATTTCTGCGAATAGAATCAGGCCAGAGTAGAGATAGTGCTCTTCATTGACAGTCACTAAAATGAATAGCATAGGACAGTACTACACAAAAATTGGTCAACGTTACCTTTAGATGCAAAGTAATAGGAGGAGTAGGAGACATTAGGATTCTCAAGTCCATGAAAGTTTTTGTCCCCAATGTTGATGAGAAGGAAATCACAGGGATTGGGGCAATCCTTTTCTTGATTCGTGATTCGATTCCAGGCTATCCAAAATGTTTTGTTGATCATTGGGAGCTCGCTACAAATTCTAGGACCAAAATGTAAAATAGTCGAGTAAGGAATGTATAGATTGATTATGAATACAGTACTTTTTAGTGGAGTCCATGACCCATGGAGCCACACACCCTGCTTCCTTAAGCATAACTTGGGCCACTGCTCCGTACATGCATTTATCATAGCGGATTCTCTTGCAATAGAAATTCCCTTCTTCCTTATTCTCCTTCTCCAGCATTTTCAGGTCCTGGTAGTTGATTTGTGTTTCGTGGCCCTCTCCTAAGTTGACTTTGTATCCCATTCGTCCACTTAAATCCAGGAACTGATGGTTTTGATGAATGTAGAGCTTGACATCTGTTTTACTGTGTATACATACATAAATTAATATAGAATAAGGCTATGCTATGAACTATAATGAAACATTCATACAAATTTATTTTGACGGAATTAATGCCTCTGGTCCGAAGTTTCTCCTCTGGGTAAAAAGTCCAGCACCTTCCAAATTTCCTATGACCCTGTGCCGTGAGTGAAGAGTCGGAGCCATTTAATACTATGGAGTCCCCTCCTTTAGCCAAATCATTGTTCGAGAGCTCCAAAAAGATGGAGTCAATAATTTCTTCAGAGGACATTGTGACATAATAAAAGAGATCCCAAGGTGGTAGTGAGCTATTGCTACTCCAGGATATGATCCTTCCATCTTGAGCAGAATTGTAATCTTTTACGTCTTCAAACCCATGTTCACGTAAGCGGGATATATGGTATGTTTCCTTATCTGGACATATTGTAATGGCTGGGAAATCAACCTTGATGAGGGTGATAGTAAAATATTAAAAAAAATTACATAGATAATAAATATTTTGTACGAGATACAGGATTCATAATTTATTAATATGACGATTCATTAATTTTTTTTAGTGGAATATTTATGTATAATGTTAATTAGTCTGATCCATTAAAAAAATGGGTCATTATTATTAATGACTCATTAATTACAAATATGCTATTGATTTAATCTTTAAATTAGATCTTATTAAAATATAACAATGTACGTTTTTCTGATGATCAATTGTTGTTGAGATATATGTTGGATTCTCCTGATATTTAGCCAAAATTTCCACCATTTGTACAATCAAAGTCACAAGGAGAACCATGCCAATGAGTACTTGTATTGATATTTTGATTAGATACAGCCTGTTGGCAGGGGAAGATAAATGATCTACTAATATTCTTTTAGCAGTCATGTCAACAAATGTCTCGCTCCAGGGTTCTTATTCGAATGAAAATAAATCAACTTTGATTCGATGTATGCACTAATGAAAAATATTCAATGAATCATTAATGAGTTACACTGTATTACCTATAATAGTATGGAAGTAAACTATTTATTTCATAGTGTTAATTAATTGAAGCGTTTTTGATAGGCGGTATCAATAACCCAATGTCATAAGAATAAAAACCTTTATTTCGTTAAAATCAAGGGAAATAGGTTCATTACTGCCGGGACATTTGAATGGCATACAATGGAACCGAATAATATGTTAAAAAGACTTAAACCTTTACCGTCTATCAAAAATATTAAATATCAGACCCTATTCATTTCTTTTTTTTAGCCATTTGATGCGAGTTTCCTCAAGATTTTTGAGGAAATTTATTTATTTTATTTAATAAATATACCACCTCTAAGTTCCCAACTTAGCGTCACTTCGATTTATGATACAATCTGTGACAAAGCGTTTGGGATTGAAGGAGTGATAATATTAGATGTGAAGTAAGTCTCATTTTGTTCAGAGAATAAAGGTCGTTTGCACTAAACGATCCCCTTCCTCCTTGCTATGCCTCTGTTTCTATCAAATTAGTTTTCTATGTATTTTATGTTAAAAATGAAAAAAAAAAATCTCTTTTTAATATCAAAATTTAATGGATTGAGAAACAGGGGCGTACTGGGGCGAAAATTTCCACCGGCAAAGAGTAAATATCTTGTACGATAAAGGCGCATTATGCTAAATCGAAGGGGCGTCTAGTAAAGATTTCAGAGGGGCGCACCGGTCATTGACCGGTTGACCGCCGGGCCAGTACGCCCCTGTTGAGAAATAAGGAAATGTATAGATCAGGCGACAAGCTATTGATGTGCATAGGGCTGAGCCATTGAGAATTGCCCATCCATAGAATATTAGATACATTATTCCATGGCGTATGTCCATGGTTTAAAAGTGTGTATTTTTATGACAAAAAAATTGGGAGATCTGGTTTTAATTAAGGATTGATAAATATTGTATTTTAAGTGATCATGCAATAAAATAAACGCTTATTTAGGTGGCCCAGAGGGTTTCAACCTTTTCCAGAATTGAGACATTTGTGGTAGATCCTGGTCTATATCCTCCGGGAATAAAGGGGGCTCACTGTAAGTAGAAGCAGAGCAAAATCAAAAGGAAAATTAGTGCAATGTATTGGGAAAACAATTTGAACCGTAACCGCAGTGAATCTGACCTCAAAAGTCAATTTGATTTCATCATGCTGCATATAATTGATTGACTATGGCTTATGAATATGTATGGGCCGTATGTATTTATATTATGTACAATAAGCAAGCCAAAATGTTGATATTTTTGGAAATAATTTTATCCAAATTAAGAAGTTTGTTGGGCACAAGCCTTACCCTTAGTTTTGGATTAATTAACTAACTAAGTAATTCATTTCCTTGTATACATTAGTAGCTATTCTATATTACTTTGAATATGAGAGTAAAATAAAAAAGGCTATTTTTACCTCTGTAAGATATTAATCATAAGTGATTTTTGACTTAAAATATTATAAACAGGGGTCAAGAAGTCAGAAGCTAAGACTTTTGTACAGCAATTGAATCCATCTTTCATATCATTTTGCAATGATTTGTTCATTAAAGTAAGCGAAGTTTTACATCAAAGGCTCATAACTCCCTTGTTTGAATAGAAAGTGTTGGATACGGATACGACAGTAAATGAGAGTAGTGTTGGTTTACATCTCACTTTATTATTATCCCTCTTGGACTTTATATAGTTATAATATCTAAGGAGTACATTGTTATAAATGATTACGAGTACGTGTACTTGAACGTGTCCTTGAGTAAAGTCGTTTGTCACATTATCATTTGTCAATGCCACATTGTGGTGATCTTAAATATGTGTGGATCTTTAGAAGGGGAGATTGGTAAGTAGAATGTGTAGCCAACAGAAAGAATGATAGGGAAAATGAGTGTTATATAATACTTCTATGACATTGAGTCATTTTGTCCATAGAAATGAGTAAAATCTTGAAATCGTAGAAAACTGTTTCAATAACAGTAATCAATAGAGCAGTAAATTCTATGCTCTGCCGGAATGTAAAATAAAAGGAAGGCAAAAATTGACATGGTTACCCTGACAATTTGATAATTGTTTGCAAGGAGAGATACATCAGCTGTCATGGCATTTTATTATATCAGCTATTCTCTTATCCTTTCACAGGGGAAGATTAAGAACGTCTCTATGCTTCGCATGGACAGCGGAATTAATAACAGGTGCTTCAAAGTGTGGCTTAAAACTGATCAGTTGATAACTAATAGTGCAATAATAAAAAGTAGGAAGTTGTAAATGATTAAGTGAAATATATAATTATACATATACATAAATAAAGTAATTTTATTTCATCATCATTTAAAATTATCATAACAACTTCAAACAGTCAAAAGGAATGTGATCATTTTAATTTTTTTATGAAAAAATTAGAATAGGTTAATATTCAATTATCTCAATTACAAACATTGTTATATCAGAAAAACTGAATATTGATTTAGATAGGATTACAAATTAAGTTTTCATAAACAGACCAAAAACTATAAGTAAAATGGATATTAATTTGAATTGATAACACGATCAAATATTCGTTGAAATGATTAGTATAACAATTTTAAATATTTCAGATATCATTTAAAAGAAATATTTATCAGGGAATTAACCGCATTGAAACCGATACAGTGACTACAGTAGCGAGTTACTGAATCGATTACATGTATTTATATAAAAAGAAACAACACCCGAAAGTAAATTAATTAAAAAAATATGATAAAATATGCATGTATAAAAAAATTATGAAGGCCAATATACAAGAGATGTGCTAAACATTTATTTTACAGACAATGCCATTTGTTCTGTAATGAAATACAGCCTTGATGATTAAGCTGGCTCCAAGTTTGGAGATTTTAGTACTGTGCAACAGGTTCTTGATGATCTCATATGTCTCATGTTTGCTCAAATGCTTCTTCATTCCTAGCTATGTTGATTACTTGAAAAACTTTTAGGTGAGGTTGTCTTCGATTTCTAGGCCCCTGTCCTCAGTAGCTTCAAGCTTGACAAGGAACAATTTGAGTGACTTAGAAAGATAAACCCTGATGGTACTGTCTCTTGTGACAACTTCTATTCAAATTCATGATAATTACATACATATACGAGTCACGACTTAGTACTCTTTACGTAACTAAAAACAAGTATAACGTTAGGAAGTTAGAACACATTTTGGAGCTGGTGTGCGTTTCTTTTCACTTCAGGGCAGTCTATAGAGCGAAGCATATAGTCTATATATCTCTAATTATAACTAGGAATGTAAATAATATGCATATTATTTACATTCCTAGATAGAGACGTCTTTGGTTATAATTAGAGATGTAAAAAACGGCGATTTTTAAGCGTGCGAGTAGTTCTCAAAATGGCTGTTAGTTGAAACCCTATATATAGTAATGTAAATCATATGCAATTCGGGCGTGTGATAAAAAAGTGGAGTTAGCTCTTCAAACCGACCTTTTTATTTTCCAAAGCTGTTATCATTTTTCCTTTATTACTACTGAGGGGAAACATCTACCTGATAGTAAAGATGTCGCATGAAGGAATACATGCATTAAGGTTAATAAAGCAAATAAAATATAAGCAAAAAGGGCTCAAGTCCTCGTATAACTATTATTAGTTAAAAATATATAATTTCCCCACATTAATTTCAGTTGATTTTCTCTTTCTTTTTTTATTACAAGCCCGAATTGCATATGATTTACATTGCTACCTATATAATTAGGAATCTAAAAAATATGCAAAATACCGCGTGCGAGATTTTGTAGAGTTGGCACATCGAACTGTACTTTTTGTTTTCCAAAACTGTTATCATTTTTCCTCTATTACTTTTATTTCCTTTATTTTTTTATTAATGCAATGCACCTGAAGAATCAAATTTGTTAAAAAATTGATTTAAGCAGTGTCGTTTATTTCCAATTCATTTTTTAAAATTAGATTCCTATTTATAAAAACATCATTTTAAGCATAGATCTAATTTAATTAAAATTTAGAGTTTTAAAAATTTAATAGAATATTTTGTTCCTCTTCCCGAGATAAAATTGAAAAATGATGTTAAGAAGTAGGAAGTAAGATTTCTCTAAGAAAATATGCAATAATAATTTAAAATTTCATAATAAATATTGAAATACTAAAAATATGATCATATGTGTCAAACAACGACTATTGACTAATTTTATTGTACATATAACTGACATAAAATTCTTTATTTTAACATGTGCATATTTTCAAATTTTATGAAATAACAGTCATAGTTTGCTAAATTTACATATATTTCAACATTTGAATTAATTTGACATAATTCAGAGTATGCTTACATGTATGTAAACTTAATTAATATGTAGGGATTTCAATTACAAGAAATAATACTGTGGGTCCTATAATTTTCTAATGTGTCACAGAAGGTTTTTTTTAATGAATAATTTTAAAAAGTAAAAAAATGTTTCCATTAAAATTACATATATCAAACATTTGATTGAATGTTAATATTTGAATTATCCACATCACAAGAATTGTAAACTTTTAATTTAAAATTCTAATATTTACTCGCAAAATACTTGTTACATGTTGCAATTTACACATAAGATATATATCTTATCTAAATATACATAAATTTGAATGCAATAATTAATTATTGTAAAACAGTGCTTAATTTTGTGATCTTTGAACCTCTTCTTATAACTTTTTCCTTCAAAAGCTTTTTATGAGAATTCATCTTTTTCAAAGATTTTTAAGCATATAGAAATAATGATTCTTTCAAACAGTGAATATCTTTGGATTAAGAATAATTATATTCAGTTTCTAATTAAGTGGAAGTGAGTCTTATGAAGATTATCTACCTTCAATAGTGGCTCTGACCATTTCTGATGGGATATAAAGCCGGGAAGAACATGAAATCTCAGCAGGTGTAAGAACTCGTTGCTGAATACTTAAAAAAAATTATTGGAGCATCAAGCATCCCTCCTTAGTGCAATAATTACATACTAAAGCTATCAAAGCATTCAAGTTGCATCTTTGCACAATTTGTAATAACATAGAATTTAAAATACTTGCCATGAGTATATATAATGTCGTAATATTATGAAAATATGTATTAAGTAGTATAAGGCAAGGTTACATCATCCTTTAATAGCTGTTAGTAATTTAAATTATTGATATTATAATTAAAGTTTGCAATCAGCACTATCAATTGTAAATTAATTTTGTAAAGATACAATAAATCTTTATTTACAATTTTTAAACCAAGGCTCCTTTTGAGATTATCTAATTTATTTAATTTCGACTACATGTTTGTAGTTTAATAAGCTAACATTGATTCTCATTTTTATATGTATACTTTTTTTTTAAAAAAAGCAAGGTTTGATAGATGTAATATAATCTGTTCAAAGATTCAGGATTTGACTTAATATGTTACGTATCTTGAGCTTGTTTCTCAAGATTTGAGACATTCAAAAGTACAAATCAATGAAACCTGACTTTTGAATACCTCTACACGTTGGTATATTTAATGGATAATTAAATTTTGGATTACAACCCATTGAATTACAATTAGTTGTAAAATTTAATTGGCACAAATCATCGACAACTTTCACAGTTGATATAAATCCAAGATGGTTCATAATTCCTTCGTTAGAGGGAGCAATCTCCGAGCGGCAACTATTGCTACAGCCTCTTGCACCACTGCTAGGTTTACTAGTATTTATTACAATTTGAAATAAAACGTGACACATGGTCATTACTCATTACGATGGTGGACTCGAGGTAAGACTTTGATGATTTTCTTTGGAATATAATCATTCCCTGAGTGATGTTCTCATTTTCAAGTCTCTGTGAAACGTGTGGAAAGAATGAGTCAAAGTACACATGCCCTGGCTGCAGTATTCGAAGCTGCTCACTAGATTGCGTAAAGAAACACAAATCCGGAGTGGATGCTTGTGATGGCGTTCGTAAGAAGTCCACCTATATTCCCTTGAGTCAGTTTACAGATGGTGATTTAGAAAAAGGTATATTTCAAAAATATTCTTTTTTTTCTTTTCTTCCTGAAATACTATTCTGGCGAGATATATAAATATAATATATATAACTGTATATATATATAAATGGTAGTTTAAAAACAATATTGGATATATGATGAATCTATGTATATAAATATATATATATATATTAAAAAAATGTGAAATTCTTTTTTACTTAAAAATAAAATCCTTGCTCAAGTAATTTGTAGAACCACTATGAGCCTAGCGATGAGCGAGGCCTCTATATAAAAATGGAATCACGGAAAAGAACTCTGATTCCTCTGAGGGTCTATAGAAATCCACTCTAAAGAGATCACCTATGTCAGGTGCATTTTCTGCAATTATTTCCTCCGTGATTTCTCTAAAATCCACTGTGGGTAATATATTATTTCCTGGGACGCTGAGTAAAAAGTTGATTTTTTTCGCATCTCTCCTAAGTATGGCCATGTAGCGAAGCATATTATGGAGGATTCCTGATAAAATCACTATTTTTTGTATTGCCATGGGTCGAATAAAAACTCGGCTAAGGCATTGTTCATTCTCTCCCTGGCGACAGGAATACTCCAAATCCCCGATCTCAAGCGTTGTTTCCTATTTAGACGAGTTGATATTGTACATATATGATAATAATGAACATGACTTTATAATATTTAACTACTGAAAGGACTTACTCGAATACCCTTTTTGATAAATGCCATTTTTTTGTCCAATGTGGCTTTGCTTTCTTGAAGCATTTCTCGAGAGAAACAACCGGGTAGAGATCCATCACCTGAGCAGTCTGGACATTCTTGACCGTGCAATGACAATGTAGTAAAAGGATTATCTCTTTCCATCATCATGGTTCTGCTACAAATGGTGAGTTATTTGTGTAGCATGAGAGCTCTTATCTAGTTAAGAAGAACAACTTTTATTTTTCATCTCCTGTCCAACTGCTACTGGACTCACAGTCTTCAAAACAGTTTCTTTGCCTTTTCTTTGCTAAATTATCAAATTAAATATTTATTATTATGAAGTTCCACCTTTCAAATTCATTGTACTTCGTTTCCAGACTTTACGTTTATGTCATCCGCCTGTAATGCTCTGGGTAGCATTGGGAGAGACAAGTTAAAAAACATTACGACCAAGGGAGAGAATGCTCTGCCCATACCCTATTTCTACACGCAGCTTATCAACGCTAATCGGATTCGAGGATGTCGATTCCTTCTCTTGCCCCCTCATTTTCAGAGACATAAAACTAATACATCACGTCTAGACTTTGCCTTGAATCGTATCTTTTGGAAAGTGGAGTGGTATTTTCCTCATGTGGAGGACTTAACAATCACAGAGGAATACATGGATGAGATGACTCGTCCCTGGGACTATTTAAAAGGAGTTATTTATCAGGAACGGAAGGTTAAAACCCAAGATATGGAAAAGGACTTGGTGGAATTAAATCCCTTCATTCAGTATGCATCTCTTGGATTCGGAGGCTTCAAAGCTCTTCTCAAAATCGAAGGGATTCAAAAAAAACCTTGTTGGTATTTAAATAATGATCTATTTTTATGTTTGCGTGAAGTATATCCTTTCTTTATCTTGATAGTTCTCGATTTGAAGAATTGGATCTGAAAAAGTCTTTGAGAGCGAATCTTCGAGATAAAACTGTGATAGAGAATCCCATCATCTATGTTGTCTTGAATGATCACGTCTCTTCTTTTACTGCCAAAGGTAATTAGAATGTTCTTTTTTTAACAAAAAAAGATAAATGTCTCATTTATTAATTATAGGTCCCTCTGAGCAGCCCTCATCATTTTTAGAGGAGGTTCCAAAGGTTGAATTATCATCTTCATCATTTGAAAAACCTAAGGAGAAAAAACAGTCGTTTGGTTTATTGTCTGCTCATGATTCCGACTCGGAGGAGGATTCTACGAAAAAGCGCCATTTAAATGAATCTTTTGAAACTAAATCTCCAAAACAACCCAAGTTGGATGAAACTTGTGATATTAACACGAATAATGGCAGTCTCTTTTTAGTTCAGTACTCGGATAGCGAGTAATTATTATTGATTTAACATATAATTGTTTTTTGAGCTGTGATACATTATTGAAATATAATACTTATAAGACTGTTTAAAATACTAAAACTCGTTGAGTAAATAAAAACCACAAGTTATGAAAATTATATGATTTCATGAAACCAGTATTTTATTGATGTTGGTTTAGAAATGAGACAATTCAATCCATCTTGCTTACATAAATATTCATATAAATATGTAATTCAAAAGTACATTTACTCTCTGATTATGATTGAATATTTCGTTATTATTGGTTGGACTGTATGGCATATAAGATTATTGCTTGGTTGCAAGCTCTCAGAATTTGAGCCCAGATATTCAAGAATATTTATACTATTCTTTTTCAAAGAGAGCCAGAGGCTACAGAATTAATGAGTAATGACGACGTCTGAAGAGGTTGAGAGATTTAGTTAAAGACTTACATAAGTTTTTAAAATTGTGTAAATAAAAATATATATATTAATATTATAGCCTATAATAGTGAACCAGCGTCAGGAACGAGCAAGATGTCATACAATAAGCCCAAACCAAAATTAGAATGGATCCAGGATGATAAAGCTGCAGAGAAAAATCAACATGCGAATGTGAATCCCCTCTATTATAGAGATGACATGGATTTTCTACGTAAGAACGATGTGCCCAACTCCGCTGGCGAATCTTTACTAGACTTTTTCAAAAGTAATACCCTCGTATCCTTTGGATGTCTCGCTACCACTGGGTTTCTGGTAGCAGGATTAAAGAGTTTCTATAATGAAAACAAATCGCGCTCACAAACAATGATGAGAGGAAGAGTCATTGCTCAGGGACTTACGGTCGCAGCTCTTCTTGTCGGAGCCCTTCAAGAAGCGAACAAGCGGACACAAGACGTGCCTGTTCCCTCATCCCCATCTCCATCATCATCTGAATAAAATACTTCCCTCACCCTCCCCATTAATTACTCCTAAACTCTCTATAGTCAATTTGTTATCATATAATTTAATATCCAAGAACAAAAAAATATCAAAACCCATGATACAGCCAGGTCTAGTTTCATATAAAGTAATAAAATAATATTAATTATGAAAGAAGTGAAAAGATAATCTTCGTGATGATTTTCCTATTTCTGCCAAAAGTTTCCACCACCCTTCGATGTATTTGCGCTCCCAGAGGGCCGTGCGCCTTTGGACTTGTTGGAGGGTCCTTTCTTGTCCCTTCTTTCACAAATGGAACGGTCCACATCCATACGAGAATCGGGATCATCTGCAATGACGGTATCATTCATTTGTTGGTCCTTGGCAGAGCGCATAAGAAGTGCATGCTGCGAAAAAAAAAGAAGACATGATAAATTCTACGTTAGAAATCCGTTCAGAAACATGACTCTTTGAAGAACTCATTTTCATGGAATTTTGTCGAAACACTTTTAATTCATTATCTATTCATAAAAAGTATATCTTAGTGAGCATTTCATATTATTTTTTTTCTTTTAAAAGTGTGTACCTATGTATGTAAATTAAGACAAATAAGAAGCAATCTTGGGATTTGTAAATTGACTTGCTTAAATGAATACTTAATACAACATCCAATAAACTCACTTTACTAGACACTTCATTTTTATGTTTAATGCTTTCTGCCTTTAAACCATTGGCTCGATTGGCTTCTTGCTCAAGACAGGATAGAATTCCGTCGCAGGACTCGCACCAACTCGTGAGTGTATTGATGATGGATGAGACATCCTCCTATCAAGATACCAAAAAGAGTGAATACATTAATTAAAGTCAGAGTTGGATCAAAGCACCTTTTTAATATCTCGTCCTTTGGCAAAATCAACCTCAAAATGCGAGCTTTTCTGATCCAGTTTCCCCTGAATGACCCGAGAGTTTGAGCCCTCGATGATGAGATCCTCCAATTCCCTGATTGTATTTAAATTCAACTCCTTCAGCAATTCTTCATATTGAAGGATTTTTCTTCCAGAGGCGAGACTGACAACAGTGAGGAGACGAAGCTTTTTTCTCATTCCATCCGTGAGTGGTGGATATTTAGTCTCTGAGTAGTCTTTGTAGGTACCATAGGCAAAGAGCTTGAGGAGTTCTAAGGTAGGAGCAAACTCAGAGGACTCTGCAAACATAAAATGACAATACAAATCAAAGGAACAAATACTGAATGGGTGTACCATACCTCCAAGAGCCGTCAGATTGGGTAGATCCAAAAGTTCACCAAATACATAAATCCCTGGCGCTTCAAGAACACGAAGGATCAAGGAACTGGCTGCAGCTCCCTTTGCACTCTTACCCAACAATATAAATTGCTCTAGTTCTCCATTTAGAGTCGAGCCCATTCTATTTTGGGAATGAAAAAAAGTATGTTGCACAGAGTGAAGAGAATGAAAAAAGATCCGCTCGGAGGTGAAGGAACAAAGTTGAAGTAATTATTTATTTTCTAAATGATGTGATATGATGACGGAATGAAAATTAAAATACAATTTCGTTAATAAACTCTTCCCAAAATACTCTAGGTGAAAGTCACAGAACCTCGTAGAAATGGGAGAGCCAATGACGTCATCCAGTTACATATTCATGAGCTCTATTATTATTAATTAGTATTATTAAAGAGCCGAATGGATTATGGATGAGTACAGTTCTGAAGTGCAAGCAACGCTGAGGTCAACAAAGTCTGATGAGACGGATGGCGCCTACGTGGCTCGTATTCGTGTTACAAAACCGTCTGATACTAATACAATGAGTGATGAAAGGTCTCCAAGGAGGTTGTTGTATGATGAGGACGGAGACTTGATTCGATCAACAGAAGAGGAATACGTGATTCTTCTTAAATATTCTCAGAGTTCCTCGCTCCAAGATGTGGGATCTCAGCTATGGGGAGGATCTCTTCTTCTCGCAGATATGATCCTTGAATATCCAGAGCTCCTTCTTCAAGGGTAAAGCCTTGAAATATCCACCATCTTATGAGTTATAATCCTTTTTTTCTTCTCTATATTCATATAGAAATGTTCTCGAAATCGGCTCAGGAACGGGTCTTACTGCTCTTGGAGCAGCCACTTGCATCCCTACCACTTCCTTCTCTTCATACATTGTTACGGATTTAGAGAAAAACTTAAATTGGATCCGTCATAACTTTGCATTGAATCATGTTCTTACTAATAAATCTGTCTCAGTCCGACCCTTGAATTTACAATCTTCAAAGTTCCCAGAATGGGTTCAGGAGGCGGATGTTGTTCTAGGAGGGGATGTCATTTATGATGATGATCTAACAGATGGGATTATTCAATTGATTCTATCTCTCAAACAAGAAGCGGTCCTTTACTTTGGTATCGAAAAAAGATACGTTTTTACAAATGAAGATCTGGACATTGTGTCTCATTCATATAATTATTTCCTTAAAGCTTTGAATCATTATGGAATCTCCTTTGAGGAGATGGATCCACTCCCAACTCAAAGGTTTTGCTATGAGCGCTCCAAGGACTTGATGTTATTACGAGTCATGAAGAGCTAATGGTCAAGTACTGGTTACTTATTTAAGATGAAGGGATGTTATGATTCAGTCATTTCATCAGTCACCAAGTCTGACGACGAAAACGTTATTCTTGAAATTGCTAACGGTATGCTCACTTTAATCCAAGTGGTTCCCAATATGCGACTTGCAGAAGTTGAGGCAAAGTTATCTTCAGATGCCTTTGATCCCTCCATTCTTGATGAAATTACACTCAAGGACGAGAAACCTTTACATTTGCCAAAATTCAAGATTGAATCCACTCATGATATTAAATCAGGTATCGAGTTACAAGGAGTAAGTGACTTATTCAGTATGGAATGTGACTTATCAGGGATGAAGTCAATGAAGAAGGAAGCGAGGCTGCTACATGTCAATGAATGCTAAAAATAATTTGTACACGATTTACGAAACTTTTTCACTATTAAAGATCAATTAATTTACTTCGATTTTATGTACACCATTTAAAAAATGTTTTATATATATTTTTTTTTCCAACAATAAAGCGTAGGCTGGTCATTCTGGTAAAAATTCATACTATATACCTATGTAATATCTAGTAACAGAGAAGCTATTGGTATTTTATGTTGATCGATTGGATTAAGTGTTTATGGTGACACGTGATTACTTATAATAATTAATAATAAATGTCTATAAAATGTTTATATTATTATACAAATGCAGTTTAATAGTTTGCATTCGCATTATCTTGCAAACCTGGATCATTTTTCATTCAGTTAATTATTATTAATTATGATTTTTAGCATAACTAAAGTCAATACAAATATTTAATTCATTGATGAATTTATAATAATTAATTATTATTAGAGGAGTTTATAAGAGAAATGAGCCTGCTACTATTTATTTGTCAAATTAATAAGAACTTTGACATTAAATGATAGTGATGTGAAATGGTTCATTTAACTAAAAGTGGAGTTGTGGAAGTTAAATTTGCTAAAGTATTTCTTGCTTTCCACGTGGAACATTGTTTTTCTTTGTGGATGCATCATTTAGTATTAACTATATAATCATCTATCATATTCAATATATGTATCCATCACCTAAAGTAAAGTATCAAAGCAATTAGGATGTGAAACGAAGCTGTAATTATCTATGCTGTACGTCATTTCTTGTACGATGTAATTGTAATGATAATAAGGGATGAGACAGTTTGTTTTGAACAGAATGACAATGACTCAAATGAAACACGTCATTTAAGTTAAATAGTTTCTTTCTGTAATAATATAAAGAGGCCTGTCGAAAGCGTTTTCATACGTACTAGATAAAGGCCTAGATTTAAATTATATTTTTCCTGCTATAATTTTCTGAAGAATGAAATTGCTCTCTTAAATGATCTATGGTCCAATTAAAATTTCTGTTAAAATTGAAGAAAGCTCAAAAATAATGAATTCAAAAGTATTAGTTTTTTGACCAAGTGATGCAATTATTTTGCTTTTACTACATTTTGTCGAAATTCCCCCAGAAATTTCTCTATTGATGCCGCCTCGTTTTTTGCTAAATAATCATATTGTAGCTATCGCATTGAATAGTGAGTGAAATGATTTTGCAACAGATTTTGATTTTATTGATGATAAAATGTATAAAAGTTAAAATGTGAGACACTTAAGAAACATTCATTTTCTTTATTTTGTATACTTTATTTTTTTGTACTAGTATCTGCTTGCAAATAATTGGATTGTATTTCATCAAATAGGGCTTACAACGATTAGATTTTGAAGTGTAATGTTAAAGTATTTACTCTATTATCTAAACTTATTTATAGAAACATAACATAGATATTTAACAAATTCAAATCACCATTAAATTTTGAAAAAGTGCACTATCATGATTTTATTTATATCCATTGTGAGCATATTTATTAATATCTAAATTATGAGTTGTGTGCAAAAAAAAAAAAAAATTATAACAAATTATTTTGAGAGATATTTAGGGCCCACAAATCCAACGCAACTCTAAGATGGACTTGATAAGTACATTTTCTGCATCGTAAAGGATCATAATTTCTAAGATAGAGTACTCTTTGAGGATTTACAAATTTATTCAACCAAGCGCAAAATAGATAATATAGACAATTATTCTAAAATGACTAAATTGGCAATCGATCAATCAATGCATTGATATAAATTTAAAGGCGGATGCCTTGATTTGTTTATTTATATTTTGGGACTTTTTAGGTATTAAATCACGAAACCTTAATTTAGTTTCACAATTGTCGTAAATATACTACTACTATTTATTAGCATACAATAATTAATTTACGTTGATTTGCATTAACGCTAAAATGACCTATTTAATTCAAAGAAGCGTAAAACATTAATTCATAAATTAGTTATCAAAGAATCAATTTGTTTATATTATTAAAAATATGTTATAGGTCTCAGCTCCTAGCTAGTGATTTCAAATGTTAGTAAAACCGATAAGCACTACTACACATGACTCATGCTAGATATAAAGGAGTCATAGAAAAAAACTCTTCCCTCAATAATTATATACACAATTGCAAATAGTATTCAGTCTCAGTTGAGTCTCAATTCTTTAAATCGCTAGTACTTGATAAAAAAAAGAGGGAAATGTCTCAACCTATTGGTAAAAAAGAAATTAGCCTCATTGCTAAAGGATCCATCAAATTTGGATTCGACTTATTCAACAAAGTCCTAAAGCCTGAAGAAAATGCAATCTTTTCGAGTTATAGTGTTGCAAGTGTTTTGTCCATGGCGAGTATGGGAGCCAAAGGGAACACTCTCAATGAGTTGAAAAAAGTCCTTAATTTACCCGATGATGATCAAGTTTTCAAAACTGCTTATTCAATCATTTCATCCGTTACCAAGTCCGACGAAAACATTAATCTTGAAATTGCTAACGGCATCTTCCCATCGGTTCAAGTGGATCTCAATGAGAAATTTCTGAATGACTCAAGGAAGTACTTTTTGTCTGAGGTTGAGGCCACAGACTTCAATAACATTGATGTAGCCATAAAAAAATTGAACAAATGGGTATCTGACAAAACAAATGATAAAATCAAGGACATGTTTGCCAAAGACTCAATTGATGAGAGTACTGTAAGTGTTTTAATCAATGCTATTTACTTCAAAGGAGATTGGATGGAAAAGTTTGATTCTACTCTCACGTCAAACAAAGCATTCCATGTCTCTCCGAATAAAACTGTAGAAGTTCCAACCATGTTTAAAGAAATGGAATTTGCATCTGAATATGTCGAGGATTTAAAATGTACCATTTGTGCTCTACCATACAAAGGTGAACGTATGACCATGTATATCCTTCTCCCCAAAGAACAATTCGGACTTGCAGAAGTTGAGGCAAAGTTATCTTCAGATGCCTTTGATCCCTCCATTTTTGATAAAATTACATTCAAGGACGAGAAACCTTTACATTTGCCGAAATTCAAGATTGAATCCACTCATGATATTAAATCAGGTCTCGAGTTACAAGGAGTAAGTGACTTATTCAGTATGGAATGTGACTTATCAGGGATAGCTGGTGCTCCTGGAGATATATTTGTTTCTCAAGTGATTCAAAAAGCCATGATTGAAGTCAATGAAGAAGGAAGTGAGGCTGCTGCTGCTACTGGTATGGTCATGGTTCCTTGTTGTTTGGTAATCAAGGACCCAGTTGTTGTGGATCATCCATTTGCATTTATTATCAAGGATAATTCGACTGGGCTCATTTTATTTTCTGGAAGAGTCGTAAATCCATTATGTTAATAGAAACAGGCCATTGTAATGGATGTTTCATATTCAGATTATCTACCTATATGATGGAGTTTAGTTGTTAAATAGAGTTTTAATGTCTCTTAATTAACATTACTGTGACTAACTAAATTAATGAATAAATGCCATGATCAAGTTGTAATTATAATAAAGGGATCTCAGCAATAGATATAAAATCTTAGATGGGAGCACTGACAAACATTATTTTTTGGATTCGTTAATTGGATTATACTAATTCGAGTTATCAATTCAAATCTTCACATTATATGTAAATACATTGAAGCATAAAAATTTCAAACGGGATAAAATAAAATAAAAAAATCGTTTAATGACATGAATAACTGATAAAGAGCAGATGAGTGATACTAATATTGTATCAACTTTCCCTTCACTGACCTTTTGTTTGCAAATATATGTGTTCAAGTATGATGAAAAATATTTGCATACAATTACAGTGCTTCTACTTATAATGAATGGGAGTCTGTGAACAGGGGAGGCCGAGGAAACTATGGCCTCCCAAATTTTTTTAGAATTTATTGGAAATTCAAAATTAGATAATACACCAACGAAATCAATTTAAAAAATACGTTTATCTCCAAGGACCAAGCTAGAAGTCATTTACGAACTATTGACCTCCCCACTTTTAAAAACGGTTGAATCCTAATAGTTTAATCAAATTTAAAATTTTTATTTCGTTTTAATCGGCGAAAAGTCGGGCTTCATTCTTAATTGTTTTTTAACCTCGTCATGGAGAGGCGAAGTAAATTAATAAACTTATTTATCCACAGGTTAAGCCACTTGGGAAAATTATAATGATTATATATATATAAGAGCTAGAGAGGGAATGTTTAGACTCTCTCACCCTTCCCGTACTTATTGCATGTAAATGTTACGCACTCTCCAAAGGCCGTAGCCGTAGGAACCGTGGATTGTATATGGTGAGCATCTCCAAGCTAAAAATTCCTTTCTATACCCCTGTTCCCAACATAGAAAATAAGATCATGATTCCTATAAGAAATCATAGGTATATATTCTTTACAAGATACATTCAAAATACAAAAAAACAAAACATCATTGCAACAAAATAAACATTTGACAAATATATATAAAATACTGAATGAATTAACGATGAAATAATTGGGGGGCCTTATTTTTCAAAATAAACTTAAATATATATATTTATATATATATATATATATATAATTTTCTTGAATATTCAATGCAAACATAAATCTATTTAATAGTCTTTCGATATTTACTTTCTGTAATTATAATAAGTCATGAAGGAACCATCTTTCTCTTTTTAAGAGAATCGTTCATCCTGAACCTCCCATAGAGTAGAAATCAGTTTTCGATAGAGAATTGACTTTTGTGACTCAGGTTTACAGATGTTCATATGATTGGTTTTGACAGGATAAAATTCTCCGATACCAGGATTGGAGGATTTTTCAGGGACAAAAGTGAAATCAAATCCCAAATAAGGGGTTGACTCTGCCTCCCCGAAACTAACAATTCTCGGAGGTTTGGATCCCTGACGCTGTTGTGCCCATTCAATAAAGTTTGAATGGATATTTGCAAGTACAGGAGAGCCGGCTGCAAGTTCGTTAACCTCAGTTGAGGGAAAGAATATGAATTTAGACGTGGCATTAAGAGTGGCCACATCAGAGCCTTGATGTGGAGTTCCGTAGAATATGATCCCTCTAGTATTTTTAACAAAGTTCAAATCCTCCTCATCTGCAGAAGCAGAGGCGTTAAGAATCATTTTCTTAATGATGATTCCACCCATGGAATGACCCACGAAGATAACTCGTTTTCCATTTTGCCCAACGCCACATTCCTTCAATTTCTTTAATATATCATTACTCCTCTCTTCAAGGGAAGACGAAAAGGATTCATTCGGACAAGATCCACCCCATTGACTCAAATAAGTATCGAAGTCTATTCCTATAAAAAATACATTAAAAATCAAATCAAGAGCTTCAAATGAACATTCCTTTGTAAACATACCAAGTACTCTGACCTCACAGTCAATATCATTCGTAATCCAATCTCTTGGCCAACAGTAAGAATATTCTTTTTGACTAATGAGCTCCGTTGAGCCCCATCCCCTCTCATTTTTTGGATCCCCTTGTCTCCACGAAAAGAAAACTCCTCCAAGAAGGCCATGTATGAAGACAAGATCCACATCTGCATCAATGTTTCGCTCATGAGGTAACATTAGATATACCCCAGGCTCGTATTTATGTTTAAGATATTTTTGATCCATATTGCAGAGTGCTTTTGTAGCAGGTAAATTGATGAGAAGATTATGATCCTGTTTCCATTTGGCTAGGATCCCGACCCAACCCGAGGTAAAGAGTCTTTTATGAAATTCCGGATGTAAACTCATATTTGCAATGATCTTACCGATCAAGCATTTCACCTTGGGTCTATTAGGATATTCTTTGAGCAGTCGTTGAAATAAGGGAAGGACCAGAGTTTCTTCTAAAAGGATCTGACAATGGGACTTCAAAGTGGAATGAGATAATAGGGCCTGTAAACAATATTCAATCAACATTTCTTCTGTGTAGCGTTTCCGAGGAATGGCATATATATGATGGGACTCTCGGTGAAATTCATAGCTAAGATCTGAATCTGTAACATGGTCATCATCCGAGTGAGGAACATATTTTTGAAGAGCATCCTTTGTGAACTGATCGATACAAGGATGAATCCTATCATCTCCATTCTTTCCTTCAGGTAAAGCAGACAAAACATCACTAAAGAGTCGTTGAGAAGTTGAGTTCATCACTTCGGGCGGCAAAGGAGGTGGCTCCAAAAATAATCTTGGATCTGCATCTTGACATCGAGCTAAGCCGACAGCAGTTTCTAATGATGCAGCCTGTGCTATTTGAGCATACACGCCAGGGTCTAAATTCTTTATTTTAGCCAATTCCTTGACAGCCTTGGCGTGAAGTGGGCCCTTTGAATTGGATTCTCTAAGAAGCTTCCAATGTGGCTTTTTAAATCGACCCAATGTCTCGATTAAAACATCATCCGGGGGTTTTAAATATTCAGAGTCATGTATTTGTGAAGATGTATCAAGGTTAAGATAATTATAGACTTGCCATGTGAGAAATCCTGAGCTAATTAATACACTTGAAGTGCTTAAAAGTTTACGGTAGCGGATGGATTTGATGGAAGTGATCCGAGGGAGCAAAAGTCCGTTCGATGTACTTTTCATATTGTCTAAAACAAAGAGAAATATAATTATTTTTTCATACCATTTTAATCTCAGTACAGTTTTTACATATGTATAATAATATAATTAAATATATAACGTAAGTTCAGTTAGTCCTGGAGGGAAACTGAGAATAGTACTGTCTATAAGTATTAATACTTAATATTATTATCAATAGACTATAATAATAAATTGCCTTTTTAACTAACTACAAAATAAGAAAAAATAATATATAAAAATAAACTGCAAGAAAGCAAGGAAATAAATTCATAAGCGTAATAAGTATTATAGTGAGTATCCTTTGTTCGACTCACTACTTCCCTGGTCTATTTTCCATGCATTAATGATTGACAAATTTATTTAAATATTATGAAATAAAGAGTAAAACAATAAACTCACCTTAGTTTAACTCACACTGAACACAAATGAGATGAATCCTTTTAAAAATTACTCTATGATAACGGCTTGAAATGGTATGACTTGAAGGTTGACAATTCGGCCTTTCATTATAATAATAGCTATTGAAATGATAGGGTACTCGTAGGAGTAGTAGAAAGATCTGCACCTAAGTTTTTCTCTCGAACTGTAAGTATAATATATCCAATGAATATTTTTTTTTTGTATCTGACGTTTATGACGTCAAAATCGTTCGATCACGTGATCTTTTCACGCTCCAACTTCTTACCTATCAACAACTAAAAAATCATGTAAGATTTGGTCAATTTGAGTCAGAGTAGCTTGACATTATAGGTCATAATTATATTTGCACAAAGTATAACTGGCATAACTATTGAGTGCGCTTTAATTAATCTGTTACAATATATTTATAGAAAAAAAGAAATACTTTGATTGCTACTTGCATCATTAAAATGTTATGTAGACTTATTTATGGCAACCTCTTATAGGAGTATTTTGTAATACTTAGTACAAGCAACCTTGTTTTATTGTATTCATCATGCGAATGAAGAAAGAAATATCCCACCCTTGATTAAAATTAGAACGTAGTTGCATTGTTATTGAGGTCAATTTATTCAGGAATGGGATTCCACTTGGATTGTTTTTCTTCGTGAGTTTGAGTTATCCAGAACAATCTGATTGTGCCTTCCAAATGTTAGACGTAGCACAATCGTTCATTAAGAAATGAGGGAAATTCCGGATCTCATGCTTTTGTTTATTTTTCGCTTAATTCAAATTGCATTCTCTCGCATACATAGGTTCTTAAGGAAGACTCGGTATTGTATATAATAGTAGCTTTAGACAACGCCTTCTCAGTATGAAAGCAATTGGCAAGGAATTCAATTTATTGCGCAATATCCGCGCCAAAGTATTCAATTATATAAATAGATGCATACGGCGTATTATCCCTCAAGAGAGTCATCCTTAATGTCTAGTGATCTTAAGGACATGTATATCATTTGCTATTGATATTTAGTTATTTGATAGCTTTGAATTCTAGTAAATCTTTGTTCCTTGCTAGAGGAATGAACTCTTTTGTCTTTTTGTTTCAAAGTTTATTCTCAATCATCCCTTTGAACAAAGATCTTGACAATTATACTTTTGAGAGTTTTTAAGCATGGCGAAACATTAAAATAAAATTTGCAACAAATACACAAATATATTGGAAATAGATTGTTAAATGATATTAGTTCTACATGACACAAAAGTGTTCGTTTGGATTTATAAGTTTGCACGCAGTCGGCCTTCATATTTGGAAAATATATATGCATTTGATATTTGTTGAAATACTTCGATTGCAAAAAATACTTTTTATCATTCTAAAATTGCTATAAATGGTATGAAAATAATCTTGGGATGGATGCAATCCTAGGCGTCCAGAGTCAAAGATTAATAAGTTATATTTGTGTCTGTCAAAAATGAGGTTTTTATCTCATGTTAACAATTAGATACTAATGTAACTCTACGTGTGGTCATATACGGAGAACAAACTTTTTTGGCTCCATAAATGATAAACTATTTACTTCGCATAAAAGTAATATGATGCTAGGAAATCCGAATGAGTGCAACTTTTAGATGTAATTTCCACGTAGAAAATTCAAAAATAATATATTTCAATTATAATTATTATAAAGTTGGAATCTTTAATGAGATTCGTGGAGTAAAATGGACTTAACAATTGATCTGTTGATGCTATTAAATAAAAAAAGGTAATCCAACTTTCTTGGCTAAAACACAGTGAAAAATAGCAGAGACTATATGAAATAAATATACCTTAAAATCATAAGCACTGGAACCATAGAGGCCAAAGGAATTATTCATTGATATTTTATAACTATCCTCCCTATTGGATGTTATTGATCATTAATTTATTAATTTTCATTATTTAATCGAAGAACCCACCAGTGATCAATTGTATTTAACTATTACGTCATACAATTTTGTGACTTTTCTTTTATTGCAATAATAATATGGCTTAATATAGTTGACGCGATACGTGCCTTTTCTAGATATTCAGACAGACTTATTGAAAAAGTAAATTAAAACAACAAAAAATGTTCGTCCTTCACGATACTAAACTTCGAGCGTTAATGACAAAATTTAGTAAGTTCTTCTAACTAAAAGTTTTTATGATTATTTTTTCATCAACCCATGAAGTGGCTCGTGTGCTGCAGTCAAAGCAAATGTGTTCCAAGGCCGTTCATTCAGCAGTTAATTTACTTAAAACCCAGTATTATTCTAACTTAAAATCTAATGATACATTTCATAGTGTATTTGAAGATACCTACCCCCCCCTTCCAATAAATAAACTCAATGATGTAATTAAGGAACCAATTTTACCTTTTAGGAGACGTATTCAACGTTGATATGATGATGGATTATTGCTTAGTCGTTGAAATAGCCATGAGAATTATTACAGAGCCAATTTTTTTTTTTTGGAGATCCGGATTTAGTCATAATTCATTACGAAAAATATCATGTCATGAATTCCTTAATTTTGATAACTTCTCTAGACAATAAAACATATTGAACTTGCTACACTTTTGCTCCGACCAGACTCTCTTTATATTGTATTCGATGCTATGTATGCTGACAATGCCATTTTAAATTATTCTATTAATTATCTTTAATTTTTATGAAGTAGAATGATAATTTATACGATGAGCCATTAGACTAATTTCAATATCTTATCAGTCTCTCGGCTCTTAGATATTGCAAATACAGAATATGACACATGTAGAAACACGAAATCAGCATAGATAAAAAGTTTGTAAAATGTTGAATATGTTTAAGTGTTAGCATTCCATGAATTCAATCAAATGTAGAACCATTTATTTTGTTCATAAAATATATTTCTAGGAAAAATCGCTACAAGGAATTTGAGCTAAATACGTCATGTTATGATACTACAAAAACCTTATTTACTATTAAGCATTTCTAGCTAGTGTTCGAGATCTGAGGGAATAATTTTGGGTTAACATAATCAATAAACAAATTTCTATACTCAGGTAATTGTACTTAGTATGTACTTTAGTAAAAAAAAAAAAATAACCCTCTCGGGAAAATAAAAGCTCCTATAGGGAGTAGGCTTCCAACTTCTGGTTTAAAATATAGATGATCACGTCATTTCTATACATACTACGGGCAAAAGTTTATTAGTACTGTTATCCCAATAGATAGGAAATAATTTCCTCATTTTATAAATATCATCATACTTAGAAAATATTTCAATCAAAGAACAATAAGAGAATCTAAAAATGCTCAATATGAAATAAGGCTCTTAAAGCATACATGAAAAATCCTTGCAGAATGTTTTTTTGACAAGATAAAATTAAATAAATATCATAGACATAAAGCAGGGACAATGAATATTTGATAATATTATTATCAATGTGTTTATTAAATTATAGAGTTAGATTTTTACCATAGTATTTGTATCAATGTCTGTCGATATGGATACGAACAAAGATTTGAAGGAATAATTGTTGGTCTGTCCTTTTTATACTTTGATATTTTTGGATTTGTATAATACATATATATTATATTTAGATTTGTGCTTATTTGTGTAGCGTTTTAACATACTGCTCCTTTAACTAACTGCGTAATTTTAATACAAAGATTTTTTTTTTAATAATTACAATGTCATTTGACTGAGTATTTTCCTCTTTTACCTTCTTTAAGAAGAGTATGTACTAATTAAATTAGTCGTAAAAACCTCATTCCTTTCGACGGAATAAGTAGGATAGAAAAGTTTCTTTTAACATTGTAAGAAAGACATATAATGATAGTGGAGTGCGTATCACTCATTAATAAGTTAACAACTAATAATAATGCGTTTCGTTTCTTGAAGGACTGTCTTGAAATTTGTTCATTTGTATGCTCACGTACAAATCACTCATAATTCATAGCTATGTTCTACTCATTATTTCATGTTCTATACAGCATACATACATAATATATGAATGATATATGTATGTAGACAAAATATCATTTTTAATAAATTTCTCTCAGTTCATTTGACAAGTAAATACATAAATAAATTTTTTATATATAATAATAAATATCGTTCAATTTTTATAGCGTGTTACATTTATCTACTCTGAGATATACAAAACTTCATTTAGTTGATTAAAAGATATTGTTCACGTTCATTCTAAGACGGAATTTTGAGATTAACAAATAAAGAGGATTTATACATATATATTATACAGGTAAATAATATTTTAATCTATTTATATTAAGGATCGTTAAGATTCCCATAGTCCATGATCAGTAAATTTATTTTTATCTATCATTCTCTTGTTGATGGCGTAGCCGAAGATGTCATCCACCATAGAAAAAATAATTGTGTTTTTCATCCCCTTGATATTCCTTGCAAAAGGAGGAACACCGTATCAAGACTATTACAAGGAAAGAATGAAGCTATTAGAACTAGAAAATGAGTCCTATTTGGGAGCCGACATCAAGTTAAATGACGAGGAGATCCTTGCTAATTCAACGCTCATGAATTTCAAACTTATCGAATTAGAAATCGGTTTCCATAGTCCCTCAACTTATAGCCCATCAAGTGCCTTCTTTAACCGCATAAAAGAAATTCAAAAATCCAACGTTTATAAGTTTATCAAAAAGTTACCGAAAGGCGGGGTTCTGCATGTGCATGATTTATCACTGGCTAGTGCGAGTTGGGTTGTTCAAAATATTACCTATGAAGAAAATCTATATGTCTCAGGTTACCCAAATAAACCCCAATTTCAATGGGCAAATAATGCTACAGATAGCTATTGGGTTTTACTTTCCGAGTTGAGAGATCAATTCACCTCTGAAGAGATTGATCAATGGCTCTTGAAGCATTTGGATATCCATGTGAATAACCCTTACGACGAATACTCTGATATTGATAAGGTTTGGTCTGCATTTATAAATGTAATGATTACAACGGAAAACCTATTGAGCTATGCTCCTATATATGACCGATATTTGTATCAGGGACTGTGTGAATTTGAAAAGGATGGGGTCTCCCTCGTTGAAATTCGCACTGTATTTCCAGAAAATATATGTATAGACCTTGAGTGTAGTAAAACCTTAAATACTCTTCAAGTTGCCAAATTAAATCAAAAGACAATTGATAGATTCTTGCATGATTATCCGCACTTTTGCGGAGTTACCTTGATATATGCACCGGTTAGAGGAGTGAGCCCACGTGTTGTACATATGAAATATTTAAATAGACTAAGGAAGTTACGGCATTATTTTCCGGATCTTGTACGGGGATTTGATTTAGTTGGACAAGAAGATAAAGGAAAACCTCTTATTAAATTTATTAAAACCCTTATCCAAATGAAACAGATGGATCCGGAACTTAAGTTTGTTTTCCATGCTGGAGAGACAAATTGGCTTGGTTTTTCCACAGATGAAAATCTAGTTGATGCCATTCTCCTCAACGCAACAAGAATTGGTCACGGATATGCACTTTCAAAGCATCCGATCCTGAAGAAACTTGCCGCAGAGAAAAATATTGCAATTGAAATTTGCCCCATATCGAATCAAGTTCTGGGTTTAGTAAAGGATATTAGAAACCATCCAGGGAGTGCACTACTTGCTGAAGGCTCAGTTCCTCTTGTTATTTCTAGTGATGATCCAGGATCTTGGGGAGCAAGAGGTGTGAGTTATGATTATTATGAGGCTTTTATGGGACTAGCCGGGAAGCATATGGATCTGAGGCTTCTTAAAAAATTGTTTTTAAACTCTCTTTCATTCTCATTACTCAAGCCTCAAGAAAAAGAAAAGTGTTTATTCAAATTTGAGAAGAGATGGAACGATTTGATGAGAAAATGGGAATGTAATCATATAAAAGATATTGACCTCTAATTTATGTTTTGCTTGACTTTATTTGATTATTATTGTATGTACTACTAAAATGTTGGGATTTTATTTACAATCAAAGATTTACCGAGTTTTAGATTTCATCCGAGATATTATTACAACAAAGTTGAATGACAGAGTGGATACATACATTTCATTATATTTTGAATCATTCATTCGTAGGTGCTTTTTAGCATTTCAATCAATTAAATTTAACTCCATTTAGTTATATTTGATTCCAGATGACAACGTCTTATTCCTCATACAAGCCAAAAAATTCAAGTTATCTCTCAACTTAATTGTTTATATAATATTTACATTTATCAATAATGTTTATATAACGTCTACAGTATGGAATAGATATTTATAGTGCATAATGCAGTTGCAAGTAAATAATGATATATGTACATAATTACATATGTACATACATTGGACTCTTCAATAAGAGTATCTTTGAAATAAAATCATGAGAAAAACCATTTTAGGGTTCATTATATTTAATTTAGGTACTTTTACTTTTTAGAATTCTTTATTTATCTAACTGTATGTATTTCCAGAGAGTCCTGATTTTTTTCTATTCATTCACATATTATTATGTTACTATTATTTCTCTATTCGTAGATTTAATTTTATTTATTTTACGAAAAAGACATTTTATGTTTGATTATTGAGTTTCAGAATTAATTATAATTTTCCAAATAAAAGATTAAAAAAAACAACAACAACCAAACTAAAAATAAGATCCAGAATTAGCTAATTCAGTGAAAATACAGTACTTTCTTGAAGAAAAATCCTACTCTATTCATATATCTTAATTAGCTATGTTAAAAAAATTTAAAAAAAAATCAAATTAGAGGCTTAAAAACAATTATTTAAATTATTTTTCCTTCGTAATTTCAATGATGACTAGGAATGTAAATAATATGCAAATGGGGTGTGTAAAATAAAGAGAAAGGGAAAATCATCAACCTGGCAACCCTGACAATTTAATGAATGTTGAGGGGGGGGGGAAGCAGCTTGAGCTATAATGACGTTTGACTGAGCTAATAGCTGCTATTCTCCATTATATATACAAATGAATACACCATTAATAAATAATAACATTATGTTTACCAAAGATGAGAGGCAGAAAATTAACTTATATAAAGATATTATATTTCTAACTAATAATTATACGAGCACTTTTATTTGCTTTATTAACTTTAATGCATGTATTCCTTCATGCGAGATCTTTACAATCAGGTAGATGTTCTCCTCTCAGTAATAGAGGAAAAATGATAACAACTTTGGAAAACAAAAAGTACTGTTCAAAGTGCCAACTCCACAAAATCTCGCACGCGGCATTTTGCATATTATTTACATTCCTAATGATGACCTATCTTTAGGAATGAAAACCATATGCAATTCGGGCGTGTGATAAAAAAGTGGAGTTGCCTCTTCAAACAGGTCTTTTTGTTTTCCGAAGCTGTTATCATTTTTCCAATATTACTGAGGGGACAACATCTACCTGATAGTAAAGATGTCGCATGAAGGAATACATGATGCATTAAGTTTAATAAAGCAAATAAAATGTAAACAAAAAGGGCTCAAGTCCTCGTATAATTATTATTAGTTAAAAATATATAATTTCCTGACATTAATTTCAGTTAATTTTCTTCCTCTCATCTATGTTATTATTTATTGTTGTATATATAATGGAGAATAGCAGCTTGTAGCTCAGTAAAACGTCATGACAGCTCAAACTGCTTCCCTCTCAACATTCATCAAATTGTCAGGGTTGCCAGGTTGATTTTCTCTTTCTTTTTTTATTACAAGCCCGAATTGCATATGATTTACATTCCTACCTATCTTACAAAACGAGCGGAGAAATATGACGTCACCTTATATGTATGTATATCCAGATTTTCGGCTGCTGTAAAAGCCAAACAGTCCTTTCTAATGTGTTTGCTTATGCTATGAGCCATAAATTATGACCAAAATTGAGTCCTAGCTAGTTTGCCGTATGGTAGAACAAAATCACCCATAGAAAAATAAATAAGGATCTAAGTAAGAGTGTAAAACATTACACGACTTCACACATTCGTTGCTAATTTTTTAATTTAGTTGAGGTTTCTTCCTCAGAGTTTAATTAAAAAATGGGTGTTATCACTAATATTAGAAGACAATTATGATTGATAAATAAACTCGACGACAATGAGAGTTAATTAATATATAGAGGTGACGAGGATTGCAAAAATATACAAGAAATATAGGTGGAAATTCTTTTATTCCACTTAAAAAGGAAAATATTTATAACGATGGAAAAATTGAAAACCTCGTTGCTCTCCTTTCAAAGCTTTAAAGTTTCTGGCCCTGACGGAATCTCCCCTTGTGTACTACAACATCTTCCAATGGGAATGATTGAATATCTTCGTTATCTATTTGTACGCTCTGTCCGAATGAATGAAATCCCTATTGTTTGGAGGGATATGAAGGTGATATTTGTCCCCAAACCAGGAAAGGAATCATATTCCCGCCCAGGATCTTTTCGTCCGATAACATTGTCGAGTTTTGTTCTGAAAACGCTTGAGCGACTTCTTCAATGGCATCTCCAAGAACAACTACCTCTCTATTTGTATTCGCAACATGCTTTTACAATTGGTAGATCCACAGATTCAGCTCTTGCAGAGGCAACTGACTTTCTTGAAGAAGCAGTTTACGGAAAGAAGTATGCTCTTGCTGTCAGTCTCGACTGCAGTGGAGCTTTTGATAATATTTCCTTTTCTGGTGCTTTAACTGGACTCCAAGCTCAAGGAGTGGACCTCACTATCTGTGGTTGGTATGACAATATTCTGAAAGGAAGAATTGTTAGCACCAATCTACAAGGCATCACTAAAACTGTCCGTCCAACCAGAGGGAGTCCGCAAGGGGGAATACTATCTCCCATTGTCTGGAATATCACCATCAATGATCTCCTCGTCAAGTTCAAGGACAATGAAGTTAAAGTTGTTGGCTATGCAGATGATGTTCTCCTCATCGTTGTTGGAGTTAATCTCCAAAGTATGGCTGATAAGATGAACGAAGCTCTTCAGTTGGTTGATCAATGGGGGTTTGCAAAGGGTCTAACTTTTAACCCCTTGAAAACAGTGGCTACTGTGTTCACCAGAAAAAACAAAGCATTCTCACTCTCCTTGGCCAAACCTTTCTATGGGGAGTCACACAATTCAATATTCTAAAGATATGAAATATCTTGGAGTTAAGCTGGACTCACAACTTAGATTCAACGTCCATCTGAGAGAAAAATCGGCCAAAGCCAAGAAGCTTCTTCATGCAATGAAAGGACTTATTGGGCAAACATGGGGTCTCGGTCCACGCCAAACACTTTGGGCTTATCTTTGTGTCGTAAAACCTGCTTTGACGTATGGTGCTCTAATTTGGGCGCACAACATAACTTCAGGGCAGAAGACTCTACTGGATAAAATTCAGAGGCTGGGATTGATTAGCCTATGCCATCCAATGCGTTCAACACCAACACGAGGTCTAGAAGTATTCTTTGGAATCATTCCTCTTTTTCTTGAGGCACAACGTCTCGCAACGATGGCTCGTCTGCGTATTGCTAACACCTTCGATGAGGGCACTAAGAAATGGTGTCATCTCAAAACAAAGAGTAGGCCATTTAGTTTGGCTCAGGACACTATAATATCAGGTTTGTTTCCCGACCTACAAAAGGATGCCATTAACCGAAAGAAAATGTGGAAATGTCACTTTTTGGATAAAGAGCTCGAAAATCAGGCCCATGTATTTACTGATGGGTCAAAAAGCCACAGAGGTGTTGGTTCCGGATTTATCATCACAAAAGGTGACCAAATAGTGGAAGAGGCCTCTTTAACCCTCACTCCTCGAAACACCGTTTTCCAAGCAGAGATGGTGGCTATTAAAGAGGCTCTGTCTTGGATCCACGACAATCGTGAGAAGTGGGAGTACAATGGATTTTGCATTTGGTCAGACTCCAAAGCAGCGATCGGAGCCTTGCGATCTGTTGAAACAAGGAGTTCCCTTGTACAAGACACAAAGGCTTTACTTGGGTCACTTGCTGTCGAAATCCCTCTCTCACTCTGCTGGGTTAAAGGGCATAGCGAGGTGACAGGTAATGAGGTAGCTGATATGCTAGCAAGTGCTGGAGCTATAAATGGTCGTCCTACACGGATAGTTGGTACTCCTTATGCCTTTCTTAGGGAGCAGGTGTCTGCGTATTACGCAGATAAATGACAGACACTTTGGACAAGGCTGGAATATTGCCGTCAAAGCCGCGAAGTAATGCCAAGAATTGAACTACACAGATGGAAACATCTCCTGGATTTTTCCAAAGATAAACTTAGCTCTATGGTGCAGTTTTCTACAGGGCATTGCTTACTACGTCGCCACTACCACCTTATGCACCCCCAAATTAACTCACTGTGTCGAGGGTGCGGACAACAAGATGAAGAACCTCTTCATCTACTATATGAATGCCCAAAATTCATTTTTGAGCGGGCACAGCTTTTGGACTATCAACAGCTTTTCAGGGGCATTCCATCTCCAAACTCTCCAGTTTCTTGATGAATACTGACATTGGAGGTTGGCTGAAGAATGCACCATCCCTAGACCACGTTCAGGACGGATTGCAATAGGTTAACCAATCGGCCAACTATTGCGAGGGCACCTCAAGTTTAAGTTATTTTTACATGTGCCCGTACTGATTATATGTCTATGTTTGTGTGTATACATTTAACATATATATATCATGTGTAGCAATAAACGTTATAAAAAAAAAAAGAAAAAAAAAAGGAAAATATTTCCCCCCGTCAAGGATCAAATAACGAATGAACAGAAATTAAAAAAAAAAAAAAAGTACCAATCGTTTTTCATCCTTTTTTTAAAATCATAAAACTGCTATTTTTCTTTACAAAAATCGCAGCCCTAAGATCTTCCTTTTAAAACAATTAAGATATTGTTTCAAATAATAACACAGGTCAACAAATTTGAACTTTCAAAAATCCTCAGGGGTATAATAAAAGTTATTCAGTTTTGCACGCTGATTTCAAATCTGTAATTTTTTTTTTTTTTGAGAATCTGATGGTTTTCAAGAAATGGAACCCTACTTTTTGAAGTAATTTGACCCGTTTTCTAACTTCAACTTCAATTTAAGCCTAGATGGATATTCATTTTATGCATAAAAAGAAAGATTTGCTAGTGTTTCTAACACAAATTCCATTCCCAGTCTTTGTTTTGACCTAAAGGGACTCCTGGGGGCGTAGGACGCGGGAGTAGGCCTAAAAGTCGGCCATATTCTTTGTACTTAAATAACTTCTTGAATATTACATAAAATGCATGAATAAAGAATGCATTAAAGAGCAAAAAAGTGTCAAACGCCAGATGAGAATCCTTAATTAAGAACAAATCGTCCAATCTAAAAGTTTAGATGGATGATTTCTCCTTTCATTGTCTCAAATGATCCACTATCACATTTATATGTATTTACTTTTTTATCAACATTTCCTTGTTCTCGGAATCCTAGGAAATTCCTACTTTCAAGTTTAAACTTTCATCAATGTAAAACTGTGAATTGAGTCCAATTTAGTACATTCAAGTAACTTTGCTTGGTCTTTTCAAAAAAGTATAAAAAAGGTTATCTAATTTTAGATAAAATATGTGTTAGATATCCTAAACATTTGTTGAAAAATGCATTATAAGCCTTAAAAGTTAAATTTTAAAGGAAATTTGTTAATAAATAAAATGTTTTTCGCGTGTTATACCCGGTAAGTTTCCTCCAGTCCAGTATTTTTATTTCCATTTTTAATGGAGAGTTAATGAAGAAGTTTCTTAATTTTCAACATTTTTCAAAACAATTTCTACAACTAAATAGCTGAGATCTATATCTGTCATATTGTTTTTTATTAAATTAATTGTCAAGTCCCTATTTGCTACTATAATTAATCCTTTTTTGAAATTTTTATAATTTTTATAGTGATAAAATTAATCTATATACACATATTTACTGATGTACGTTTTACTCTATCGATATACCTGAACATTATTGATGCTTTTGACACGATATGATCTTTATTGTATCTCTCAATCTTTTTTCTAAAAAGAAATAGAAAAAAAAAGGTTCAAAATCAATTGGTCCTTTGCCAACATCTCTTCCCAACTATTGAATCGTTCCAATAGGGATAATGCTGTCTTCAGCAGACATTTTGTACAAATTGTAATTTGTACTTAAAAATCAAGTTAATAATCATTTTTAAGATGATTACATTTTGATGACAAATTTGTTCAATGAGTAAGTAATAAGATAGACGCTCTTATGATATCGATTTGTAATTAAATAAGTATTTAGTATATTAAAAGGAAATCAGTCTATTTAAACAACGGGATAAGAAGCCATTGTTGCGATTCCGCACATGTTCTTATGATTTCTTGCCATTTTAATATATCCATGGTCCCCCCAGGATTCACTCCATGAGTTTTTGACGAGCCAGTAATCCATTCCAGTCTTCTTATCCGTACCATAGCCAACAGCCAAAACACCGTGATCCAAATTAATAGAACTACAATCATTGTCTTCATAAACACCTACAAAAAACAAAAAAATATTGGCCATGAATAGTGTAGCTATTATAAGACAAACCTGAATGATAAAATGAAAATTTAGCTGAAGCAGCATCAATAGCAACTGAAATAGGACCAATTTTGGCCACAGCCATTTTGAGTTGTATCTCACTTCCCTCTTTGACGTCTTTGAATCCGCTAATTTTTCCAGCTGCCATGGATTTATTGTATGCACAGTCATCATCCTGTCCCTCATAAGGGTACTTTTGTTCAGTGGCTATGCCTTGATTGGCAATAACGTATTTGAAGGCATTGTCCATTAATCCCCCATTACATCCTTCATCACCAAATTTTGAAGAGCAATCCACCAATTGTTGCTCGCTGAAGGAAAGGAGTTTCTTATTCGTTAGAAAATATTGTCCCTCAATAGAGCCAGTCTGAAATAGAAAGATACTATGAGACTTATGCCCTTTTGTCCTGACATTGGAAGTCGTCATACGGTCGAAAAGGCCCAACATGATCCACATTGTCCTTGGTCTTTAACTGGTGTAACTGCTCCTTGTTTGGTCCAGTTAACATAGGAAGGAACAGGTGCACTTGTGTCCAAAATAACAGTGTTCTCACCTGAGTAGGACCCTTTAGCCAATCCAGTATATCCTTCAAGAAACTCACTATGAAGCTATGAATTTAAAATATGTTTTAATCTTTAGATAATCTTTTTTTTTTTTTTTTTTACTAAATCTCCAAATTGATTCATTTTCAAAGTAAAAGTGTGGAGTCCCTTTGAGGCTTCCTCATTATGCTTTTCAATTTTGAGTCTGTTTTCTTCGAAAATTTTGAATCTAAGCTCTTCCAACTGTAGAGATTCATACTTTTTGCTGTGAAGATTCTTCCATTGTGTCCATTCATCGGAGAGCTCTCCAGCAACAAATCCCAGGGACATAAAAATCAGAAATAACTTCATTTTTTTTTCTTCAAATAATGAACTTGGAATTATTAATAAATTTTTTTACTTTTTATAGGATCAAATCATCTTATCAATGGGCCCTTATCTTTTATGAGATATGAAAATTTATTTATTTTGGATAAAAAAAAAACCCACAAAATATTTTTTTTATCATAAAAATATTATGGATGGAAAATGTTCTTTTACTTAATTAATTACCTAGTCTCATATCAATTAGATATTATGCTTTTCATACTAGGAAGTTCACTAAAAGATTACTGTTTTTTTTGTGTAAGAAATTCAAGAATATCGTTAGGTTACAGCAAAAGTCACGTAACTGAGTTATTTCGTATAAAAAATATTGAAGACTCATAGTATATTCAACTTTTGCTAAATATTTATACCAGCTACAATGCTTACAATTTATAATATTAGAGGATTTAAGTCCCTATCAGCTGGCTAAAAATATAATCTGGAAACAAAATCCAGAAAAATACACTTTTGCCATATACGTCACTTTTGCACTGACCCCAAGACAGGTTCTATAACAGTATCAAAAGTTCTCAAAACAGGTTTTTTTTCTTCTGGAATCTGCATTTCCCCCACGATCCTTTTGCTGTAAACCTTTTTTATTTTATTACTAACCAAGAAAAAGTATTTCATTTAGAGATCGAGTATCTTTCATTTGGCCCTGATATGGGTATCACCCGCTAACAAAATTTATTAAAATGATTTTAATTCGTGATCGAATGTCTTCAAATATATATTTATTTTCATTGGTCCATAAGTATTGTTGTACCAGTTATGGAAATCAAATATTATTTTTATTTTTGATCAACTCTCGGCGACTCACCAATTGCGAAACACTGTTTTATATGATAAGTTTTAAAAAATATTCGACAATAAAATGTAATTTCTTAATTTTGACTCATATTTGGCTAGTAGGGTTTATATCTTTCTTTAGTCAGAAAATCATACGTAAATTGTACTTCAAACAGTACGACACAATTGCTTAATTTAGAATTGAATTTTTCAAAGTTCAAACTCCTTGTCTTTTATCATCATAGGTTATTTAAGTAAAAACTTGAAGTATATTGGGCTACAAGTGTTGACATCCCTGTTTTAGACCAAGAGCGTTATCGAGACCTACTACATTACTAAATTAAATACATAGTTATAAAATGAGTCAAACTAACTCAAAGACTTGATGTATCATCATCACCAATTTCAAATAGCTTTTAAATTAAAATAAATTATATTTTAATCTGATACAGGAATGGATTTACCTTGGGTTTTTAATGAAAACGAATGTTTCCTTGATGCATGGATTTATAATAGCTGAGTGGGATCATTTGAGACATTTTTTCTCATCCCGGAATTTTCTGTAAAAAAGAATAAAAGCTCATAAAACGATTATATTTAAATATCTTTTACTATCCGGGAACATCAAACAATCAACGAAATCACTGTTTTGAGGGTACAAAGACAAAAGTCCCAAAAGACAACACCCCTCTGCTAGTAAAAAGGAAAAGGGCTAGACAGTTTTACATGACTTCAAGATTATGCAAGGTACTCTGATCACTGAGACATTGTCAAAACATTCACTTTTACATCAATAATCCATGGAATATCACCCAATATGCTACTATCTGCAGATCCCTAAAGAGTGAAAAAACAACCGCCAACACTTCAATTGCCCTAAGAAAATCCTTTTATATCACCCATGAGTTTTGTTGAGGTGAGAAAGCGTGCCTGCAATTACTATCTGGTACCTTTGCTTCATTTTATCGACATATTGTCATTTGACTCTATTAAATAATATTCAATAGGTACTTTTAATTGTAGGAAGATCTAGACTCAACGATACAGAGAAGACCGAATTCAAATTGATTATGAAGATAGGAGTATCAACTGATATTCATCTTTCCTTCCTTAAACTCAACATTATCTACACTTTTTGCTTATGTCTACCCATGACATCCCTAGCCGTAAGTCCCTGAAGGAGGAAGACTCAATTTTTTTATTCTACTGTAAAACATGTGTCAAGTCAACTAGAAAACAAGTTTATCTGAAATATTTCAAAAATGAGTTAGAACTGCACTCATGTTCTTGAAGCAATTTTCTTTCGTTTCTATTAATAGGTTATTTCGATTAATTAAATAATGACTCCAATATTTGCAACTTAATTTTAGAAAAAATCAACTGACACTAAATAAATCTCTGAGGCTATGAAAAAGATGGACGTTCTTTCAAGTACCATATCGGCTCCATATGGAGTTGTAACATTTATCTGATGTCTCTATTGGATAAACAACAACCCTTGGTTTCTCGATATAAAGTTACATTTTAGCAAGAACTTTGTAGAATAGGTCTGTAAATGACTCAGAAAAATTTGACCGTTATATTTATGAAGTAAAAAGACTGAAAAGTGGATTTTCTCCTGTTCAATATTGGAAAACAAACTTGCTTTTTTGTTGACTCGACTCACATGTCTATCCCCCTTTCCTTCCATTACCCAACTGAGGGATTTTGTCCTCAAGTGTTTTAGTATTTGTTCGTTCTAGAGCTGTATTTGAGATGAAATATCCATTAGCAATTTATGAGCAGAAGAGAGCAATTACTTGAAGAATTATAGTTATTTTCCATGCACATTGAACACGCAATAGAGTTCTAGTATTTCAATGGACAAATTTTATCATCACATGCAAAATAATTGGTCGGAACCTTTTATTTCATTGCAATTTTTATCCACAATTCGGAATACGAAAATATGATAAAAAAATAAACGAATATATGTACAGGTACTTTTTTAAGAAGTCAAATGAATTTATATACAAAATCCCCAAATTGCTCCGTATTTTGTCAGGGTAAAATTAGGATATGGGAATATAAGTTTAAATGCCTCTTTCTTTGCTAAACTATTAGCTATGTCTGAAGAAATTATGATTTATTTATTTGTTATCAGTTACCACTTATCATCCAACTATGCATTGGAAAAAAATCCAACTTATTTAATGTTATCTTTAGAATAATGCAGGCCCAAAGAAACTCCGTCTTGTAGACACAAGTATTTATGACACGAATTTAACTTTTTTACCTAGTCAGGATCCGTAATAACCTTCATACACTTATCAATAATCCCCTGATGAAGCATCATTTTATCAAGGGCTCCAAGTAGGGTTGAAAGATAAGTAATTAATTATGATTTTATGAGGAGTTAATTATGTAACTCTTAATACATTATCATTAATGATAAATATGTATATCAAAATTTTACTTAAATCATTGGTAAAGGATAAAACAAAATAAAACAGTTACTATCTTTCCCACAAACTTTACAAGCTTTGTTATTTATTTTTTGTACTCTACAGTTGTTATATTATTGCTTTAATCAAAAGAAAAGTAAGAATTCTAAATTTATGGCGAATTTCTCGATAAACTCTGCTCATAATATCTACCTAATATTGAAATATGAAATAGGTATTGTTGTCAATGAAAAGCGATAATAATTTCTATATTACAACAAACCATGCGCGTATCATCAAAAAAACGGGCAAACAAGAGAACCGATCAACCTAAAATTTATGTGCTTCTCATCTGGTATATAATGAAATTTGTCAATTTTTATATTACAAATGATAATTTTTTTGCAATGAAGTCTGAAAATCGCAGCTTCCCCGTAAAATTAAACTATGTAGAATAAATTAGCCTAGCAGCTGTTCCCAGTTTTCGCCAGATCAGTATATTTGATACAAATAAAAACATATTGGATCTCAATGGTTATAAATTTAATATCAGTGAATTTATAAATAAAACAACAAGACGCTGTTTGTGATCCAGTATTGCACATTTTCCTTACATTTCCAATCCTTTGTCTTGGTTATCTTGGATTCCGTTAGATTTCCTGTTTTGTATAGTATTATAGGAACATCAGATAACATGTCTGTATTTGATATGCCAAGTGTGGGGAACATGCAACCTTTTCGTTCATAAACAGCCATTTTCGACTCGAATTTTTATTAAAATATTTAATTTCTATCAACTTCTTGTTTTTTATATCGTAATGTTTTGCTATGTCACTTATCTCGAATAATAGTTATTGTTTTTTTCAATTTTTTTATTCGTTAGTATGTCGAAAAAGCTGAAGGGAGCTTTGAAACAAGAAAATAAAATCGTTAATATACATAGTTGTAACTACGCGACGAACTTTTTGGGTGACTCGTAACCTCGACACTCAAAAGGGAAAGAAAAGATTAGGAAAAACAACTGGTAGCAAGCCTGCTGTATTTTTCTTTTTGCCAACTTTTTAATATTGGGCAGTGTTATTATTTAGATATATTTACTATACAGTGATAAATTCAATCAATAGTTAATACTTGTTTATTATTCAATAATTCAAAAAAAGGGCACGCAATCCTTTATTTTATATATGTATATCAAAACCACAAATAATAATAATACCCATTTTGAGTTTATAACACGTAGAATCAGCTGTTAGAAATCACAAGAGTCAATTAATGGTAATACATAACATTTTTGCTCTATTTTTGAGGAAATTAAGACCTTAGACGTAATTAAAAAACGAACCTTAAAAGTCGGGTCTACATAAAAATTCAGTATAAAAAAAACTAATGTAATGACCAATATCAATTTATTGGTACTTGAAGGCAATGGTACTGTTGTAGTGAGTTAACTATGCCCCAATTGGATTATGTTTAAATATGGTAGCCATGCTGACCGGCAGTTTACAAAGTTATTTCTTCCTTTAAATAAAAAGGTTATCTGTCACATGGATATTTAGAATCCCAAGGAACCACTTATCGAATATCATATTTTCTTCGAAGAAAAAGTAACACTATTTAACTCTGTTGTAAACAACAACACTATTATCGTTTATCGTTTATTGAACTTAAAAATACATATTGTATAAATAACTTTCATACTTATTGTTATTGTTTTTTTAGGCTAGAGGGGACAAGAAGTAGAATCAAATTGTTAGCCATTCTTACCAAAGGAGTAATTGACATTTGTGAAATCTTCTCAACACGTCTTCCTTCTACTTTTTATAAATTTGCGAGTGAAATCCTTCTCAAATGCTAATTGACTTTGTGTTTAACTAATTGATGCTCTGTAAAGATATTTTTAAGAGTGGAAAATGAATTTTCAGTGGATGAAATGCTGGGTCCAAAAGTTAGATCATGTTTAAATTCTATCAATACAGAAGAATGACAAAACAAAATGACTCCTAAATTGATTCAAAATCTGTCAAAAAGATTTAAAAGATACAATAAAGGGCCTTCCATACATAGTGCTACAAGTTTTGCTCCTGCCTTCTCCTTGCACTCTACAATCCCATCCCGTATTAAGATAAACCTAGGGATGGGTATTTTGTTGAATTAAAAGAGAGTGCCCGCAATTACTATCTAGAACTTATGAATTTTATCGCTGATTGTTATTTGACAATATTAATTAATACTTTAATATAAGGAATAGTAACTGAGAGGACTGAAGGGAATTTGAGCTGTCATACATAAATCCAGGAGTATGGGGCTACTTTTTTTAATAATAGTTACAAATTGAACAAGCTTGTAACATATCCATAGAGAAAAGACTGAATTCACATTGATTATGAAGATAGGAGAACCAGCTGATATTTGTCTTTCTTTCCTTTAACTCCACACTATTTCAATATTTTGCCATGTCTTGATATACCTATATATAGGGATACGACTTTTGAAGAGAAAAAAGTAGCGGTTTTATGATTTGAAAAGGAAAAACGGCTGGTACCCCTGTTTTGTTTTTTGTATATATATATATATATATATATATATATATATTTATTTATTGTGTTCATTTTTTATAAGATTGGGATGAATAAAAAACATCTCCTTTTAAAAGAAGATTAAATAACTTCTTTTTACATTTGTTACGTATATTTTGTGAAAAATGCATAAGATTATAATATATCTATCATTATGATATTATTTATGATACATAGTGCTATTTTTAAATATATGATATCCATCCTTTGGCATTAATACTCATTAATATTACATTTCCCCATCAAATAGCTGATGTTAACCGGTGGTTTAAACCAATAGCTCCATAAGTCTCACTCCCACCTTCTCTACAAAAGTCGCATCCTTACAATATGCGATTAGATCATACAGTTTTTTAAAACAAAATACCTTAAAATATCTTATACAAAATGATAGAAAAGAAATATAAAGCTATGTACAATATCTGGTGAACATGTTCATACCATGTCAAAATTATTTGGAGCTCAAGAGTAGAAGATTTGATAATAATCTAAGATGAAAAAAAAAAAAATCTTTCAAGTCAATTTTTCCAATTCTCATATGATAAATTAAGCAATTTTCTTGACTTACTCTAAGAATAAAATGATGTTTTTATTTTTATTTTTTTGATAACTTTGAAATGTTTTTATATCAGATTTATGCTCCATGTTCATATTAAACGAATATAATTACATATTTGCCTTATAGACATCAAATACAAGATTAAAGGATCAGATTTAATAAACTTATCTTGATAAATAGTTTGTTAAATATATATTTGATGAAACCTGAGAATAAGAAATCATCTTTTTTTGTATTACTTTTATCAATTACATAAACATACTTATTATACTTTAAATATCCCACATAATGTGACATTAATAATATTTTACTAAAATACCATAAAAATCTACATACCACATATACCTTAAAACGAGTGTTGTTCGGTGTTAACTATTTTGTTTTTTCCATGAAAAGTCACATTTATTCACCACCATAGCAATGAAATGAATAGAAATTAGAGTCAAGCCATTCTAGGAAATTTTCAATTTCTTAGCCATTTCTCCTCACATGGAATAGCCTTCATTTCTAAGAACAAGAATAAACTCTCGAGTTTCAGATGAAAGTTCTCTTTTTCTGGCCGTTTTGAGCGTTTAATTGACCCCACAAATGTGATGCTTCAGAAACTCAATCTGCTCAAAGGAAGGTGAGTAGTTTTGTAGCTTCTGTAACGAGTCTACCTGTTTTCAGATGTGTGAGCATGATTGCACAAAGGTTTTTTTTATAATCAATTAGCCTTCTGAGCCAAGGAGCAAGCACATTGTACCATTAGAACACTGGAACGATAGTTGCTGGAAATGGGCCTCTATACACCTATGTAGATATTGCACCAAAAACCAGACAGGAGTCCTTTTAGGTCAAAACAAAGACTAGAAATTGAGTCTACATAAAAAACACTAGCCAATCAATATTTTATAATGCTCAAAATGTATATCCTTCCTTCAAGGCTTAAATTGAAGTTAAAGTTGGAAAATGGGCCATATTAGCTCAAAAAGTAGCTCAATAATAACTCCGCTCAGAATTAACTGTTGGCAACAAGAAAAAGTAGAAAAGGTTAACTATTATATATTTTTTTCAAATTTTTACTTTCCTCTTTCAGAATCGAGGTTGCGAGAGCACACAAAAGTTATGGCAACAGGAATATTTTTTTCTTTTTTTCTTTTCTTTTTTAACTTGTATACCTTTATTTATTCCCCTTATTTAATGCATCCGTTACCCGCCTAAAAAAGGTAAAAAGTATTGTTTGGCTAGAGATATAGATAAGAATGTAAAAAATATGGAAATGGAGTGAGTAAAATAAAAAGAAAGAGAAAACCAACCTGGTTGTAACTCTGACAATTTGATGAATGTTGAGAGGGAAGTAGTTTGAGCTGTCATGACGTTTGACTGAGCTACAAGCTGCTATTCTCCTTTATATATACAAATGAAGACTTCAATAGTAAATAATAACATTATGTATACCATAGATGAGAGGCAGAAAATTGACTCAAATTAATGTCAGGAAATTATATATTTTTAACTAAGAACACAGGTCAACAAATTTGAACTTACAAAAAATCTAAGGGGTATAAGCATAATAAAAGTTATTTAGTTTTGCACACTGATTTCAAATCTGTACATAATTCTTTTTTTCGAGAGTCCGACGGTTTTCGAGAAATCGGTCCTTACTTTTTTAGCTTTTTTGGCCCATTTTCCAACTTCAACTTCAATTTAAGCCTAGAAGGATAAACAATTTGAGCATTATAAAATAATGATTGGCTAGTGTTTTTTATGTAAATTCCATTTCTAGTCTTTGTTTTGATATAAAAGGACTCCTAGGGACGTAGAGTGCCGGAGTAGTTGCTCAAAATTGGATGAAAATTTACACACTTTGATGGAAGATTTCTTCAAAGTTAAAGGCTCTTAGCGATCGCTTGACATCTCGTTTGAAAGCTGTGGGTCTAAGCTCTTCAATGTATTCCTTATTGATCAATTTAATGTAATATTCAAGGAGTATTTTAAGTACAAAGGGTTTCACCGACTTTTGGGCCTACTCCGGCACTCTACGTCCCTAGGAGTCCTTTTAGGTCAAAACAAAGACTAGAAATTGAGTCTACATAAAAAACACTAGCCAATCAATATTTTATAATGCTCAAAATGTATATCCTTCCTTCTAGGCTTAAATTGAAGTTGAAGTTGGAAAATGGGCCATATTAGCTCAAAAAGTAGGGACTCTAGAAAAAAAGAATTACAGATTTGAAATTAGTTTGCAAAACTAAATAACTTTTATTATACTTATACCCCTTAGGATTTTTGGCTGTTGACCAGTGTAATTATACGAGAACTTGAGTCCTTTTTTGTCTACATTTTATTTGCTTTATTAACCTTAATGCATGTTTTCCTTCATGCGAGATCTTTACAATCAGGTAGATGTTCTCCTCTCAGTAATAGAGGAAAAGTGATAACAACTTTGGAACACAAACAGTACTGTTCAAAGTGCCAACTCCACAAAATATTACACGTGGCACTTAGCATATTTTTTAAATTCCTTGATATAGACTTAAGAAGTAAAAATTTCCTTTCCATTTTGAGAGACGAGGTTACGAGAGAACAAGAAAGCTCGTTGTGGTCATAACTTCTCGAGTCATTCTTCTTTTCTTTTTTTAAATATAAGGTGTACGCACTAAACTGATGGGATATAAGCTCTTACACGAAACCTCATCATAAGAGATTAACACTTATTTGATATCCCAAATTCGCTTAAATAATTCATAACCAAATAAAAAATTATATCTTATTGAGACCTCAAATCAATGTTGTTATGACTAATTTTTTTATCTATGCCTTGAATAACATGCAGTTTTTTTGAATTTAGCACTGATAACAGATAAAAATGATTATATGACTTTATAGTGCAGACCTGTAAAATCGAATATCGAATAAAAAAAACACATCAAATAAAATTTTTATTTGCAGCCTTCTGATTTAAATATCAAAATAATATTATTCCACAGGTTAATAAATTTATAAATAAAATATTAAAATAATCAAAAAGCAAAAAGGGCTCCAACTCATCGTCTCGAAGAATCATCAATTATCCAAAGATATGCTCTAATTCTCTGGTTTGGGCGTACTAAGGTGACTTTGTTTTTTTTTTAAAACTACATATATGTTCAATTGAGTTTTTATGTGTCATTTTGATAGTCAATTGGACGAAATTGACAATTTAGTTGTACATAATTAGTATATTAGACTGTTTCTAAAATCTACATCATTCAAATAAAATCATGAGCGGACCTCATTTTCCGGTTAACTATACTAATAGAATATTCTACTTTTATAACTTTTAATGAAATTACATTTCCAAAACAAACTTTTTGATAGTTCTTTTTCTGATCTTACATTTATCTTTATTTATTTTGTAAAAAAAAGAAGATATTTCCTATTTGACTATTTAGTTTGAGATTTTATAACTTTCGTGATAGAAAATACAAAAAAACAAACAAATGAAAACACCAGCTAAAAATATAAATCAGAACTAACAAACTTATTCAAAGTACAAGGGTTGTCCGAAGCGAATGCATAGGTACTTGTTCTAGATATGTACATATTACATTTACTAAAAAGTCTTGGGCCTAAGACATAGATGGAGCTAGTTATATATTTTTTTCAGTTTATGCTAAGCTTCAAAAGACAGCTGTACAAATTTCATGATATATTATTCATTAGTTTGTGAATTATTATACTAAGAGAGACGCTACTTTTGATACTTTCAAAACAATGAATCAAAAACAATTTTGTATTTTAATTTTACACTGCTTCTTGAAGGGAAAAAATACCGTTTAAGCAAAGCATTGGCTTTAAAAGTGTTAAGGGGACTCTGTTCTATCAAGAACAACAATAAAACGTTAGTTTTCTGACTTCAAGCATGGTCATAGAGACACTCAAGATGCAAAACGCAGAGGACGTCCAAACGAGACGGTAACATTAAATAAATCCACAATAAGTATACAATATATGTACATCGTAACTCAACCCAAATGAAGCTTCTATATTTCTAAAAAGTATTTATTCCGTGTGTACTTATGTATTAGTGTTATGAAGTCGAATAAATAAATAAATACCATTTGATGCAATGTTATTTTATTGATGAGAGACATAAAGAAAAAACAAACATGATAAAATGCATTTATATTTCATCAATTTCTTCCATATCCTTATCCTCGATTACAAGGATTCCCTAATACTTGGCACAAGTTCAACCTAGGATTCAGATACCAACATACTCCATTGACACACCTTACTCGTTGACCATTATCTATACAAACAAATAATAATTAGAAGTGTATCAAATTCATTAGAACTCCATTACGTAGGTAATTCCCATTATAGTTGCTCCAACAACTCAAGTTACATTTTTTTACACTCGGTTGACCTCCTCCGTTACATGCTCCATCCTAGTTAATAAGAGCTTCAAAATTATATGAAAAATATATAGCACATTTTACCTGTGAATTAGCTGTGATCCATGGTAGATAATGAGAAACTCTCATAAATCCATCTGCATATCTGTTTGTAGCACAATTATCCCTAACAAAAGAAGTTATTCCAACTAAGGTGCAACGTCTTCCGTCTTCTAGAACAAGAGGGCCACCGCTGTCACCGCTGCATATACCAGTGTTTCTTCTAAAAGTGAAAAGATACAAATTGGGTTGGGCACGGCTGACAATGGTTACTGCTGTTGATTGAAGAACCAAGGGTGAAGCTCCACCCAACGCATTTAGCGATCCCCAACCACTCGCTTAATTATGAAAGTTATATACTGTCAAATTACCACCAGAATACTACTTACCAATTGCTGTTCTACCCACGAATAAATTTGCATTATTAGATGGAAGGCAAGCTGGCCTCACTCCCCTATTAAACTGGATTCCTCCATTTATCTTAACAAGAGCAACATCGTTTGCCAATGTTGCAGAATTATAACCAGACAAAAATTTAAAGATGTTTGTTTGATATGTTTTTGTGTAGGGTGTAACACTTCCCTTACGATGCAATCCCACTTGGACCTGAGTGATTTTATAACATGTTAGACATTGATGTATCATTACTTAGTAAAGGCTGAGAGTACTTACTGTTACTTGAAATGTACGCGAGGGAAAACAATGCTGGGCCGTTAGGATATACTTTTTATTTATTATGGTTCCTCCACAGGAAAAAGTATCTGATCCTCTTAGGGTCAAAAGTACTTGCCAAGGATATTCATTTTGCCTTGCATTTCTTCCTCGAACAATTCTGCTTGAACCTACTCCACATGAAGAGAGGCCATAAATGGACTGTCCACAGCCTGTGAAAGAATAGGTTTAAATTTATTTTCCTGCTTATACAAATTGCCATACCACAATCGTTGGTTGATCTTGACAAGGATTCATCATAGGAAATAAAGGTTTGATTTTTATCGGGTATAAGCTCAGGTTTAGGAAAAGTCTCCTCAGACCGGATACTTCCCAAAGCTAGTAAAGTGAAGAGAATGTACTTGATCATTTAGTCAGTTGTAAGTGATTTTACGACTGTACTTCAGTGATTACTGAGTAATTTGTGGATCTGATCAATACATTTATACAAATATCTGTACTTTATTCATTCATTCATGAAATAGAATGAACAGCTTCATTGCTATTATCTAAGATCTACAATTACTTTACAATTATAATTATTTATTTTTTCAAATTGTCAGAGCAGTTTTGCATCAATATTAGAAATACACTTGTGCAACCGATTATTAATTTTTGTATCTCATAAACTTGGAATTGATTCTGAACCAAAGACAGATTTTATTGAAAATTAAAGTATTTTTATGATATCAGTCTTCATACATATTTTAAATTACTGAATGTCGACTTTTATGATGATAAACAAATTTTAAATCCATGAAATATGTCTACCAACAATCTATTTATACTTTTGTATAATAAAACACATATGAAACACTTTATTCACATTTCAACGTATAAGCAAACAGATATTGTTTGCTTATACGTTGAAATGTGAAAGAAGATTTTCTTATTTTTACTGATATATGGTATAAGTAAAAACACTCTGAAAACATTTTCATCTTGATATGACAATGTTTTTTTTAGAAAATGAACTACATAAGGAGAGTGATTTCATAAGGGTTTTATTGTATAAAAATATAAATGGATTGTTGTCAGACTTTTTTAAAGATATTAAAGGGGCCCTCTTATCCTAAAATATTATTATACATTGTATTAGATACATAAATCATTTCAAGCATCTGCACGATATTTGAACAGATCTGATGATTGATTTTGTCAATACCCCACCTGTCCTTTAATTCTAGGCTATACTACAGAGCTATATACATATATATAGAAGAATTGTGATTAATGATACATGTAATTCAGGTCTTTTTTACTAGACAAATTAACAAGCTTTGTTTAAATATATAAAAAAATAGGCCCCTTGATATGACAAAATTTTCTTACGTACTCTTGTCCAGGCTACATATATATTCCTTGCCCCTGGGTTTTCATAATTTCAGGCCTGCTATGCCATACTACATTACTTCTAGGGCTGGGTCACTAGTACTACACAGCTCATTCATAGAGATAGGATTTTTGGAGAGGGCAATGAGAAAGCGGGAGCAAGACTGATTAATATCAGCTGCCTGTGTATGTATATGATTTTAGGGAGGGGGGGGGGGGATATTATTTGTATTACTAAAACATAGGGTAGAAACTTTAACATTTAAAAAAATAATCTTTAAGGAAAAATATTATAATTTCATTCATATAATATATTTTCAATAAAATCTACAATTTTGTTTTGGAGAAAATCATAAAACCGTATTTTTTCTATACAGAAGTCCCTTCCCCTACGCATTCATTGGTCATCGCCAAGACAGGAATTGCTTGAGGAAAGAAGTGCGCAATTTACTTTGAAATAATCAAAATAAATTTTTTTGTCTCTTTGTCATTTCGAAAAGGGGCAACCAAGAGGAATCTTGGGGAAAATTAACTAGAGCTGGGGATTTGTATTGAGAGTGAAAACTAGGAATGAAATCTTCAAACGACATATACATATATCAATTACAATAAAATTAATTTGCGGGAGTGAGATGATATTTACCTAAGGTTAAATCGGCTGATGCCCTACTAGGACTGTGTCCACTCGAGTTCTTTCCCTTTAGTCCCTGCTATGATCATCATTTCTATCACTCGACTGAATTTGTGCAAATGTAATTGCTTACTCTTATTACCTTAATTAGATATCTGTAATTGTGATATAATCTAAATCTCTATAAGTGAAGACACTACGGCAACTTTATTACTTTTGCTTAACTTAGTTACTTTTGAATGTAGTAATATTTAATAAGTAACTTATTACTCTATGTTACTTAGTAATATTTTCAAACACTGTCCATGATTTCAAAATGTGTATTTAAATACATTTTTAAATTAGAGTTACATTTCTATAATTTGAGAATGGTCGTTGTGGTAGTTCTTTATAATAGTTTGGATAGACAGAATGATTATTTTAATAAAAATCAAGATATTATGAGAAGGAGCAAATTGTCGTCTTATATATGTATGTAAATTCATGTATGATTCGATTCCATCGTTACGAAAACTGACGAAGTCAAGTGTTTGATATACATAAAGTATTGTTTTAAAAAGTTTAGGGAGTGTATGATTGTATTAGTGCATCCCAATTTTAGAAGTGATTGTACAAAATTTTGAACTTTGAAGGAGTTCCAGAGTTTTGATAAAATTCCAGCAAGAAATTTCATAATTTGTAAAAGATTATGTTATATCATTTTCATATTATTCCATCATAAGGCTAGGTTTATGACTGTTAAGTTCACATGTTTCTGGTCAGAGTCCTTAAGGTTCTTCATATTAAAAAAAAAAGAATCATATAATTTAATGGTCTGATATCTTTTTGAAAAATGTTGATGGACTCGAAAGATAGTTTTAAGTCTGTTTATACTTTCAAAAGTTAATATTTGACTAAGGCTTTTTAGAAAATCACAGTATGTACAGTAGTTATTTTAATTAAGAAATTGTGGAAACGTTCACCTTTGAAGTCAAAATCTGGTTTTTAGTAAACCAAAATAAATGCATAATTCCATTTCATGGATTTATATTTTATAAAGATAAATGATCTGAAACTTTACGTAAACTATTTGTCTATCATGTAATTTACAAATGTATACAATTTTCTTCAATATATTTGATACTTAATGTTTTAAGTATCATAAACATATCAACATACATACACTTGAAGACTATGATTGCAAGGAATAAAAGCAAAATGATTCATGAATATAAAATCATGAATTACTTTGTATCATAGCAAATCAAAAAAAAAAAAAAAAAAGAAGTGTTATTAACGGTAATAATACATTATGTACACATCTGTGCAATGTTTGAAGAAAAATTATTAATAGTCAAATGAATAGGTATCAACTAAAAATCCCTGTACAAATATTGTTTAATATCATACTAATTCGTTTCGTAAGACTACTATGCAGAAGGAGTGGAAAGAGGCTTGAGGTTGAACATAATTCTTGGTAGGACGAGTTAACTTCCCTAAATAAGTTTATTTTCATTTTGTGCTTCCTTTAAATCCAGTTCATATTGGAGAAATTTGGCTCATATGCAATTTTAAGAAATAAGAAACTCACACCTAGAGTTTATGAAGTTGTAAAAAAATAGGGATTCCCAGTGCGTTGTATAAAGTACTTGTTCTTTTGATGTTATTACCAGTGATATGAAAAACGGCGCATCCGTCGTGTAAAAATAAGCCCCTTCCCTTGATAATATGGTAACTATAAAAGCCAGCTTATTTCCTGCCCATATAATACTCTGAATGTAGCTGTGACAGCCTTGCTCCAGGCCCAAGACAGCTCTTCTTAGACTTATAGTAACTAATTAAATTAATTTGATGTTTTAGAAAGATATTATTCAAATCAAAGTTGTAGATATTACTTTAAATAAACAGGGAATTTTCCAAATTTCAAAATCGGTACGTTAGTTTTGGATTTATAGATATTTTTGTTAAAATTTCATTATTTATATTAATTTTTAATAAAAATAAGTACATAAATAGTAATCTCTGCATTGAATTTACATATTAATCTTCAAGTTTTTAGTTTGATAATAATGGTTATTCATTCGTTAACAAAATAAAATTATAAGTTTTTACATATTTGCATTTTTTGAAAACAATGATTGAAGATTTAATAATGATATTTATAATTATTCTACCTTTTCTATAACTCAAGAAAATGGCTGAAAACATATTAAAATTAAAAATGTAAGTAAATGAAACATTTCATAGGATAGATGTATAAATAGTTTAGTTCGAGCAAATTTTTTTCTATAAAGTCACTTTTTTGAGAGATATTAACATTAAGAAAGTTTTCAACCAAAATTGAAGGAAAGGTTCTGTGATATTATTGTAACCTTTGTAATAGATAATATAATATAATATACATACACATAATAAGAATTATTATGTCAAAAGAAAAAGGAAAACAGCTTGATGATTAAGGATGTATAAAAAAGGCCCAACTGACATGCACGCAAAGGACGGTTGTTGGCAACATTTGTCTTCTCAAACTTCTTCTTTTTTCTTCTTTTTTTCATACTCATTTCTATTTAATTCAAAAACAACAAGTGCCATTTTTAAATTAAGCTAAAAAATGCCTGAAGTTTGATTCAGGAACATGGGTCACCGACAATGGAGGTAGCAACGTTTGAAAATTTGCCAAGGATACGAGTGTGATGACATTCCGGCATTGCCATTTCTCGACTTCTATAATGAGACTTTCCAATTGCTGGTGTCACAAGAGAAATCCGGATCCATTCAATAAACATGGATCTAGTAATGATTCAGGTACTTCTTGTTTTCCCGTAAGCCAATCATTGGAGCTCTTAAGTCGAGTCAGAATTTTCAAAATAAAACGGGAAATTAACGAAAAGTATAGATTTATAACAATGGACGATACTAAGGACTTCAAGTATGACAATAGTCGAAAAGATTTTCCACTTGAACCATTCAAAAGTGGATAATATAAAGAATGCCTGATACATCCAGTTGAAGAATATTGTTGCTGTGATAAGCATTGACTTAAAGAATTTTTGCTTGTATTAAAATGCTCCGATCGTCAATTGTGATTCTGAGAGGGGCTTTGGCATGATGAGGGGATGTACTTTTCTCTAATGTCATAATTAAAGCTTAGCTCATCTCATATATTCATGAACTTTATTTTTATTTATTTCTTTTCTTTTTTTTCTTCTATTTTTTTAGAACATATTCAATCGATTAAGTGACTTGTTATAGTAGTCACTGTATCGATTTCAATGTAATTAATTGCCTGACAATTATTAATTTTTTACAGTTATATCCTTAACAAATATTTAATGTCACTAAATAATAATCAGTTCTTAAGTAAAACACCAAAATAATAAGTTACATTCCGCCCTTTCAAATGTAAGCGGCTGAAATTTTACCTTACTTCAAGGGTACTATATTTTTTTATGACATCATATCGGGTGTGCCTTGCAGCTGGGCCCTTTTTATACATCTATACTGATGATTTATGTATAATGAAAGAATATTATGTAGGGTTTCAACTAATATGCACTTTGAGAACAACTCGCACGGTTTAAAATGTGCCGTTTTTTTTACATCTCTAGTTATCACAAACACTATGGTTAACCTGGGAAACTGCAGGACATAACTTCCTACACTTTATTGCGATTAAGTTTCAAATAATGGACACTTAAAGAATTATCGATGAGTTTAAAAATCAGTATTCACTATCCCATTATGCATTAAGTAGAAGTTGTAGAATCTTGCTTCAAACAAAGTTTCGAAAAGATGTGCACTGTAAAACGTTGCTACAAATCTTAACTTCATTATTTTGTTTTTAAGTCCTTTAATTTGTAGACTATAACTTACAATAACATATGATTTTATGAAAAGGAGTATATTTAACAATTTTAAAGAAATTGATGGTTTTTATTCTGCATCCAAAAGTAGTGGAGAAACACTGCCCAACATATGCCTAAAATATGAATTTTTTTACTCAGTTGGAAAAAAATTATATTTTAGTCATAAATAATCAAAGATAAGTAAAATTAAGATTCTCATCATATTTCATTTTCCATGCATTTTGAACTTCATAAATATGAAAGTAATAAAAAAATTCTGGATTTTTGGTAAATTGTAAGATCTAGAATAAAATTACATGTTGTTACGTCGGATTAATACATCAATCACACCAAAATTCGTTTGATATGACAAGTGTAAAGTTGCGTTTTGATATTCATCTATGTGACAATTGACAAAAGCTAATTATGACTATATGTATATATATCTCAACGGATAAATAGAATTGTATTGCATCATAATTATGGGCCAAGAAAGAATCAATTTTTTAACAGACAATAAATGTTTTTTATATACAAATTAGGGTCCATTCATTTCTTCGGTAATTATAGTTGAGAAATACTTTTTATTTATGAATCAACTCGAGTATAAAAATGTATTGATCAGATCCACAAATTACTCAGTAATCACTGAAGTACAGTCGTAAAATCACTTACAACTGACTAAATGATCAAGTACATTCTCTTCACTTTACTAGCTTTGGGAAGTATCCGGTCTGAGGAGACTTTTCCTAAACCTGAGCTTATACCCGATAAAAATCAAACCTTTATTTCCTATGATGAATCCTTGTCAAGATCAACCAACGATTGTGGTATGGCAATTTGTATAAGCAGGAAAATAAATTTAAACCTATTCTTTCACAGGCTGTGGACAGTCCATTTATGGCCTCTCTTCATGTGGAGTAGGTTCAAGCAGAATTGTTCGAGGAAGAAATGCAAGGCAAAATGAATATCCTTGGCAAGTACTTTTGACCCTAAGAGGATCAGATACTTTTTCCTGTGGAGGAACCATAATAAATAAAAAGTATATCCTAACGGCCCAGCATTGTTTTCCCTCGCGTACATTTCAAGTAACAGTAAGTACTCTCAGCCTTTACTAAGTAATGATACATCAATGTCTAACATGTTATAAAATCACTCAGGTCCAAGTGGGATTGCATCGTAAGGGAAGTGTTACACCCTACACAAAAACATATCAAACAAACATCTTTAAATTTTTGTCTGGTTATAATTCTGCAACATTGGCAAACGATGTTGCTCTTGTTAAGATAAATGGAGGAATCCAGTTTAATAGGGGAGTGAGGCCAGCTTGCCTTCCATCTAATAATGCAAATTTATTCGTGGGTAGAACAGCAATTGGTAAGTAGTATTCTGGTGGTAATTTGACAGTATATAACTTTCATAATTAAGCGAGTGGTTGGGGATCGCTAAATGCGTTGGGTGGAGCTTCACCCTTGGTTCTTCAATCAACAGCAGTAACCATTGTCAGCCGTGCCCAACCCAATTTGTATCTTTTCACTTTTAGAAGAAACACTGGTATATGCAGCGGTGACAGCGGTGGCCCTCTTGTTCTAGAAGACGGAAGACGTTGCACCTTAGTTGGAATAACTTCTTTTGTTAGGGATAATTGTGCTACAAACAGATATGCAGATGGATTTATGAGAGTTTCTCATTATCTACCATGGATCACAGCTAATTCACAGGTAAAATGTGCTATATATTTTTCATGTAATTTTGAAGCTCTTATTAACTAGGATGGAGCATGTAACGGAGGAGGTCAACCGAGTGTAAAAAAATGTAACTTGAGTTGTTGGAGCAACTATAACGGGAATTACCTACGTAATGGAGTTCTAATGAATTTGATACACTTCTAATTATTATTTGTTTGTATAGATAATGGTCAACGAGTAAGGTGTGTCAATGGAGTATGTTGGTATCTGAATCCTAGGTTGAACTTGTGCCAAGTATTAGGGAATCCTTGTAATCGAGGATAAGGATATGGAAGAAATTGAATGCATTTAAATGCATTTTATCATGTTTGTTTTTTCTTTATGTCTCTCATCAATAAAATAACATTGCATCAAATGGTATTTCTTTATTTATTCGACTTCATAACACTAATACATAAGTACACACGGAATAAATACTTTTTAGAAATATAGAAGCTTCATTTGGGTTGAGTTACGATGTACATATATTGTATACTTATTGTGGATTTATTTTATGTTACCGTCTCGTTTAGACGTCCTCGTCGTTTTGCATCTTGAGTGTCTCTATGACCATGCTTGAAGTCAGAAAACTAACGTTTTATTGTTGTTCTTGATACAACAGAGTCCCCTTAACACTTTTAAAGCCAATGCTTTGCTTAAACGGTATTTTTTCCCTTCAAGAAGCAGTGTAAAATTAAAATACAAAATTGTTTTTGATTCATTGTTTTGAAAGCATCAAAAGTAGTGTCTCTCTTAGTATAATAATTCACAAACTAATGAATAATATATCATGAAATTTGTACAGCTGTCTTTTGAAGCTTAGCATAAACTGAAAAAAATATATAACTAGCTCCATCTATGTCTTAGGCCCAAGACTTTTCAGTAAATGTAATATGTACATATCTAGAACAAGTACCTATGCATTTGCTTCGGACAACCCTTGTACTTTGAATAAGTTTGTTAGTTCTGATTTATATTTTTAGCTGGTGTTTTCATTTGTTTGTTTTTTTGTATTTTCTATCACGAAAATTATAAAATCTCAAACTAAATAGTCAAATAGGAAATATCTTCTTTTTTTTTTACAAAATAAATAAAGATAAATGTAAGATCATAAAAAGAACTATCAAAAAGTTTGTTTTGGAAATGTAATTTCATTAATAGTTATAAAAGTAGAATATTCTATTAGTATAGTTAACCGGAAAATGAGGTCCGCTCATGATTTTATTTGAATGATGTAGATTTTAGAAACAGTCTAATATACTAATTATGTACAACTAAATTGTCAATTTCGTCCAATTGACTATCAAAATGACACATAAAAACTCAATTGAACATATATGTAGTTTTAAAAAAAAACAAGGTCACCTTAGTACGCCAAAACCAGAGAATTAGAGCATATTTTTGGATAATTGATGATTCTTCGAGACGATGAGTTGGAGCCCTTTTTGCTTTTTGATTATTTTAATATTTTATTTATAAATTTATTAACCTGTGGAATAATATTATTTTGATATTTAAATCAGAAGGCTACAAATAAAAATTTTATTTGATGTGTTTTTTTTATTCGATATTCGATTTTACAGGTCTGCACTATAAAGTCATATAATCATTTTTATCTGTTATCAGTGCTAAATTAAAAAAAAAACTGCATGTTATTCAAGGCATAGATAAAAAAATGCTTCCTTATTTTAAAAATTAGTCATAACAACATTGATTTGAGGTCTCAATAAGATATAATTTTTTATTTGGTTATGAATTATTTAGACGAATTTGGGATATCAAATAAGTGTTAATCTCTTTTGATGAGGTTTCGTGTAAGAGCTTATATCCCATCAGTTTAGTGCGTACACCTTATATTTAAAAAAGAAAAGAAGAATAACTCGAGAAGTTATGACCACAACGAGCTTTCTTGTTCTCTCGTAACCTCGTCTCTCAAAATGGAAAGGAAATTTTTACTTTTTTAAGTCTATATCAAGGAATTTAAAAAATATGCTAAGTGCCACGTGTAATATTTTGTGGAGTTGGCACTTTGAACAGGTCTTTTTGTTTTCCAAAGTTGTTATCACTTTTCCTTAATTAATGAAGGGAGAACATCTACCTGATAGTAAAGATCGCAAGAAGGAAAACATGCATTAAGGTTAATAAAACAAATAAAATGTAAACAAAAAAGTCCTCGTATAATTACACTGGTCAACAGCCTAAAATCCTAAGGGGTATAAGTATAAAAAAGTTATTTAGTTTTGCAAACTAATTTCAAATCTGTAGTTCTTTTTTTCTAGAGTCCCTACTTTTTGAGCTAATATGGCCCATTTTCCAACTTCAACTTCAATTTAAGCCTAGAAGGAAGGATACACAATTTGAGCATTATAAAATGATGATTGGCTAGTGTTTTCTATGTAAATTCCATTTTTAGTCTTTGTTTTGACCTAAAAGGACTCCTAGAGACGGAGAGTGCCGGCGTAGGCCCAAAAGTCGGCGAAATCCTTTGTACTTAAAATACTCCTTGAATATTACATTAAATTGATTAATAAGGAATACATTGAAGAGCTTAGACCCACAGCTTTCAAACGAGATGTCAAGCGATCGCTAAGAGCCTTTAACTTTGAAGAAATCTTCCATCAAAGTGTGTAAATTTTCATCCAATTTTGAGCAACTACTCCGGCACTCTACGTCCCTAGGAGTCCTTTTATATCAAAACAAAGACTAGAAATGGAATTTACATAAAAAACACTAGCCAATCATTATTTTATAATGCTCAAATTGTTTATCCTTCTAGGCTTAAATTGAAGTTGAAGTTGGAAAATGGGCCAAATTAGCCCAAAAAGTAAGGACCGATTTCTCGAAAACCGTCGGACTCTCGAAAAAAAGAATTATGTACAGATTTGAAATCAGTGTGCAAAACTAAATAACTTTTATTATGCTTATACCCCTTAGATTTTTTGTAAGTTCAAATTTGTTGACCTGTGTTCTTAGTTAAAAATATATAATTTCCTGACATTAATTTGAGTCAATTTTCTGCCTCACATCTATGGTATACATAATGTTATTATTTACTATTGAAGTCTTCATTTGTATATATAAAGGAGAATAGCAGCTTGTAGCTCAGTCAAACGTCATGACAGCTCAAACTACTTCCCTCTCAACATTCATCAAATTGTCAGAGTTACCAGGTTGATAATTTTCTCTTTCTTTTTATTTTACTCACTCCATTTCCATATTTTTTACATTCTTATCTATATCTCTAGCCAAACAATACTTTTTACCTTTTTTAGGCGGGTAACGGATGCATTAAATATGGGGAATAAATAAAGGTATACAAGTTAAAAAAGAAAATAAAAAAATATTCCTGTTGCCATAACTTTTGTGTGCTCTCGCAACCTCGATTCTGAAAGAGGAAAGTAAAAATTTGAAAAAAATATATAATAGTTAACCTTTTGTACTTTTTCTTGTTGCCAACAGTTAATTCTGAGCGGAGTTATTATTGAAATATACTACACATGAATCAATCATTTGTATATAATATTCAAAAATTAAAAAAAAAAAAAAAAAGAGCTCGCAATCTTTTATTTAATATTATATAAATGAAAATCATATATTATATGATTTTCTAATACATAGAGTTATCTATTTTAATTTAGAAAATAGTTAATTGATGACAACTGCCAAAGGGAGAATAAAATGTACATATGTTTATTCTAAAAATCTAGTCATGAAAAAAACAACAACTTTGTCAGTTTGTAAATTTTGATCTTTAAAAGTTTTTGGGTTTTATCAGATTAGTTTTCCCTTTGCTCTTTTCATTTGTAGTAAAATAAACATCCAGTGGAACCCCTTTTCAATTATTTTTTTATACTAGAGCTGTCTAATCGGCAGTAAATGAAGGAAATCTAGGTATTTAAATTTATTTCATCTCCATATATTGCCTCAATGATCTGCTCAATGTGTCGTTTGGTTGGTATCTTTGATTATACCTTAACTCTAAAACCAGGAAGAAGTTACATGTCCATAATTTCTTATGAGTACAATCTTTCGGATGAGCAAATCATCGAAACACACAAAGTATGCTGCTACTATAAAATCAATCTCAAAAAGGATGTGGAAAGCTTATTTCAGCTCTTTAAAATCGTTTGATTTCTTCGCAGTTAATTAGTTTGCAATGACAACATTATTATTATTATTTTTTTTTGTAGAAAGATTCAAGTCAGATTTTCCCAATATAGATCCATCTGAAATATATATACGATTTATTTTTATTTTCTTTATTAATTTTCTTATAATATCTACACTATACATCGGGATAGACATTTTGTAGAGTGCATAGAGAAGGCGAAAATACGACTACATAATTTAAAATTAGTATTTTTGTTAATGTCAGCTACCTATTAAATGATTTTGCCAGATATATATTAGTAGTACAGATATTGGGAAGATAGCCAATTAGCCATATTTAAAATAGTACATTTGAAGGAAAAATGCTAAAACTATATTTAACATGATTTTGTATATGCATTTTTAACCAAATTGCAAAAATAAAGATTGGTGAGAATTCATTAATTTTGACAAGATTATAACACAGAATGAACACATTTTCAAAAAATAACAGAAGTACCATGCGTTTTTTTTTCCTTTTCTAACCCATCAAACTGTTATTTTTTTTCTACAAAATGCCCTTCTCAATTTATACTCATTTTGAGCGAGTATTTTTTTTCAGTGAGCTTCTGCGGAGAAAGGCTCCTCTCAACGACTTTTTTATATATTGGTAATAACCATTATATGATAGTTTTTCATAGTTCCTAACTAACATCACGTTTTGTGATATTAGTAAATACTTAAAAGAGCTATTGAGGTTTTCATAAGATTTTTGTATACATATATGTAAAGCTATTTGGAAAATAATTTACAGAATTGTAAAGCATGATATTTCTCTGTTCCGTTGACTTTGACTTCTGCAAATGTTTTTTAAAAAAAGTCCAGTTTCTTTTCATTAAGGCTACATAGTATGTTAAGTGTTCTATGTCCTTTATTCATGAGTCATTTATATAATAAAAATACGTTAAGACTCACGTCTACTATGTAAACTTCTACAAAATATTTTATTTACTCTTGAAGTTATATTAAATATGTTTCATCAATATGAATGTATTTAATTTAATATCTATTTAACTAAATGTAAATATATTTTATTTATACACCTTTTATTTTAAAATTGACAGAATTCTTCGGTTTAGGTTGAACTAAATAGCTCCTAGTGATGTTATTTAAATATAAATAATATATATATATATATTCCTCTTTCAGAAGGTATTCACTTGTACTAGAATAGTGTAAATGTTTAAAAGCTATATATTATGATTATTTCAAAGCAGATAACTCTATAATGCATAGTATCTCAAGATTTCTACATAAGCTCTAATCAAAATTTGGGAAATAACATCCATTTTTCTATTAACTTTTTCTCCCCGGAAAGAACCTTAATTATGGAGGGAACTACTTTAGATCTTTATACAAAAAGTGTGATACAGTTTTCCGGTTAAATAACTACATACCTATAATTTCTACTCCAATAAACTGTTTCTACGTTATTGCTCATAAAAAATAAATTTATTAGATATAATTAAGTAGAATAATAATGCAGTGGACACAACTTAATTAGCTAAACTTGTTGATAGAAAAAACATTGTTCAACTATATTTTAGTCTCAAGGATAATATCCCTTTCTATTAAATTAAATGCACGTTCTACTCTTGGGCCTATTTTGACTAAAGTTAAACTTAACTTGAGTTGACTTAAGTTAATTCCTTCCATTCCGGATTTATTTAAACAGTGTTTTCCAACTAATATGCAAACAACTAAAATATTTTTAGAAAGATATGTTTTCTTAAATCAATCTTCCAACAACTTGTCCTGAAAAAAGTTATAAAAACTTACATTTGTCTGGAAAACTGTGAGTGTCAGATAAAAAAATATCCGATTATATTCAAATAAGGTTATTAGAGTTTTCACTACTATTTATTGAAATATTTTCTTTTTATACTAAACTCCAGTTGATAAGTCAAATTTAATGCTTTAAAATTATACTTTTATCATAGGTTTTGATACAAATGTTCTATATGAGTCATCATTCATAGTTTTCTGTATACAAAATTTGTACAAATAGTCATTTTCAGAACGTATTATGATACGGACATCAATTGCTCTTTTACTGTTGTCAATCATTTCTCCTATAGCCTCTATTCATACGGGTAATTATATAGATTGATAAGTCAGGATTTGCTCATTATCTTATTGGCACATATCTTTGATGCTCAAAAGTGTTTTATGAACAATGTGGGACATCCCTTACTTTAGGAACAAGGGGATGCAGTCCGAAAAGGAACAGGATTGAAGGTGGCGTAAAAGCCAGGGAAGGAGAAGTCCCCTGGCAAGCTTTACTCTTTTTGGTGTATGATAGTACAGCTACAACCTGTGGTGGAACAATCATTTCATACAAATATGTTCTTAGTGCATGCCATTGTGTTTCACCCGATCGAGATCCAATACATTTTCCGAATCTTGATAAATCCGTGGTAACACCTTTATAAAGCTATGTATGAAAAAAATAATACTAATTTGATTTATATTTTAGCTCTTTGCTGGAGGTGTCAATAAGATTAATGATAAAGTTGGTCTTAGAATAGAAAAGATTATATTTCATCCTGGTTATTCAGTGACTGGCCAAGTAATTAACAATGATATTGCAATTGTGAAAATTGTTAAAGAATTTGAATTTAGTAAATGGATTCAGCCAGCTTGTCTTCCCTTCAACTCAACAGAAACAATGATAGGGACCACAGTTATAGGTTTGCTCTACAGTTAAATTCATCAATAGATCAAGGCCAACTGCATATTTTTTGTAGTTAGTGGATGGGGAACTATTTTAACACCGCAAGGACAGGCAGTTGATGCCATTCTGAAAAGACTTGATACAAAAGTCCACGACTTAAAAGATAAACCAATATGTGACCCAGGTTATAGGTTAAATAAAGATGATAAGCAAAGATTTTGTGCATATTCTGCAACCGGAACATCCTGCGCAGGAGACTCTGGTGGCCCTGTAACTCAAAATGTAAACGGGAGGTGCACTGTAGTTGGGATCACATCACAGAACTATGGTTGTAATTCATATAGAGGAAACATAGAAGTAAAAGTCGTTTACTACTTAAAATGGATCTATTCAATTATTCTAGTATGTAGCTTAAAAAGTGAACTTTTCTAGTTAATAAATTAATTGTTTTATTTCTTTTTCTTTACTGTGTTATAGTCGCAATGTCAAAAAGGAAATTAACTGTTTTGACATGGATATTATTACATGGTTCAAAATGGTCATCAACACACCATAGAGATCAAGTTATGTGACTAATATGTATGTCAAATATGATAAAATCGGAAGATTTTTTTTTTATATAGAAAAGTCAATGATTCTACGTATATTGAAGCTTAATGATTTTAAAGTTGTGTATTGTTATGTATAATTAATCAATGCTTGAATCAAATTACAGAGCTCAACAAATGACTAAAGTGAATCAAAGATTTAAAAAAAATTCCTATTCTCTTTTAATTTGAAAAACCTGCAAATAGACTTTAACAAGTTTGTAAATTACATTTCGTACCCTCATTTCTCCGCGAGTCCCTTTGTTCGACCGAGGATCATGATCAGCCAGGAGGACTTGAGGAATAAGGTGGAATTTGTATAACTTGACCTAACAAGAATGTAAGTTATATTTTGTTGGCCTCTGAGGTTGCCCGAGGTCGTTGGAGGCTGATTTTGAGGCTAAGAGGAGGTTTGAAGGTATTGGAGACGGAATTTGAGATAGCCTATGAAGTCAAAAGTTTCAGAAAATGATTTATTTAAGGGGCTCAAGTGAAGTCAAATGACCTATAAGAGGTCATTTGAGGCTGCTAGAAGCTGTTGTAATATTCCCACCAGTTCATTCATCAATTCTAATATAATGCAAAATTTGTTAAAATAGCAGTAAAGCGACCTGCCACAAGCCGACATTTCAAGGCTAGTATTAAAAATATCCAAATATTGTTTATCACTATAAAACCTTGAAAATATAATTAAAAAGAGTACGTGGCCGCGCAGTTGAATGAGGTTAGTTAAAAATATTCCTCATATGGTCAATTTTTTTATAGTTGTATAGTGCGAGCCTTATTGTCGAAATATATGATACTTTGTGCCTAGAGTAAAAGTGTTACAAGTCAGTTTTTTTTTGTCACATCAATATACTATCATTTTCCATATTCAACAAATACTTCTTGGAAATATTAATTACCTTTTGTAAAAACTACGTTACAAAAAGGATAACAAAAATCCAATAGTATCGCACTTGTTACACATTTGCTTCAGACCAACTGTATTTATTTTTCATACGAAATACTGAAACAACTTTCTAATTAACCTTAAATTGTTTGTTATATCATAATATATGTTGTCAAAAAACAATCATTGAACCTCACGTGACCTCAAACATCATTTCATAGTAACTACATATAGTAATTTCAAACAAAACATATCTACCAATGTCAATATTTTAAAGTAACATCACACCTTAGGGGACAGTAAAAAATCAGTAATTTATGTGTAACGAACTGCACTTATCAGAGATTACTTGTATGACTGTAACAAACATCCGTAGCAAATTTTGTTTATTTGTTAGTATTATGGGTGAATTGAGAGTAAAGGTTGATACACTCAAGGAAATGTTGAAGTCCTTGGTCTAGAAATTTTTTGTGAATAAAATTAAGATATATATTTATTTATTTCACGTACTTGTTTCACATATTGTGTGTTCCTATGCTGATAAAAGGGCACAATGCCATTAGACATTCTTTCGAACAGAATTTGACAAATGTTCGTTCTGTTTGTAAGGGCTTAACGTAAAGAATGTGTCCCACATCCTTCTTCCTGTCTCTTCCAATAGGAAACTTGGTTGTACTACTTAGTAAAACCCCATCTAGGTAAAAGACAGTTTTAGAAAGAAAAAAACCATATTTTGAAAATGCAATCTTTTATAGGTCCTGGATAGACAGTTCATGATTTTCTAGGATCATAATTGCTTTTTAAAATAATTTCAACAATCCTTCCTCATCAAACAGATTTTAGATTTAATATTCTTCCTCATAAAAAATGTTTTTTAAGATGGTTTTGTATATGAAACAATTCAACTTGTTGAAATACCCTATAAGTGGTTCAATGTTTGAAATAATTTTAAGAATTTATATGTACTTAACCAGCCTATAAATCTTTGAATCAATGATTCTTAAAAATTACATATATGTATGAACAAAAACATTGGTTTTAAAATTGATATTTGATGTGGAATAAACAAAAGATCCATTCAATATAAAATTGAAATTTGAATTAATGACTCTTCTACAGATGTAGTCTATTTATCTACTATTTTAGATTGGAATCAATATTTTGCATTCAATTCTTTTTCCTAGTTGTCTAAGAAGAAGTTAACTTTTCTTGCTTCTTGTTGGGAGTTTCTTATAAATAGAATTACTACTCAAAAAATACATAGCTTTGATTTTCTATACCTATTCCGTAAAAGAATAAGAGAATAGATCATACTCATAAAGTGCCATGACAACTATGTGACCCAAACATTCATCAAATTTTCAGGGTTACCATGTCAATTTTCGCCTTCTTTCTATTTTATCTACCGGCAGAGCTTAGGATTTACGGATCCTTCAATAATACTTCTATTTATTTTTGGCATGGATAATTTGAGATGAAGTTTTTTAAGCAAAATAAACTTTTCCGTTCGATGAACCACACTGAGGTATACAATTTAGTTGTTTTTGCTATAAAAAGCTAATATATATATTTGTGGAATTCTAATAATTACAACCTATTCGGAACCTATGTGAGTATTTTCATAATGATATTTATCAGCAGTATTAAATTAAAAATGTTGAAGAGATATTATTTCAAAGTTGTACACTAATATTAATATTTATTTTTACAAAAGTTACGACATAATTATATATTTTTGCCAAATTTGTAACTTAAAAAAGATACAAATGCTTAAATAAAACTAGTGTTAGATATCTTGATATAAAAGAAATCACTTCTAAAACTATCCATAAACAAATGTTTGCATGAAATAATAATTCAATTACATAATATTAGTAAATTCACTTGTAAGAAATGTCAAATGAATCGGAACATTTTCTATTTTTTAATCATAAGAAACCTTCATTTGGCATTTTTGATGTTTAAAAAAGTTATATTGAGTCTAAAGTTTGAAAGTTTGTTATTGTAGAAAGAATTTTCTGCAATCTATGGATGAAAAAATTAGAATTGAAGAGTGTTAGTCATCAAAGTCTTGATATCTTGTTATCTCTCAAACTATTTGAAGTTTGAGCCTTTTAAGAACAAAAATTAGCTAAATAATAAAAATAGGAAAACATTTCAAAAATGCCGCAATATCATTAATTTTCATGGAAAATCAGGATCCCAGGAGTTATTTGAGTCTACTAGAATGTAAATTTAATTAATATATCATTGCACTATTCCAGAAAATATTTATAATGAATAACTCGCCTATAATAATTAAATTATGAGTGGGTATAATCATCTAAGGACATTGTTCACTGCTCCTTGTATGGCACAATGGATCATTTTAGCTGAAATTGATACAAATATTTTAGTTTGATACATTTCTAAACTAAAATGTTTATTTCGATCAAGAGTCGATACTAAGATCTGTATACTTATGAAAAAATATTTTTTCAATATAAATTCATAAAGTTTCCATGAAAATGAGCCAGAAAATTCCAACCAATGCAAATTTTGACTTGAAATTTACACTTAGTGTAGATGTAACAAACATAAACAAATAAGTATTAGATTAAAAAAATACTAATTTTTCCTCTTCATAGGACAACTTGTAGGCCCAAAACTATAAGAAGATGTAATTTGCAAGCTTGTTCCACATATTTTTTTTTGAAAAATGAGACCTGAAAGGAAGGTTCAGATATGTATTGGGCCTGACTGCCTTCAATTTCAGACTTCTCAAGTCCAATGAAAACAACTAATTGTCGTTCAAAAAAAGTCATTTCTCAAACTTCAAATGTTTTGAAAGGTCACAAAAATGACTTTTGATGGATAAAACTCTGCAATCCTTGGGTGCAGACAAAATAACAGATTGACCCGAAAATTGGATAGCTTAATATATGTACATTGATATATAACAAAAAAAGAGACTAAAATTCAACTTTTTGTAATCCGAGGGGGGGGGGGGGGAGAGCATTCAAGGGAGCATTTGGATTGATTACTTTTTTCCTGCTCTAATTTATCAACACAACAATAGTAGGACTCAATGGATGTCGAAATTTTGGAACCTATATCGATACCGATTATTAGGGTTAATAAACTGACAAAAAAAATATGAGGGAGGGGAACATCTACCAACCATCTACCCTGCTACCAACTGTGCCCATGCTTTTAAAAAATCTTTAACAGTCGTCACTTTTATTAACATACTTTTAGCATCTCATGTTAATAAGAAATGTTAAAGACGTTTTACATACTTCTTGAATAAATGATGAAAAATTAAATTTTACCTATTTTATATTGAAGAAAAGTCCAAGAACTCGACAGTTTTATTTTATTATGAGAAGGCAAGCAACAAGTTCATCATACTTCAAAATGAAAAAGTACTAAGTATAAACTGGTGGTTTATTTGAGTTAAATTATGTCTATGGTGGTTTATGAAGCCCTAGATTTAAGTTTTTTTCTTCAATATGAATGTCAAATAAATAACAGACCAAGATGATGATTAAAAACTTTGCTCAACATAATTAAAAAACACTTTTTTGTGTAATGAGTTATAAAGTGTATCAAATTACATACATGTTATTACAATGATTTTATTTTTTGAGCAGAATATTTATACGTATAGTGTAAAAAAGATTCTCATCTAAGGAAATCCCATTAAACCCTACGGCGGCTCTAGAAGCTTCATTGTATAGAAAAATATTGGAGGAAAACAATATTTAAATGTTCCAAATTATTTAAAAAAAAAGTTTATTAAAGAGTACCCTGAATTGAGCTCAGAGTTTGGAAGTCGTTGAGAATAAAATGAAAAAAGAAAACATTTCGTAAGACTTAAACTCTAGATGTTACCCATGTATGTACATATATAAAGACACATTGATAAAAGAATAAAAGTTGGAAAGTGTCTCCAGCGAAAAGTGCTTAAAACCTTTCTAATTTCCCTAGTTTTGTGTCATTTATTTTTGGTTCAAATTAGACAGAGATGAAGAGTGTGTGAAACGTGACGTCATCATTGTTGAAGTCGGCCATCTTGGGAGAGGCATTTGCAGTCAAATCTTTCTAAGAATATAAATTTCTATTTATTTAATATTTAGAAAAATAATGAATCATAGTCACAAGGGGCCCGACAAATAAAAAGGACGACTTCAACCTTTACCGCCTATCATAAATTTCTTGCTTTAATATATCTCAGACTACAATAATATGTGTTCAAAATATGTTATTAAATCATTATTATACATTCATATGCAGATTGTGTTGCGAATAAATTAACTATTTCTTTTGCATGCATCATATATTTTACTCCGATTACCTACATTGATTGTCCCTTTATTATTAAATACCCCAAATTTACGGATACTCGAGATTCTTAATGAGTTTAGACACACGACGAGCTTTTTTGTACACTCGAAACCTTGATTCTCAAAAGGTACCCTTCTGTATTTTCCTTGTTGCTAACTTTTTAATATTGGACAGAGTTATTATTTAGATAATCTATACATTTATGTTACTGTGATCAAAAAGTAAGGTGAATTTGTTTATAAAATGTAAAGTTTTCACTTAGTCTTCTGAATGAATGTTATCCCCTTCAAAGTAATCCCCATCTGATAAAACCCACATTTGCCAATACTTTTTCCAATCCTCGAAACAGCCGAAATAGTTTTTTTTTCCGGCATAGCTTTCAAGACCTTCTTCGAGTCGGTTTCTATCTTCTCAATCGTGTCAAAACGGTGTCCCCGTATTGTATTGATCAGGGGTTTTCGGGTCGTATGTGTAAATCAATGTTTCATCTTCAGTAATGATGCCTTTCTAGTGGTCCGGATAGTCAGAAAGTAATGTCTGACTATCGCATCAATCGAGACTTGACGCGTTTGAGACACAAAACATACTTCAAAATGGTTTGAAATGAGCCAAATGATGTTTCAACACTATCAGCTAGGTCTCTAATTGTCAATCGACGTTTTTCAAGCGCCAAATCTTTGATTTTTTGGACGTGGCCCTCGTCAGTAGACGTTGATAGTCGCCATCATCGTGTTCTCGGCCTGCTTTGAGCTCGTTGTACCCCTTATAAACCTCTTTTTTTTGCCATAGCCTGATTACCAAAGTCCTTTTGCAATATTTTCGATGTATCCGCACAAGAATATTCATTCTGCAAACAAAATTTGATGCAAGTTCTTTGCTCAACAAAATAACCCATTCTAAAAATCGAAAAAATCACCTTTGGTTGTTGACAAGCAGACGTCTGGCAATTGTTTTAGTCAGTTCTACCAACCAAGGGGAAAAAAATTATCTGCCATCTTAATGCCTGGAAGTTTTTGACAACAAACTCACCTTACTTTTTGATCACAGTAGTAAATTCTATTAATGTACAGATCAATATTTAATACTTGTTTATTATCCCTTTCAAACCCGTAATGTATCAGAAAGTTTTTTGAACAGGAAGTTATATTTTTTGAGGTCATAGTGATCTTACCAACCTAATTTGATTTTATAAAAAAATGTAACTCAACCCGTTTCTCTAAACAATTATGAGACACTGGTGTGAAGGGAATTTTTTCATTCTTAAAAATTTATTAGTATTTTATTTTATTAGTACTTGTTACGTATTTTTTTTAATCTTTATTATATCTTTAGGTAAATTTATTCTTTATTCTTTTATTTAACTTGACCAAAAAATTTGAAAAATCTTAAATAAAAAATATATATCACATGTTATGTACATTTTACAGGTGATATTTTATGAAGCAATTTCTGTTGAAATATTAATAAAAAAACACCTTTCACACCCAAAAGGACACTTGTGTCCTAAAAAACTTAAATTTGAATAATTTCTAATGTGTGCATTAGAACTAAAGGATATTTTAAAATTATAATTCTTTAAATATATATTAACAAGTATTTGATTAACAAATAATTTCCTTAAAAAACGAAAAAGTTATTTCTGTTTAAATATGATTTTTTTGCATGTGTAAAAATCGTAATGTTCAGTACCTTGAAAAATATTCAAACAAATTTTTAATATGACTAACTATGAAATATGAATAGTAGCTTGATATCTTAGCTATCAAACAAAAATAAGAACAATGAAGTGCATCAGTGCATTTTGAATTTATGGGATACCGGTGTCCTCTGGGTTGGAAAGGGTTATTCAATAATTCAAAAAAAAAGGGCTCACAATCCTTGATTTTATATATTATATGCATAAATATCAAAATGATATATAATAATAATAATACCCTTTTTGAGTTTATTAAACGTAGAGTCAACTACTTTAAATCAGAAGAGTCAATTGATGAAAAACAGCTGAAGGGAGAATACAATGTATGTTTGTTTATCTCAAAAAGCTCATTGTTCCAATGTGAGTAAATTAGAATAGTACACATTTAAGATATTTTTTACTGAATATGAAGCCCATATTATCTCATATTTATAAAATCCAGTCTCAGTATAAATCTATTCATTATTCATAGCTTAACAAACCATATTATGTAGCTCTGATAGACATCAACTGCTCTTTAAAATAATTGTAAAACTACGGATATTTAGTTTAATATAATGAATGATGTATAAATGCGAAAAATTACGCCAACCTTCACTAAATAATTAATTAGAAATAATAAACTGTGGAATTTCAGTTTTATAACGATATTAAATTTATTTTTTATTATTAAAATGATAATATTTTTAAAGCATTTTCTAACTATAATTATACTCCAAATGTATAGGTACGTTTATTATTAAAGTACTATGTACATGAATTTATAGGACTTAGTTCATGCCTACTCTTTCATTCCAACTTCAACGATCTACAAAATCTATTCCAACAATCAATAGCTCAAATACAGTATCTATACTCGAATACTTTCAAAAACTTACACTCGTTCATTATAAACTTGATATGAACCCAATGAAGAGCAAGAAGCAAGACTGCATAGAGTCCATTTGAATTTAGACTTTTTGGAATAGACGAACAGAAAACGTAAGTAGATTTAAATCCATTTATTTGGTGATGAATTTAAGTCACCTCTAAATTATATTGCTCAGCACATCCTGGATACCATCTATCCTATACTTAATGTTTTCTTTCTGTCATCACTATGTTTGATAAGATGAAATTAATTTTCATCAATGAATAACAGAGTCATTTAAATTTTTAGCACTGTCAAAAATGACACGTCTCAACATTTTTCTAGACTTAAATAGTCTATGGTTCATTCATAATTTAGTTAGTTTATTCACAATTTGATGTCAGTAGAATAAATGGTTAATGATTTGCTTTATTGGAGGTTATTGAAGGGCAATCATCGTGTTTCAGTCTTACGTAATGGGGTTTGATTCATATTTAAATGAATCATAATAAAATGAATGTAAATATTAGATGTAATATTATAAAATAATGGAAATATTCGAGTCCGACCGTCATGTAGGCACTGTTTTGATTGCACAAGAGATAAACATTGCACAAACAAGTGTTGGGAAATCACTTGAATAAGGCTGGACACAATAAAACCTTCATTTTCCTGCAAAAATAATGGATTTCTTTTTACTACACCTTTGATATTAAATTATTAAGTATACCTCAGGCAAATTGCCCACACACAAATAAAGATGCATTTGTGTAGTTATAGGTGTTTCCCATTATGTCATATCACTCATAAGATATATTATGTATATTTTTAAACGATATATTTATAAACGCCCAAAAACGCTTTATATACATATGTACATAAATAGATTCATTTTCCATCAAAAAAATTTCATTCCAATCCCACGTAATTTGAACCAATTTATTATCAAATAAATGAGTAAGTGTAATTTCATCCCTTTGAGACTCATCATATTGGCGAATTTAATTAATGTTTGTTCACAACGAGCTTTTTTGGTCACTCGCAACCTCGACCCTCAAGAGGGAAGGGATAATTTTGGAAAAACAACTGGTAGCTACCCTTCTGTAATTTCCTTCTATCCAACTTTTTAATATTGGGCAGAGTTATTACTTACATTACTATACATTGATAATTTCTACCAATATACAAATTAATCGTCAATACTTGTTTAATAAGACAAAATACTTGTAACATAGAATACAATTTGATGCTAAAGAACTATCAGTAATACCATTTGAATCAAATGAAGTTCGTAGCTACTGAAAATTCCTCTGAAATGGCTAGATTTGTACAATTTGTTTTCTTTTGAATCGATAACACTCACAAACTCGATTCTCAAAAGGGAAGAAAAAAAATTTGGATACACAACTGGTAGCTGCTGCCCTTCTGTATTTACCTTGTTACCAACTTTTTAATATTGGGCAAAGTTATTATTAAGATATACTATATATTCATCAATTTTACTAATATACAAATCAATCCTTAATACTTGTATAATATTCAATAATTCAAAAAAAGGGCGCGCAATCCTTGATTTGATATATTTTTTGTATAATATCAAAATCATAAATAATAATAATAATAGCCTTTTTAAGTTCATAACACGTAGAGTCAGCTGCTTTAAATGAAAAGAGTCAACTGATGAAAAACAGCTGAAGGGAGAATACAATGTATGTTTGTATATCTCACAAATCTCGTTCATAACAAAAATAAAAAATATAATGTTAGTATTTACATCGAATACACATTTTAATTGTAACAACTACTTAAAGAATATAGAGTCTACATAATATATAATTGAAATGAATAGCCATAATATAAGCTTCATTTTATCATATGAGACTATGTTTAATGGTGAGTCCATGAGTGATTGCTAAAATATAGATATTGTATTGTTCTTTTTTAACTCCATATAAAATATGTAATAATACGCTGTTAATTAGAAATTGATCATTAATTGATTATTATTCATTAGTAGTACATTTATCATACTCTAACAAATATAAACGCTCCAATTTTGCTACATTGTGTTAAAGTAGGAGGGACAGTGCTTCATTTAAAATGATACTCTCAACGGCATCATTACATATATTTGAACCCATGACTTGAATTATCTAGATGAGCTATTATGGATAATTTCGTGTCTCAATTTCTTCTATGTGATCCGCAGCTAAGGAAGAAACATACATATATATATTGACATTAAGGAATCTTCAACGTGTTCATCACAAAGATAATGAGTCATTTCTTGTTTAAAAGTGTCCAAATGCTGATTATTTGACTATTAATTTAGTATGAAAGGGACTGAGCGGATGAGATAGTTGGTCGTGCTCAAAAAGGGACAGATTTGCACATATATATTTTTCTTTTTCTTCTTAACATAATTTGACTTCTAGAGATAAAATGTAGCTACTCATTACTTTTCTGAATACATAAATGATTTTCAAATACCTTTTTTATTATGAAGTATAATATATACATATGTACATCACGTTCTTTAAAGATTGAAATTATAAAATACAAATAAGAAAGACTTTCTAATATCTTTAAGCGAATGGATTTTCAAATAATAGTACATATTATGCCGAATATTTTTGATTAATTTATCATATCACCATTCCCAAGATCAACTCAATCGTTCTCATCACGACGAGCTTTTTGGGATAAACAAAAACACATTGTATTCTCCCTTCAGCTGATTTTCATCATTTGACTCTTTTGATTTAAAGCACCTGCCTCTAAGTGCTATGAGCATAAAAAGAGTATTATTATTATTTCTGGTTTTGACGCATAAAAATATATATAATCAAGGATTGTGCGCCCTTTTTTTGATCTTTGAATATATTACAAGTAGTAACGATTGGTTTGTGATTGGTAAAATTTATAAATGTATAGTATATCTAAATAATAAATTCTGCCAAATATTAACAAGTTGGCAACAAGGAAAATACAGAAGGGTAGCTACCAGTTGTTTTTCCAAATTTTTTCTTTCCCTTTTGTGAGTCGAGGTTGTGAGTGGACAAAAAGCTCAACGTGTACATATATTCATATAAAAACTTTCCCTAGTCATGTCGAGCTTTATTGTACACTCGCAACCTCGATTTTCGAAAGGAAAAGGGGAAATTTGGATACACAACTGGTAGCTGCTACCCTTCTGTATTTTTCTTGTTGCCAAGTTTTTAATATTGGACAGAGTCATTGTTTAGATATACCATACATTTATAAATTCTATCAATATGCAAATCAATGGTTAATACTAATATAATATTCAAAAAACAAGAAATACTCCAAAGTCAAATTTAGAAACCTACCATTAGGAGGTAAAAGGAAAAAAAACAAGCATGGAATATGTTGAGTGACTAAAAACTTTAATTTCCGAATTATGTCAAACGCCATATAATTTCTTTGCCACGATTTCATTATATACATATATTTATTTTATTAAAAAATGTAGAAACACACACAAAAAAAATAATGGAACAAAGACTCCATTCGATAAATTATCATGACTTCAACTCTTATAAAACAAATCCATTCATTCATTTTTTTTGTTGAATTTATAGAATAATGAAAAGTCTGGTAGAGCAAGAAATTTACACATTGTATGTAATGAATGCCTTCAAAATTTATAATAACAAAAATATTTATATTTATTGATCAGTAATTACTCATTACTCACATACTTTGTACATAATGAGACGATGGATGATGTTATGTAAATTTAACTCATGTGCCCAAGGTCGATAACTAATAAAAAGGCAAAAAAAAAAAAAAAATAAAAAAAAATATTAGATTTCAATTTTTTTAATGGCAAGTATAAATATACTTCTCAGCAGAAATAACTTTAACGCAAAGAAGGTTAACTTCATATATAAACAAACATTTTCCGACTTTACTCTTTGAATCATAATTGCAATCTTACTTCATTTGTTTTAGTACAGTTTACGAGAAATATTATTCAACTTTAAGTCAAAAAAACAAAACAAAACAAAACAAAAAACTCCTTAGCCTTCTGTGTTTTGGATTTTTTACCTCATTATTTAAGGTAGGATTTGACAAATTATGATTAGGTAAGGGGATGTGAAATAATTGTTGAAGACTCTCAAGCAAAATAGAACCACTGCATTTAGTATTTAATTCATTATTCATTCACTTGTTAAGTTCTATATCATTCTAAATTAATATTACATTAAGAATACTAAATGGATCATTGCTGATTAGTTTAGTTATAACCATCTATGTAAATTCCATATTCAATTATATGTTGTTAACTTTTCATTCAAAAGTGATTAAAGTATAATTATAAATTGTTAAAGAAACGGAGGATTAAATAAAATTATTTGAATAAATTACTCTTTGTGAAGCTGGGTAATATATCCATTTTTACTGCCTCAACAATTTGTTTTTTTTTCTTCACATCCGTTGGTTCAATCCATAAATAAATGAGACAAATACCACATATGACTTAAAAACAAAGCATAGTTTTAAAAGGAAAATACTTCTTGAGTGTAAAAGATTTCATACGAAGGATCCCAACTCCATGAAGTTATAATGAATGCAATGAATTGTGGAAATTGTGGAATTTTTCTCAAAATTTACATAAATCCTTGTTTAGTTGTATATTTAGTAGATAGTTTTAGTCCCTTGTGATTCATGATGCATTGACTTCAATCCCTTCTTCGACTCTCAATATTCTTAAAATGTTTTAATTATAGAGTGACATACATCATCATAGAAATATGTAAAAATAAACTACATATGTCTACACCCTTTCAAACATTTATATAAAAAATGGATATTTTGTATGCATCCTAATTGGGGTTTATTTACTCTTGTATTAATCATTTATTCTCACATGTGAGAGATGACATCAAGTTTTAGAGCATTGAGTAATGTACTTATTAAAAATAAACATGGACACCCATGTGGAAAACTCTTTGACAACATAGGTAGTCTCACAATATATATGTATGTATACTTTCAATGACAGATAAAGTGTACTATGCTTGACTGCAGGCTTGTCCAGCAAGGAGTAAAAACAAAAACAAAACAAGAACTTGTGTTTTGACTTGTTAGTTTCAATTTAATTGCACTATGCTAATTACACTTTCTATTGAATATTAATAATAATTTACAGTTTGTAACATTAAACTTCAAATATATATATACAATATGCGTTTTAACAATGATCCAGTACGCTGCTGCCATTGCGAAAATAAAAAAGGGTCTCTCAATAATGTATGTATGTTTATAATTAGACTATGCAAACCTTGAAATAATATAATGTGATTTATTGTATCTTACACAATTTGAAAATACTCTCCCCCCCCCCCTCTTTAATAGTCCATAGATCATATTATTAACAATTCATTTGATTGTTTTACAAATTTGCAACTTGGTTTAACTCTTTAAATGTCTATGGAAAAATTAATCACTCTCGTGCCGTTCTTTTTTGGCAAGGACCTCCTTCATTATTTGAGTGAATGAGTGAGTGGGGCAAAAAGTGGGTATGTACCTAACATATGTAGCAGTACATAGGAGGCCCAAAGCGATGAGGGGCATGGGAGATGTACATATGATATACTTTGAGTAGGCATTTTGTGTTTAATTTCCCATCTTTAGATACACTTTTAGGACTCTGCATTTACATATATACTCAGCTGATATGATTCCCACTTTCATAGCAAGTACATGTTCTGAATATGAGCAACAAACATAGGAAGGGGATAAATCCTAATAGAGATCCAATGTCGCTGGAACTAAAGGTGAAAAACAAAAACATGAATAATATTTGCAATGAATGTGGATCAAGTTACTCGGAAATGGATACTCATAAGAGTAATAAATAGCATGATATTCATAACTTATGAACTTAAATGATGCCTATTGACACTCCAAATACTTTTATGTGTTTTTTTGTATTTTCTCGGTAATTAATTATCCTCTTTATTGACTCAATTTTTGTGCGTAATTGTAAAAAAAAAAACCCTGCTCTTTTGCTACAAACGTGAGCAAATCCTGAGATATAAATACGGGAAATGAGATCTTTATTCCATGGGATTTAGTTTTACCTTTCATTGATTTACAAAATGATAAAATATGTAGATATTTCCATCTACTGTAAATTAAACTTTTCTATCAATATGATGAAATATGTGAGTGTAAATTCCACTGTTTATTGCTGTCAAATAAAAAATAGAAAAATCTCAAAAATTATGAAAGAAATTGCAGTCAATTTTTATTTTAATCTAAAGGAAATTTAGGCCCTAAATGATGTTTTTATTAAGATATTTAGTATTTGATGCACACTTAGCATATAATATATATAATATATATATACATTTGAAGGAAAGGTAAACAGACAGAAGTGAGATAATATAAAGAATAACTTTAATGCTTCTGAAAAAAAACCTCCAAAAAAAACAAAGTCTTTAAATTGTGAAGGAATATCAATGTTTGCTATTTTTAGCAATTCTGACGAATCCTCCCTCTTAACATCGAACCATGTGATATTTTTCATATAATATTGAAACAAAACAAAAATTCAATTTTGATAGGAATGAAAGCCTCTAAAATAACTATGTATATACATGCTTTAATTCCATTCTAAAGAGTATTGTATAATTTTACATTGAAATTATGTATGTGAATTTATCTTAGTGTGTATGTAAGTAATACTATGTACATAGTTTATGATAATAAAAGTACACGTCAAGGACTTTAAAAAAGACAAAATGTGATAAGAAAGTCTGTGTGTGAATATGATTTTTTTTTTTTTTTTTTTGCAATGTGTGTCAAATTAAAAAAACCCATTGGAAAAAGTACAGATTGCAAGTTGCTAAAAATAGTTTGAGGGGATAGTATGTAAATGAATTTACTAACTCAGGTAGGTACATCAAAAAATATGACGTGAGACGTTTGATTTCATGTTCGGATTATATAATAATGTACATAGATATGGCCTTTATTTTCAATAACTTAATTGAACTAAAAGGAACTCAATATGAGAGCATTTCATTCTCACGTTCTCTTAGAGCGTCTCTGCTATCCTTAATTTGTAGATAAATATATTTATTTACCCAGATATATTCTGTAAAAATGCACTTTATACAAAAATACTGATCATATCTTCTTATACAGTTTAGCCTAAATTAGAGGTGTTTAGCTTGAAAAAACAAACAAACAAAAAACACCGGAGTCTTGATAGGCCTTTTCTACAAGGATTCACGGCAAATTAGAGCGGGATAGAGGGCTATAAATGTATATTGTCAAATATAGCATACCTCAACACAGCATATGCTACTGATTTTTCTACTCCAAGTGACAAGGACGAAAATAAGGTTTTTTATTCTCTTTTATGACTCTTGGTGTGAGCTTGTATAAATTTATTTTATACATTCATTTCGGTCATATAAAGAGTGATTCTTTAATGAACTTGCTTGAATTTTGATGCACCTTGCTTGAAAAATGGGGCCATGATGAATAATTAAAACTTTTGAAGAAAGGGCTGCAAGGATCGGAGAGGACTTTTATCTAACTATAAAGGATGTTAGTATTTTCAAACTCTCAAAAAAGTTTAATTATCACAATGTATCACAATCCTTTAGACTCGGTAACATTTTGTGTTGTTGAGAGGGGCTCCTCTGGTTAGAAAAATTATAAGTTATTTATAACTTTGATATGTACTTGAATTGATAACACCATGAAATGTAGTACATAGTTAATCTATTCTGTTCTAATTAAACCAATAAAAACATTAGAGTCATGGGGAAATTAATTTTGAATTTATTGGATTTGATGGAACTTATTTTTTTGTTGGAAATTTGAAGTGCTATGGATCCATTTGTATTAAGTATAAATAGTACAAGAAATGGGTATTTTGTGGAGGGAAGGGGAACATATATCCTAATATGACCCCCCCCCCCCCCAAAAAAAAAGAGCATTTTTCAGTTTATCGCTCTATAATCTTGATGTTGAATGAGAGTCTTTATTTTTTAAGAAAGGAAATTTTAAAGCTTGTTTTATCATGATCCAGTGAAGTATACTATGCATTAATAGTGTATGTAACTCCCTTTGAAGAGCTTTGAAGGAGTAACTATAACTGATTGAAAGATTCCTCAGGTAAAGAATCCCTATTATTTTGAGTCAAGTTTATATATTATTGACTCTTTCACTTTTAAAATTGAAAGGAGCATTGAATTTTACAAACTCTACGTACCACTCATAAAATCATCTTGAAAATTTTAGGGTGAGATATTTCTCGTGATAAGTTGCCTCAGTCAATGTACATATATCTTCATTTTCATAATTTATATATATATATATATATATATATATATATATATATATATATATATTGGCCCAACAACTCTGAAACTCAAATATAATCTTTCCAGCCAACGACAAAAACAAAACTTGATAAGTAGCATATTTATATGGTGTAAGTTGATTTCCTCAGTATCAAATTTCAATGTTCATTCAACCCTTATGCTAAAGTTTTTTAGGGAAATGGAACTAAAAATAGAAATGAAGTATAAGGGAAATTCATTTGAAGTCGACATTGCTTTGCATGCAAGCAAACTACTTATAAAAAAAAGAAAGATACATATGATCAAATGATGCCTTTATATGTAGCATTAAAATATGAAAAAGGCTTTAAAAGCAAAGTTTTGATTAGTATGTGTAGAATAAAGTTAGAACATTTCAACAGAGTCCTGGACATAAAACAAAATTAATTTTTTTTTTGGTTTTTTTTTGTCTAAGTCCATACACTAATTATAATTAATTATCATCATATGTATATTCTAGGTATCACATACTCCTTTTGCTTGGACACATGCATGCATACAATTAACTTAAATAAGGATTTAAGATGTCCCATCCAATTTGTAGACGAAATAATTAAGGAACGACCAGTTTTCTTTACTATGTAATTGTATTTTTTCGAGAAATACGAAATTTTGTCTTCATCGAAAAAATGATTTGTTTTATGGGACAACTTGTCAAATATCCTTCATATGTATGTCATTTAATTCGTACCAATTTGAATATTTGGAGATAATTAATTGCAAAAAATTCCCCAAAATAATAATAAACTTGACTTGATAAGACCCCTTTTAAAGTTTATATATGAATGGGATTCCAAAAAGTTGATTCAGTGTTTGCTGGCTCTTTCAAAAGTAAAGAGCTCTTTATAGCACCATTTATTCCCTTTTTTTTCTTTCTTGATAAAGTATTTTATATTGTGGAAGTGACAAAGTTAACCCTACTTAATATTTATTATTTGCATGAAAATACAGACCAAATATTCAACAACGATGGTACAAGGGCTAAAGTTTGTACCACGGTGTGTATTGCTATTTCTTTCATTGAATTCAAATAGCATTTTCGGATACAATATCAAATCACACGGGGAAGGTAAGGAAAAAATACAAATATTTTGTTTTCTTACTTTTAATTAATTTATGCGTCTATGTATGTTACAGAGTCTCTAGCAAGAATTGTGCGCAGATCAGCACAAAGTAACTCTATTTTTAATGCAGGAAATTTATTAGTGTCTGATGCTCAATTAAATAGAATTAAATTACTTGGGCAAAAAAATGAAATAAGTAAGAATATAACGGGATACTTTTCCATCGAAAATGGGGATTTGTCATTCCTGGAAGAGGAAATTGCAAAAGGGAGCACGAAAGTCCCAACATCAAATAATAATCCAAAAAAGTCTTCTTGCATCATTTGGAGTGGTTCTCATTTAAGAACATTTGATGGGATTACGTTCACACTGCGTTTGACTAATCATATTTTGATGCAAACAAACAATGTTAATGGATTCAAACTCTGGATGAATGAGGATGATCAACTATCCTTTACAGAAAAGAGTTCAATTGAAGAACCTTTTGTTTTGACATTTGATAGTAAGATCCTTCAGATACAAGTTTCTTTTTTCAGTCAAAATATATTTATATATTTACAGAGAATACACAAAAGCCAATACTCAGAAAGGGGAATGAAACACATCCAATTCCCGGAGTTATCAAAGGAATGATTTTGGAACATGTAGGAGACAAAATTGTTTTTATCAATATACCTGGAATTGGTATTAAAATCAAATGGAACACAAATGATCAGTTCATCATTGAAGCCAATGAAAATCTCTGGAATAAGACTCTAAGTGGAATTTGTGGAAACTTTGATGGAAATCCTTTGACAGACTTTCAATTACAAGATGGTAATATTGCCACAAAAGTAGATGAACTTTTTGATGATTGGTCCCTTGATGGAATGTCTCCTCGATTTGGAGCAGGTGGCTTTATTGTCAATCCATGTTCTTCAGCAGCTGAAAATAATGAAAAGGCGATTCAATTTTGTGGAAAGATTTTGACATCACCTCAATTGGAGCGTTGTCATCATGTAATTAATGGATACTCTTTTTATCAAACTTGTAGATGGGACTACTGTGCAGGAAATATTGATAGAGCCTGTCAGTCTGTTGAGCTTTTTGTCTCATGGTGCCAAGACTACGGTAGTATTGACTTTTCGGAGGGATGGAGATCCCCCGATTTTTGTCGTGAGTAACATAAAAACTTTTTTTAGTTTGTAAATACTTTGCTTCATATTTTATTATTATTATTATTAAAGCATTTGAATGTGATGTTGGCTTAGAATATTCCATTTGTGGATCTGGAGACAGTTTAACATGCCAGGATGCAGCCAATTTAAAGGAGGAAGACTTTAAGCCCACAGTTCCTCCAACAAACATTGTGACTTATTCTGGTTTTCAAAATGATAATGAATACTGCATTGAAGGTTGTTATTGCCCAAAGGGAACGTTTATGCACAGTGGACATTGTATTCCGAGAAAGGAGTGCCCTTGCACATTCAATGGAATTGAATTTCTGTCAGGACAAACGATTTATCAGGAATGTAACCAATGGTACGTATGTACTTAACAGTCTAATACAAATTATAGAGCTAATTAAAAAGCAAATCCTTGATACAGTCAATGTGAAGCTGGAAACTGGATTTGTTCAGAAAAACTCTGTGGACGCTCATGTTCCTACTATGGACATAACCACATTACAACATTTGACGGAAAAGACTTTTCCTTCCGTTCTCTAGGCTCCTTTTTATTGGTTAAAGATGAGGACATTTCTATTTCCGTCAATACATGCAAGAACCCTCAGAGTACATCTTCAAGCTCCTCAACTTATCTCCAAGACAATTATCACGTTTCATTTATTACGATCAAGGCCTTTGGACAAGAGATTTTATTGAATGACAACTTTCAACTCTCCTTCAATGGAGCATTCATTCCAGAATTACCTTACACATTCACGACACCAGATGGAAACAAAATATTCATCACGAAGGACACATCTCTCTTCATTGGTCTCTCCTTTTCAAATGGATTTAATATAAAATGGAATGGACACAGTCGAATCTATGTACATGTTCCACCCTCAGCATTCGGACGGGTGAAAGGTCTCTGTGGAAACTACAATAAAATTCAAAGAGACGACTTTGTCACACCAGAAGGAGAAATTGAGTCCGTGAATGAAGCATTCGTCTCAAGTTGGCAAACCAAGTCCTGTCAAAAATCCCCCTCAAAACCAGATAGCCTCTCCAGACTCACTTCATGCAGTTTATCCAGCGAGAAAAAGAAGGAATACTCTAATTACTGTGCACTCCTTAAAACAAGTCTTTTCAAAGCATGTCATTGGGCCGTGGATCCCAATTCCTTCTATAAAGATTGTTTGGTCGACATCTGCCACTGCAATGATCAAAATGAGGCATTCAACTGCCTTTGCCCTATTCTGAGTCATTATGCACAAGTTTGTTCCTCAAAAGGAATCTACTTAGAGTCATGGAGACAGTCAGTAAAGCCTTGCTCAATTAGCTGCAGTAGTGGACAAAAATTTTCCGTCTGCCACAAGGACTGTTATAGAACATGTTCTGATGTCACAAGACGAAACAATACTTGTAATAGCAATAATATTTGTGTGGAAGGTTGTGCATGTCCCGAAGGACAGGTCCTGAATGATCAAAACATTTGTATTCCAATCTCACAGTGTCCCTGTACTCATTTCTTAACCGGAGAGAAAGTCAATGTACATATTTATATTACTTTATTTTATATTTTTCCAAGCTATAGCATTTCTGTTCATGTATTTAGGCTGGTGAGGTCAGATATAATGGAAAGGCAAGTGGGAAAGAACATTGCACATGCAAAAGTGGAATATGGGGCTGCCGTGGATTAAAGAATGAGGAAGAACGGAACCAGATGAAGAAATCCCTCATCACTTGTGATAAGAAGAATAACCTGATATACAAGGAATGTGTCAGTTTAGCTAAAGCACAGCCAACATGCAAAGACCTCGATAAAAATATTCCTGCTTCCAATTCCACATCTTGTGACTTTGGTGGTTGTGTCTGTAAGGAAGGCTTTATTCTTCCAACCAAGGATTCGAAATCATGCATTCCAGAGAAAAAATGTCCCTGTCATCATGGAGGAAAGTCATATGAGGAAGGGAACCGAATTAAGCAAGACTGTAATACTTGGTAAGCTACTCCATCTGAATATTTATCCTTCAGATATGAAATACCCTTTCTTTATCATTTCTAGCGTCTGCAACTCTGGGAAATGGACGTGTACAAAAAGAGTTTGCCCGGCCATATGCACTGCTTGGGGTGACTCTCACTATATATCCTTTGATGGAAAAATGTTTGACTTTAAGGGAAAATGTGAATATATTATGGCACAGTACAAAGGCTCGACGAAGGACTCCTTTACAATCTTGATCCAAGTAAAAAGTCATTCAAATTGCATTTTCATTTTTTTTTAAATATATATTAATACATCAATAGAACATACCTTGTGGAACATCCAATGTTACATGCTCCAAAAGAATAACAATCAAAATTGGAAGTAAACAATTTCAAGAAAAAATCATTTTGAATCAAAACTTGGAAGAGCTTTCCAACGACTTTCACAAAAGGTACATTGAATTATCTTACATACCAATTCAAAACAAAACAAAATAAAACAAAACCTGTGACAATTTTAGGATTAACATTCGAAAGGCTGGACTTTTTACATTTGTAGATGTCTATGATCTGGGTTTTACCGTACAATGGGATGGAAGTAATAGAGTATACTTGAAAATCAAACCCTTTTTGAAAGGATTGGTTCAGGGTTTATGTGGAAATGGAAATGAAGATGAGGAAGACGACTTTAGGTAGGTCATCAGTTGAATAAATTTTAAAAAAAAATGTGTCAATATAATAAAACCTTTACAGAGGCCCATCTGGAATAACAGAGACCTTTCCAACCGCCTTTGGAGATAGTTGGAGGGTTCACAAGTACTGCCCTGTTGCAACTGAAGTTGAGGACGAATGTGAATTGAATCCTGAGCGTCGAACTTGGTCAACAAATAAATGTTCGGTTTTACATTCTGAAGTTTTTGAGCCCTGTCATTCTGAAATAGATTGGGAGCCTTGGTACAAAAAATGTCTCTCTGATGCTTGTGGATGCAATGTGGGAGGAGATTGTGAGTGTTTATGCACTGCTATTTCTGCATATGCCCATGAATGTACACGTGCAGGTGTACCGATATCATGGAGAAAACAAAATCTTTGTCGTAAGTAGAAATCTTGTTGTTAAATTGGATCTTTGGAAAAATATGCCATTTTTAAAAAAATAGCCATGCAATGCCCACATCACAGCAGCTATGAATCTTGTGTCAATACATGTCCAGTCAAAACCTGCAAAGATCTCATCGTGGAAAAAGCTAGCTCTTTATCCTGTGCTGACGAATACTGTGTTGAGGGCTGTCGTCCCGACTCTTGTCCTAAAGAGCATTTAGTTTACTTATCCGACAACGACTATACCTGTATTGAGCCCCATAATTGTGAAAAACCCAAATGTATTGTTGAAAAGGATAAACTTTTCTATGAAGGAGATGTTATGGAAAGTGATGAGTGTCATAATTGTACTTGTTCACGAGGTCAAAAGCTGTGCCATTACTCCAGTTCACCAGAGTGTGAGTCAGATTATTTGAGCTCCACCATAATTCCAAAACTCGACCTTTCCACCTCTTCCCCCATCACAATTATTAATAACACAAATCTTACATATCTGTCTTGTAATAATGGTTGGTCAAGTTGGGTGAACACGGATACTCCTACCATTCTTAATCCAAATGATGTAGAAGATATCCATAAATTTCTAAATAACTCCTATGTAAGTATTTGAGATCATCATATGCATGGTATATGTATATATAATACAGAGATTATTTATAGGATGCAAGCAAAGGATATTGTAGCCCAAATGATATGGTCGATATTGAATGTCGCTCAGTGGGCTCCAGTTCACCAGCTTACTCTACCAATGACTATACCATCGAATGTGATACAAAGAAAGGATTGACCTGTCAAGTCAATAACCCTGAATATTCTACAAGCTTATGCGATGACTTTGAGTATAGAGTCAAGTGTGAATGTAAGTTACGATTGAGATATTCTTTTGTTACAAACTCAAACATTATTTTCATACACAGGTGTTTCATCAGAGATTAAGGGTACAGTTGGTGTTGAGACCTGTGATCCCGATAAGGCACCCTTGATGATTAAGGAGCAATGTAATCTATACAAGGAATGTGTTGAAGACTCCTCAGAGCCCCTACCAAAATATCAAATTAAATCATGTGACAACGGTCTCTTTTATAATCCAAGGGATATTACCTGCGATTGGCCCGATAATGTGATTCACATCCGATCGGATTGTCAAGGTATTCCTTAAACATTATGTTGAGACCTTTTGTATTCTTATGCTGATGTTGTAGTAGGTGAACCGAGTCCGGATCCTTCATCTAATACAACCCTCTGTGACTTATTTCCACATGAGCAAAATGTAGCCCATGAATTAGATTGTTCATTATTTTATCACTGCTACGAGGATAATCAAAAGCTTCAGTATGAATCCAATCAAGTTAAAATTCATCGAAAGGCTGAACTCAAGTCATGTGGACATAATTCCATTTTTAATACAGAGACCCATATATGTGACTCCCCACACAACGTTTATCCACATCGACCAGAATGCAAAACAAGGGACCACTTATTATCAACTTATCCAACAAAAAGTTATCCAACCACGAGTAGTGTGATTCCTTTAGTCAGTATACATATATGCATGAAAGATTTAATAATAATAACTACTCATTTTTTCGCATTAATAGATTATAGATATACCTGAGGACAAAACTGCTTGTGTAAAAAATAAGTAAGTCTTTTCATCCTGATTTATACGTCTTTCATTTTCAATTTTATGAACTATTACTGTAGTACACACTCACTGTTGGATAATCCAGAAGGGAATATCAATATTAAGGTGTCATCTGTGGATCCCGACTCAAATATCAATCATGTGAAGTTTGAACCAGAAAAAAGTAAGTAATGTATACAAGGTTTATGAAAAAGGTTTGATAAAATCTTCTGACTAGGTTTTGTTGTCAAATCATTGGAAGCAGTTCCAGAAGAAAATAGTGAAGAGAGACCCTCGAAAAGTCCTTTCTCGATAGATTTGTGTAACTCCAAGGAGGAATGCTGCTCCATTGAGAAATTAACCAATGCCGACGTTCTTGAAAATCTTGAGCTTGATGAATGCAAAAACTTTGATTTAGGATCCACGGATCCTCACATCAAAGTGACTCATCTTGACGACAGTATTGGTGAATTAAATACAATCAAGCTGACAGATGATAAGAACCACGTTGTTCTATGTCGTGTTCAAGATATTTTTGATGGTAAAGTAACTCGGGACTACGGTTGTGAGGAAAAAGAGGAGGACTCTGTCCTTGATAAAATTATTTTGAAGCATTCGGAAGAGCCGAGTGATCAGAGCAGCTCCTATCGACCAGAAGAATATAATATCAAAATATGTGATAATGGAAACTGTTGTGAGTTGGAGTACATACATGATTTAGCAAATCAAAAGGAGGTTTTGGAGACTTCAAACATTAAGAAAGAATGCAAAAAAATCAAATTGAATGAGGAAGCACCAGAGATAAAAATTGAATATAATGGTCCTGGAATTAACACCTTGGAGGATATCGAGCTAATTAGTGAGGATGAGCCTATTTACAAATGTGACATTAAAAATCATTTAACTGGTGATAATCCACAAAGCTTTGCTTGTACACCTACAGAAAAAGTTAAAACCACGGATAACTGTTGGAAACCGCACAAAAATGATAAGGCTCCATATGTCGAATTCAAGTTTGATGAGAAAACAAAGGTTTACGGAATTACGACTCTAGGCGGAAAGGGGGATGACTATGTTACTAGTTATAATGTACTCATTGGAGACTCTGAGGACTCCCTGTCCTACATTGAAGATAACTATGGTGTTAAAAAGGTTTTCAAAGGAAATTTGAATGGCCTCAAACCCCAGACTTCATTCTTGAACCCCCCAGTTCCAGCTAAGATTGTACGCATTATTCCTTTATCTTGGAATAAGGATATTTGTTTGAAGGTAGATTTAATTGGTTGCGGAGACATAGAAGAAGAAGAGGAGGAAAATGTATCTACAGCTAAGCCCTATATACCAGTGGAAGTAACAAAGGTCCCTAAAACTCCCAAGCGTAAGAAAAAAATAGAGTTGACTGCATAGGTAGATACTTTATGTATATTTTTATTTCTATATTCTACATAGAAGAATGTATTGATGAAATGGGGATTACGAACGGAAGCCTCTCCACAAATCAAATCCTTGTTTCATCCGTCAAATATGGAGATCAATTTAGTTATGGAAAGGAAAGATTGAGACTTTCAAATGGAGGCTCATGGCAACCCAAAAAGAATGACAAACAACCATTCGTAACAATTGATTTTGGAGATGAAAGATTAGTTAGTGGTGTGATTCTGAAGGGAGACTCAAGGAAATTTGTCAAGTCCTTCCGAGTTTTATACAGTAACGATAGGCATGAATGGAAAAGTATTCGTGATGAAGAAGGAAAGGAATTTGTATGATGAGTTTTTTAATTTTTGTTTTTTAGTACCCTATTTTATTTTCAAAATATCTATGTAGATCTTCCATGGAAACTATGATGACCAAACAATTTCAGAGAGACAATTTAAACAAGTCATTCGTATGAGATATTTCAAATTGATTCCTGTGTCATGGGCGAGACTTGGAGTTGCCTTAAAATTGGAGCTTATTGGATGTTTCAAACCTTTTGGTAAGATCGAATATGCATAATTTATTCACTTGTGCATTTATTTATTTTTAGTTATCGGAGAGGATTCATCAACATTCACAACACCCTTATCCACACCAGGGATTCACAAAACTACAAAGTCTGGTAAATGTGCTGATCCATGTCCCAATTTACCAAACTCTGTCTATGGTTCAGAATGTCATACCTGTTTGAACAATCAAAAATGGAATGGAACACAGTGTGTCCACGAAAGTCAGTGTGAATGCTATGATGGATTCATAAAGCATGAAGCTGGCGCATTGTTCTTAAATCAAGACTGTGAAAACTGTATCTGCCTTCAAAATGGAACTGTTCATTGTTCACCTAAAACATGCCCCAAATGCTACGGAGTAAGTTTTTACAAAGAGTCTAAACAACCATTGATTGATTACCATTCTCAAATATAGGAAAATGAGTTTTCCTATATTACTCCACGCTGTGCATGCATTTGTAAAACTTGTACCAAAGAGGAAAGATACTGCAAAACATCAAAGATATGTATCAAAGCTGAAAAATGGTGTGACGGAGTTGTTGATTGTGCAGATGATGAAACTGATTGTTCTGAAGATAGTATTGGCTCTAAACATGATGAAACAACAACTACCGAGTCGCAATATGGTAGAACAACAACTACAGAGTCTTCTCCACTCACAAAGTGCCCTCCAGAGCCACAATGCCCCCCTGGTGCTCGATTAAGGTTAGTGAGTCTTTATTCACCTTTCATACTTTGTTCTTGATTTTTGTTTTGTTTTTCTTATTAAATTCAGGCAAACAGAAATTGAGAGTCCTATTGGATGTCCTCTGAGTAAATGTGAATGCTTGGATCCGGTTTGTTCTGATGGATTGTTAATTCAATTTGAGGAGTAAGTGCCTTTAACCCACTATTTTATTTTAAACTTTGCTAAACTTTTTCTTGATTTCTTGATAGTGAGAATATCAAAAACTTTGAAAAATCTTCTAAGCCTATGAGGTTTGAATTTCAAGATTCATATGGAGCGCAACCATTCTATTCAAATGCTAATGGAGAAAAGGAAGATTTAGAAATCCACGAGCCCTTAATTTGTCCAAAATATAAGTGCGTTCCTCCACCTACAAAAGCTGAATGCACAGTTGATGGACCAAATGTTCAAACCTTTGACAAAACCAAATTTAAACTCTCAAGCTGTCATTTTGTATTGGCTGCAAATGAAAAGGATAATTGGAATATTTCAAGTAAGAGTTTACCTTGAGCTTAAAAGGCCTTTTACATATCTATCTATGTATACATAACATATTTTAGTGGTCAAGACCTGTAAAATAGGATGCCAAAAGTCTCTCATCATCAAACATGGAGAAGAGTCTATAACTTTAAACCATGACTTCAGTATTGACTATCATGGCGTTCATTACCCAGTAAGCCAAGTCTCAAAGATGTCTGATTTCCAAGATATCAAAATACGAATTGTTGGGGATTCAAACATTATATTTGAGTCCAAAAAGTATCCACTTCGAGTCAGCTGGTCTAAATATGGAAAAGTTGAGGTACGGACGGATACAACAAATCATCATAAGGTTGTGGGTATTTGTGGAAAATTTAATGGTAAGAAAAGCGATGATTTGATGAAATCAAATGGACAGGTAACAAAGAATGTAGAGGAATTTATTGAATCTTGGGAAACGGGGGATCAATCATGTACAAAGACTGAGTGTCCACTTGATAGACAACGCAGAGCCTTAGAACTTTGTCGAACATTCAAGTGAGGATTTTTGTTTTTTTTTTTTGTCTAGGGATAGTCAAAAAATAATTGTGATTATATGTAGATATCCTCCTTTCAATAACTGTAAGGATGTCCTAGATATGAGGTCAGTTACGGAGCATTGTGTTGAAGACACTTGCGCTTGTCTCGAAAAAACAGATGATGATGTAAGGACCTGCAGATGTGAAGCCCAAACTAAATTTGTGAATCAATGTTTACAAGTGGATAAAAATGTAGATTTGAGCAGATGGAGAGTTGATCATTTTTGCCGTAAAATACTGACTTCATCATCTGACAAATATTTATTCTTAACCTCTTTTTTTTTTTCTCTCTCTCTCTCTATATGAATAGCTGCAAATTGCCCAGCTGGAAAAGTAATGAGAGACTGCTATGATCCTTCTTGTCAAACTAAATGCGGAGATAAGGTTGAGAAATGTAGCAGGGACTCTGAAGCGATTTGCTTCTCCGGATGTTTTTGCTCTGATGATGAAGTGTTGAGCTCAGATGGAAGTACATGCATTCCTAAAAAGTCTTGCAAAGATTGTAAGGAATATAAATCTTATTTTATGTCTATGTACTTTCTATTTGAAATGTTTTTCTAGGTGTCTGTGAGGGATCTGGTCATTCTCAATTTCAGAACTTTGATGACATAGACTTTGAAGTTCCTGGTAATTGTAGTTATGTTGCAGTCAGACATAATCATGGAGATTTTGAAATACAAATTGAGAACGAACAATGTGAAGATGATATTCATTCGTCGTGTGTTAAGGCCATCATTGTTAACACAGCAGACAATAGTCTAAGAATTGAAAAGGATCCTAAAAGTGAAAAAGGGGTAAGTTTTACTTATACCACTATGTAACATGTAGCGAATTAGAACTTTTTTAATTTACAAATTACAAAGGTTTCTATGTATGAAAGAAATAACCTGGTTAAATCAGTTCATCATGTAACAGATTGGTATAAGTCTCGTTTGTCAGCAGCTGGAAACGTTTTCCTCACCATTTTCAAATTTGATATTGAAATCACGTATAAGATTCAAAATTCTGGATTCACTATTAAATATGCTTCATATTCACACGGAGGTCAGACAGATGGTCTCTGTGGAAATTGTAATGACAATCCTGAGGATGATTTTGTGAAGCGTGATAATACAGCCTCAGAGAATATGGAGGACTTTATAAACAGTTGGACTACAAAATCCTGCAGCAATGAAAAGATTATTGATCTACCTGATATTGAAACTTGCATCAATGAGGACAACGATCTATGTGAAAAATTGAGAGGAGAAACGTTTTTGGCATGTCATCCCATAATTCCCGTGGACCAGTACGTGAACCACTGTAAGAAGTCATTTTGTAAACGAGCAAACTATACTACATGTAAAGCCTTTGAAGAATACTCTGAGGCTTGCTTTGAGAAAGGAGGCCTTTGCATTTCATGGAGGGAAAAAGAGCACTGTCCAAAGTCATTAACCTGTCCTCCAGGATTTGAATATAAGGAGTGTGCTAGTGACACTTGTGAAAAAACGTGTGAGGATGTCATTAGTTCACTAGTGGATGTCTCTTACAATACACAGAAGAGTGATGATGGATGTGACATGGGAGAGCCAGAGGGTTGTTATTGTCCAGAAGGAAAGGTCTTCAACAAAGAACAGAAATGCGTTAGTGAAAATTTATGTCATACATGCACAGAAGCAAATGGAACAGAGTACCACCTAGATGAGCAATGGCATCCAAGTTCTTGTGAGACATGCAGGTGTACAGAATTAGGAATTTCATGTGTCATTGATAAATGCATCAAATTACCTTGTCCAGTTGGACAAAAAGTTAACGAACATTATGTAGAGGGAGAGTGTTGTCCCAAACAGAGTTGTGTTCCGGCTACTAAGAACTGCACCTTTGTCAAACCCGTAGAGTGTGAATCGGACTATCAAGTCAAAGAAATACAACTCAATAATACTGAGTGCCCAACCTATGTTTGTGGTAAATGATGAGTTGAGCTTTTACCATTAAGTGTATGTAACTTTGTATTGTATATTATATAGAATGCATACCTAGAGAAGAGTGCCCAGAGTTAGAGCCTGAAGAAGTGCTAGAGCCTGGAGAGAAGTCCGTTGTCAAAGATACTGGATGCTGTTTACACCGTAAAAAGTCGTGTGATCCTAAAGCTTGTCCAGAACTTCCAATTTGTCCAACTTTCCATCAACTCAAAAAAGTTGATGAGAAATGCTGTCCCAATTATATTTGTGGTGAGTCATGTATTCGGTTTATTTACAACTCATAGCATATTTATGTGTCTTAATTTTAGAATCTCCAAATGCTTGTATTGATGACTTTCATGGAAATCTTCACGAAATTGGCGAATCATGGAAAGAAGGAGTTTGCAAGAACTGTACATGTGTTCAAACAAATAAGGGCGTCAAACCTGTTACAACTTGTTCCGTGGAGTCCTGTCCATCACTACCATTGGAGGATGAAAATTACTTGTACAAGAAAGTAAATATTGACAAGGAATGCTGTCCCATCAGTCAACCCATTCTTTGTCTCCATGAAGGGGGGAAAATGAAGGTACGCATCACTACTGCCTTGAATTCATACATAGGTTAACCTTACTTATAGCCTGGAGAGCTGAAAAAAGAGCTCAAAGGTGATACTTGCAGGGTTTATGAATGTCAAAACACATTACTTGGTGGTGTGAAGAAGTCATTAGAGCTAGTTGAAAAATGTATTACCAAATGTCCACTTGGGTCCAATTATACTACTTCACCAAGTGATCAATGCTGTGGGAAATGTGTGCCACATGCATGCTCTGCAGGTAATCAAACATATGAAGTTGGAAAAGACTATGTTGATGGATGTGTTACTCGAAAATGTTACCAAGATCATGAGGAAGTAAGTCTTGTCACACACAATACATTTTTAATATCATTAATTAATTATATTCTGCAATTTTGTTTTAGTTCATTTTATCTGAAAAGACAAGGGATTGCGCTAATATCGAGGATTGTCCAACAGAATTCTTAATTGATGACGAGTACAAGTGTTGTAAAATTTGTAATCAAACAATTGAGAAGGGTAAGTTTGAAATATACTTCTGTGTTTTCAAATATGCAAAATACCTATGAACCTATTTCTTTTTTCTTCTTCGTTTTTTACGTAGAGCGGTGTGAAGATATTAAATTTGAACCAGAGAAGACAATTGGACTCGTAAAGGAGTTTGATCTTATTAAGGGTACATGTAAGAACCTGAATTCCATTCCTGAATACCGCCAGTGCTCCGGATATTGTGAATCTAAAACTGTTTATTTGACACGTAATACAAGAGACTTTGTCTGAGAAAACAGGGACTGAAACCAAATTAATATTCATTATTTGTCTTACAGCACTTGAGTCTCATAGTAGCGACTGTAAATGTTGCCAAACTTTAAAACAAAAGGCAATTGATGTAACTTTAACCTGCGAAAATGGACAAACCTATACTAAAAGCATCAATGTACCAGAGAATTGTGGTTGTACACAATGTGGAGCTAAAGAAGAGTTCAGTCATATTGAAAACTCGAATGGCAATTATGAAGAAATTAATGATGACGTAGATGTGATATCCTTCGATGAAAATGTGAATAGCTATAATGAAAATCCGTATGGTGGACAAGGGAACTCAGAGAACAATGAGGCTTATGATGCCATAAGTGCTTTCAAAGAATTGAAAAACCTGCCACTCACAGCAAATTATACTCAAACAAATCCCGGACAGAGTCCTCAATATGAGAGTAATAACGAACATATTTTTGGAAATGATTACTGAAACGATTGTTTATTCTTTGTTACACACAAATAGACAAATTATGTTAATAAATTAATATACAGCCGCCGAATATTTGCTATTTATTCAACATTAGTAATATATGTTATGTACATTGTTCGTACTCTTATGGAATAAAATGTAGCAACTCTAAAAATTTCATATATTTTTGTTCTAACTTATTTTATTATAAAGTATTGTACTACATAATGTCAAAAAAGATAATCAAATATAAGAAGCCATTTTTGAATGGAACAGAGGTGTTTAAAGTCTTTTGATAATACATGTTTCGTTTTTCATTGAGTTTTTTTTTTCTTTTTACATACAAAACTGAGTTCTTTATGTTGATTCCAAAAAAAATAACATCTCTTTCCTTTCACAAAAGTGATTATAGAGATAAATAGAACACTAAGATTGTTTTGTTTTATTTTTTATTTATTTGAGACTGTGAATTGTTAGCCTTGAATGCAACAGAGTTAGATTCGATACAAAGTTGAAAACTGTTCGCGTCAGTAATTGACTGTTTCTATTATTCTGAATAAAGTAATGATGTCTTCTCCAAGAAATTTTGTGTTATGAAATCATTTTTGATATGAAACTTAGATAAATGGAGTAGCTAGTAGGTTAGCACTCATTCTCTCCCATGACGATCCCTGCAAAGAAGAATCCTTAATTTTTTTCAAGAATTATGTCGTCTTTTCTAAGATAAAATTCAGAGAAAATATTTAGACGCAATCTACATCTGCTTTCAACAAAAGTGTTCTCGAAAAACTGTTTCAAAATTTTTTGTTGGATCAAACACACACTCCGTTTCCAAATTTAATATCGTTGCATATCTCAGAAACTGCAATGACAGTTGCTTTGTAGAGGAGCCAAGCAACATATTCCGTTGACTTCCTGGCATTTGAAATTTTATACCAAAGACTCCAAGTCAAAGAATGCAATAGATGTGGTTAAAATTCATACAAAAAATCAAGCTTTGACTAAAGCATCAAGAGGACAATGCATTCATTGATGGGCATAAACGACGAAGGGAAGTTTATTGCACAGTTACAAATGTCTGCTAATTTAATCACTTTCTCACAACATGGTAAGAACTATGGAAGACTCTATAACGACATTATGCACGCTTTTTGTGATTGTCCTGGTTTAACAATTTTAACTAAATTCATCAAACTAAACTCTTTATTTATTTCCGACTTTGAAGAGTGTTTCAACAGTGCTACTTTTCTTTTTGGTCTACCGATTAGAAAACAAACTTTTAAGGAGGAAGAGAAATCAATAAGTACTTCGTTAAGCAATTGTAAGGCTTACTTAGTAAAGCACATAACTGAAGGGGAGCTTACCCAAGCGAATGAACTAAGAGCAATCTTTAGGAATGTAAATAATATGCAAAATGCCGAGTGCGAGACTTTGTGGAGTTGGCTCTTCGAACAGGTCTTTTTGTTTTCCAAAGCCGTTATCATTTTTCCTCTATTACTGAGGGGAGAACATCTACTTGATAGTAAAGCACGTTGAGCTTTTTTGTCCACTCGCAACCTCGACTGACAAAAGGGAAAGGAAAAATTTGGCAAAACAACTGGTAGCTACCTTTCTGTATTTTCCTTGTTGCCAACTTGTTAATTTTTGGCAGAATGTATTATTTAGATATACTATATGTTTATCAATTTTACTAATCACAAACCAATCGTTACTACTCGTAATATATTCAAAATTCAAAAGAAAGGGCGCGCAATCCTTGATTTAATATATTTTTTATGCATCAAAATCAGAAATAATAATAATACTCTTTTTGTGCTCATAGCACGTAGAGTCAGGTGCTTTAAATCAAAAGAGTCAAATGATGAAAATCAGCTGAAGGGAGAATACAATGTATTTTTGTTTATCCCAAAAAGCTCGTCCTGAAGATCTCGCATGAAGGAATACATGCATTAAGGTTAATAAAGCAAATGAAATGTAAACAAAAAGAGCTCAAGTCCTCGTATAATTAATTATTAGTTAAAAATATATAATTTCTTGACATTAATTTGTGTTAATTTTCTGCCTCTCATCTTTGGTAAACATAATGTTATTATTTATTATTGATATATTCATTTGTATACATATATAAAGGAGAATAGCAGCTTGTAGCTCAGTCAAACGTCATGGCAGCTCAAGCTGCTTCCCCCCTCGACATTCATCAAATTGTCAGAGTTACCAGGTTAATTTTCTCTTTCTTTTTTTATTACAAGCCCGAATTGCATATGATTTACATTCCTAGTCATCCTTAATGACTAGTGATCTTAAGGACATGTATATCATTTGCTATTGATATTTAGTTATTTGATAGCTTTGAATTCTAGTAAATCTTTGTTCCTTGCTAGAGGAATGAACTCTTTTGTCCTTTTGTTTCAAAGTTTATTCTCAATCATCCCTTTGAACAAAGATCTTGACAATTATACTTTTGAGAGTTTTTAAGCATGGCGAAACATTAAAATAAAATTTGCAACAAATACACAAATATATTGGAAATAGATTGTTAAATGATATTAGTTCTACATGACACAAAAGTGTTCGTTTGGATTTATAAGTTTGCACGCAGTCGGCCTTCATATTTGGAAAATATATATGCATTTGATATTTGTTGAAATACTTCGATTGCAAAAAATACTTTTTATCATTCTAAAATTGCTATAAATGGTATGAAAATAATCTTGGGATGGATGCAATCCTTGGCGTCCAGAGTCAAAGTGTAATAAGTCATATTTGTGTCTGTCAAAAATGAGGTTTTTATCTCATGTTAACAATTAGATACTAATGTAACTCTACGTGTGGTCATATACGGAGAACAAACTTTTTTGGCTCCATAAATGATAAACTATTTACTTCGCATAAAAGTAATATGATGCTAGGAAATCCGAATGAGTGCAACTTTTAGATGTAATTTCCACGTAGAAAATTCAAAAATAATATATTTCAATTATAATTATTATAAAGTTGGAATCTTTAAGGAGATTCGTGGAGTAAAATGGACTTAACAATTGATCTGTTGATGCTATTAAATAAAAAAAGGTAATCCAACTTTCTTGGCTAAAACACAGTGAAAAATAGCAGAGACTATATGAAATAAATATACCTTAAAATCATAAGCACTGGAACCGTAGAGGCCAAGGGATCATTCATTGATATTTTATAACTATCCTCCCTATTGGATCTTATTGATCATTAATTTATTAATTTTCATTATTTAATCGAAGAACCCACCAGTGATCAACTATTACGTCATACAATTTTGTGACTTTTCTTTTATTGCAATAATAATATGGCTTAATATAGTTGACGCGATACGTGCCTTTTCTAGATATTCATTCAGACTTATTGAAAAAGTAAATTAAAACAACAAAAAATGTTCCACCTTCACGAACACTTGACTTCGAGCGAAGTCAAGTGTTCAATATATGTGTTAATATATGAATGATATATATATGTAGACAAAATATCATTTTTAATAAATTTCTCTCAGTTCATTTGACAAGTAAATACATAAATAAATTTTTTATATATAATAATAAATATCGTTCAATTTTTATAGCGTGTTACATTTATCTACTCTGAGATATACAAAACTTCATTTAGTTGATTAAAAGATATTGTTCACGTTCATTCTAAGACGGAATTTTGAGATTAACAAATAAAGAGGATTTATACATATATATTATACAGGTAAATAATATTTTAATCTATTTATATTAAGGATCGTTAAGATTCCCATAGTCCATGATCAGTAAATTTATTTTTATCTATCATTCTCTTGTTGATGGCGTAGCCGAAGATGTCATCCACCATAGAAAAAATAATTGTGTTTTTCATCCCCCTGATATTCCTTGCAAAAGGAGGAACACCGTATCAAGACTATTACAAGGAAAGAATGAAGCTATTAGAACTAGAAAATGAGTCCTATTTGGGAGCCGACATCAAGTTAAATGACGAGGAGATCCTTGCTAATTCAACGCTCATGAATTTTAAACTTATCGAATTAGAAATCGGTTTCCATAGTCCCTCAACTTATAGCCCATCAAGTGCCTTCTTTAACCGCATTAAAGAAATTCAAAAATCCAACGTTTATAAGTTTATCAAAAAGTTACCGAAAGGCGGGGTTCTGCATGTGCATGATTTATCACTGGCTAGTGCGAGTTGGGTCGTTCAAAATATTACCTATGAAGAAAATCTATATGTCTCAGGTTACCCAAATAAACCCCAATTTCAATGGGCAAATAATGCTACAGATAGCTATTGGGTTTTACTTTCCGAGTTGAGAGATCAATTCACCTCTGAAGAGATTGATCAATGGCTCTTGAAGCATTTGGATATCCATGTGAATAACCCTTACGACGAATACTCTGATATTGATAAGGTTTGGTCTGCATTTCTAAATGTAATGATTACAACGGAAAACCTATTGAGCTATGCTCCTATATATGACCGATATTTGTATCAGGGACTGTGTGAATTTGAAAAGGATGGGGCCTCCCTCGTTGAAATTCGCACTGTATTTCCAGAAAAAATATGTATAGACCTTGAGTGTAGTAAAACCTTAAATACTCTTCAAGTTGCCAAATTAAATCAAAAGACAATTGATAGATTCTTGCATGATCATCCGCACTTTTGCGGAGTTACCTTGATATATGCACCGGTTAGAGGAGTGAGCCCACGTGTTGTACATATGAAATATTTAAATAGACTAAGGAAGTTACGGCATTATTTTCCGGATCTTGTACGGGGATTTGATTTAGTTGGACAAGAAGATAAAGGAAAACCTCTTATTAAATTTATTAAAACCCTTATCCAAATGAAGCAAATGGATCCGGAACTTAAGTTTGTATTCCATGCTGGAGAGACAAATTGGCTTGGTTTTTCCACGGATGAAAATCTAGTTGATGCCATTCTCCTCAACGCAACAAGAATTGGTCACGGATATGCACTTTCAAAGCATCCAATCCTGAAGAAACTTGCCGCAGAGAAAAACATTGCAATTGAAATTTGCCCCATATCGAATCAAGTTCTGGGTTTAGTAAAGGATATTAGAAACCATCCAGGGAGTGCACTACTTGCTGAAGGCTCAGTTCCTCTTGTTATTTCTAGTGATGATCCAGGATCATGGGGAGCAAGAGGTGTGAGTTATGATTATTATGAGGCTTTTATGGGACTAGCCGGGAAGCATATGGATCTGAGGCTTCTTAAAAAATTGTTTTTAAACTCTCTTTCATTCTCATTACTCAAGCCTCAAGAAAAAGAAAAGTGTTTATTCAAATTTGAGAAGAGATGGAACAATTTGATGAGAAAATAGGAATGTAATCATATAAAAGATATTGACCTCTAATTTATGTTTTGCTTGACTTTATTTGATTATTATAGTATGTACTACTAAAATGTTGGGATTTTATTTACAAATTTCATTTGCTTTATTAACCTTAATGCATGTATTCCTTCATGCGAGATCTTCAGGACGAGCTTTTTGGGATAAACAAAAATACATTGTATTCTCCCTTCAGCTGATTTTCATCATTTGACTCTTTTGATTTAAAGCACCTGACTCTACGTGCTATGAGCACAAAAAGAGTATTATTATTATTTCTGATTTTGATGCATAAAAAATATATTAAATCAAGGATTGCGCGCCCTTTCTTTTGAATTTTGAATATATTACGAGTAGTAACGATTGGTTTGTGATTAGTAAAATTGATAAACATATAGTATATCTAAATAATACATTCTGCCAAAAATTAACAAGTTGGCAACAAGGAAAATACAGAAAGGTAGCTACCAGTTGTTTTGCCAAATTTTTCCTTTCCCTTTTGTCAGTCGAGGTTGCGAGTGGACAAAAAAGCTCAACGTGCTTTACTATCAAGTAGATGTTCTCCCCTCAGTAATAGAGGAAAAATGATAACGGCTTTGGAAAACAAAAAGACCTGTTCGAAGAGCCAACTCCACAAAGTCTCGCACTCGGCATTTTGCATATTATTTACATTCCTAAAGATTGCTCTTAGTTCATTCGCTTGGGTAAGCTCCCCTTCAGTTATGTGCTTTACTAAGTAAGCCTTACAATTGCTTAACGAAGTACTTATTGATTTCTCTTCCTCCTTAAAAGTTTGTTTTCTAATCGGTAGACCAAAAAGAAAAGTAGCACTGTTGAAACACTCTTCAAAGTCGGAAATAAATAAAGAGTTTAGTTTGATGAATTTAGTTAAAATTGTTAAACCAGGACAATCACAAAAAGCGTGCATAATGTCGTTATAGAGTCTTCCATAGTTCTTACCATGTTGTGAGAAAGTGATTAAATTAGCAGACATTTGTAACTGTGCAATAAACTTCCCTTCGTCGTTTATGCCCATCAATGAATGCATTGTCCTCTTGATGCTTTAGTCAAAGCTTGATTTTTTGTATGAATTTTAACCACATCTATTGCATTCTTTGACTTGGAGTCTTTGGTATAAAATTTCAAATGCCAGGAAGTCAACGGAATATGTTGCTTGGCTCCTCTACAAAGCAACTGTCATTGCAGTTTCTGAGATATGCAACGATATTAAATTTGGAAACGGAGTGTGTGTTTGATCCAACAAAAAATTTTGAAACAGTTTTTCGAGAACACTTTTGTTGAAAGCAGATGTAGATTGCGTCTAAATATTTTCTCTGAATTTTATCTTAGAAAAGACGACATAATTCTTGAAAAAAATTAAGGATTCTTCTTTGCAGGGATCGTCATGGGAGAGAATGAGTGCTAACCTACTAGCTACTCCATTTATCTAAGTTTCATATCAAAAATGATTTCATAACACAAAATTTCTTGGAGAAGACATCATTACTTTATTCAGAATAATAGAAACAGTCAATTACTGACGCGAACAGTTTTCAACTTTGTATCGAATCTAACTCTGTTGCATTCAAGGCTAACAATTCACAGTCTCAAATAAATAAAAAATAAAACAAAACAATCTTAGTGTTCTATTTATCTCTATAATCACTTTTGTGAAAGGAAAGAGATGTTATTTTTTTTGGAATCAACATAAAGAACTCAGTTTTGTATGTAAAAAGAAAAAAAAAACTCAATGAAAAACGAAACATGTATTATCAAAAGACTTTAAACACCTCTGTTCCATTCAAAAATGGCTTCTTATATTTGATTATCTTTTTTGACATTATGTAGTACAATACTTTATAATAAAATAAGTTAGAACAAAAATATATGAAATTTTTAGAGTTGCTACATTTTATTCCATAAGAGTACGAACAATGTACATAACATATATTACTAATGTTGAATAAATAGCAAATATTCGGCGGCTGTATATTAATTTATTAACATAATTTGTCTATTTGTGTGTAACAAAGAATAAACAATCGTTTCAGTAATCATTTCCAAAAATATGTTCGTTATTACTCTCATATTGAGGACTCTGTCCGGGATTTGTTTGAGTATAATTTGCTGTGAGTGGCAGGTTTTTCAATTCTTTGAAAGCACTTATGGCATCATAAGCCTCATTGTTCTCTGAGTTCCCTTGTCCACCATACGGATTTTCATTATAGCTATTCACATTTTCATCGAAGGATATCACATCTACGTCATCATTAATTTCTTCATAATTGCCATTCGAGTTTTCAATATGACTGAACTCTTCTTTAGCTCCACATTGTGTACAACCACAATTCTCTGGTACATTGATGCTTTTAGTATAGGTTTGTCCATTTTCGCAGGTTAAAGTTACATCAATTGCCTTTTGTTTTAAAGTTTGGCAACATTTACAGTCGCTACTATGAGACTCAAGTGCTGTAAGACAAATAATGAATATTAATTTGGTTTCAGTCCCTGTTTTCTCAGACAAAGTCTCTTGTATTACGTGTCAAATAAACAGTTTTAGATTCACAATATCCGGAGCACTGGCGGTATTCAGGAATGGAATTCAGGTTCTTACATGTACCCTTAATAAGATCAAACTCCTTTACGAGTCCAATTGTCTTCTCTGGTTCAAATTTAATATCTTCACACCGCTCTACGTAAAAAACGAAGAAGAAAAAAGAAATAGGTTCATAGGTATTTTGCATATTTGAAAACACAGAAGTATATTTCAAACTTACCCTTCTCAATTGTTTGATTACAAATTTTACAACACTTGTACTCGTCATCAATTAAGAATTCTGTTGGACAATCCTCGATATTAGCGCAATCCCTTGTCTTTTCAGATAAAATGAACTAAAACAAAATTGCAGAATATAATTAATTAATGATATTAAAAATGTATTGTGTGTGACAAGACTTACTTCCTCATGATCTTGGTAACATTTTCGAGTAACACATCCATCAACATAGTCTTTTCCAACTTCATATGTTTGATTACCTGCAGAGCATGCATGTGGCACACATTTCCCACAGCATTGATCACTTGGTGAAGTAGTATAATTGGACCCAAGTGGACATTTGGTAATACATTTTTCAACTAGCTCTAATGACTTCTTCACACCACCAAGTAATGTGTTTTGACATTCATAAACCCTGCAAGTATCACCTTTGAGCTCTTTTTTCAGCTCTCCAGGCTATAAGTAAGGTTAACCTATGTATGAATTCAAGGCAGTAGTGATGCGTACCTTCATTTTCCCCCCTTCATGGAGACAAAGAATGGGTTGACTGATGGGACAGCATTCCTTGTCAATATTTACTTTCTTGTACAAGTAATTTTCATCCTCCAATGGTAGTGATGGACAGGACTCCACGGAACAAGTTGTAACAGGTTTGACGCCCTTATTTGTTTGAACACATGTACAGTTCTTGCAAACTCCTTCTTTCCATGATTCGCCAATTTCGTGAAGATTTCCATGAAAGTCATCAATACAAGCATTTGGAGATTCTAAAATTAAGACACATAAATATGCTATGAGTTGTAAATAAACCGAATACATGACTCACCACAAATATAATTGGGACAGCATTTCTCATCAACTTTTTTGAGTTGATGGAAAGTTGGACAAATTGGAAGTTCTGGACAAGCTTTAGGATCACACGACTTTTTACGGTGTAAACAGCATCCAGTATCTTTGACAACGGACTTCTCTCCAGGCTCTAGCACTTCTTCAGGCTCTAACTCTGGGCACTCTTCTCTAGGTATGCATTCTATATAATATACAATACAAAGTTACATACACTTAATGGTAAAAGCTCAACTCATCATTTACCACAAACATAGGTTGGGCACTCAGTATTATTGAGTTGTATTTCTTTGACTTGATAGTCCGATTCACACTCTACGGGTTTGACAAAGGTGCAGTTCTTAGTAGCCGGAACACAACTCTGTTTGGGACAACACTCTCCCTCTACATAATGTTCGTTAACTTTTTGTCCAACTGGACAAGGTAATTTGATGCATTTATCAATGACACATGAAATTCCTAATTCTGTACACCTGCATGTCTCACAAGAACTTGGATGCCATTGCTCATCTAGGTGGTACTCTGTTCCATTTGCTTCTGTGCATGTATGACATAAATTTTCACTAACGCATTTCTGTTCTTTGTTGAAGACCTTTCCTTCTGGACAATAACAACCCTCTGGCTCTCCCATGTCACATCCATCATCACTCTTCTGTGTATTGTAAGAGACATCCACTAGTGAACTAATGACATCCTCACACGTTTTTTCACAAGTGTCACTAGCACACTCCTTATATTCAAATCCTGGAGGACAGGTTAATGACTTTGGACAGTGCTCTTTTTCCCTCCATGAAATGCAAAGGCCTCCTTTCTCAAAGCAAGCCTCAGAGTATTCTTCAAAGGCTTTACATGTAGTATAGTTTGCTCGTTTACAAAATGACTTCTTACAGTGGTTCACGTACTGGTCCACGGGAATTATGGGATGACATGCCAAAAACGTTTCTCCTCTCAATTTTTCACATAGATCGTTGTCCTCATTGATGCAAGTTTCAATATCAGGTAGATCAATAATCTTTTCATTGCTGCAGGATTTTGTAGTCCAACTGTTTATAAAGTCCTCCATATTCTCTGAGGCTGTATTATCACGCTTCACAAAATCATCCTCAGGATTGTCATTACAATTTCCACAGAGACCATCTGTCTGACCTCCGTGTGAATATGAAGCATATTTAATAGTGAATCCAGAATTTTGAATCTTATACGTGATTTCAATATCAAATTTGAAAATGGTGAGGAAAACGTTTCCAGCTGCTGACAAACGAGACTTATACCAATCTGTTACATGATGAACTGATTTAACCAGGTTATTTCTTTCATACATAGAAACCTTTGTAATTTGTAAATTAAAAAAGTTCTAATTCGCTACATGTTACATAGTGGTATAAGTAAAACTTACCCCTTTTTCACTTTTAGGATCCTTTTCAATTCTTAGACTATTGTCTGCTGTGTTAACAATGATGGCCTTAACACACGACGAATGAATATCATCTTCACATTGTTCGTTCTCAATTTGTATTTCAAAATCTCCATGATTATGTCTGACTGCAACATAACTACAATTACCAGGAACTTCAAAGTCTATGTCATCAAAGTTCTGAAATTGAGAATGACCAGATCCCTCACAGACACCTAGAAAAACATTTCAAATAGAAAGTACATAGACATAAAATAAGATTTATATTCCTTACAATCTTTGCAAGACTTTTTAGGAATGCATGTACTTCCATCTGAGCTCAACACTTCATCATCAGAGCAAAAACATCCGGAGAAGCAAATCGCTTCAGAGTCCCTGCTACATTTCTCAACCTTATCTCCGCATTTAGTTTGACAAGAAGGATCATAGCAGTCTCTCATTACTTTTCCAGCTGGGCAATTTGCAGCTATTCATATAGAGAGAGAGAGAGAAAAAAAAAGAGGTTAAGAATAAATATTTGTCAGATGATGAAGTCAGTATTTTACGGCAAAAATGATCAACTCTCCATCTGCTCAAATCTACATTTTTATCCACTTGTAAACATTGATTCACAAATTTAGTTTGGGCTTCACATCTGCAGGTCCTTACATCATCATCTGTTTTTTCGAGACAAGCGCAAGTGTCTTCAACACAATGCTCCGTAACTGACCTCATATCTAGGACATCCTTACAGTTATTGAAAGGAGGATATCTACATATAATCACAATTATTTTTTGACTATCCCTAGACAAAAAAAAAAAACAAAAATCCTCACTTGAATGTTCGACAAAGTTCTAAGGCTCTGCGTTGTCTATCAAGTGGACACTCAGTCTTTGTACATGATTGATCCCCCGTTTCCCAAGATTCAATAAATTCCTCTACATTCTTTGTTACCTGTCCATTTGATTTCATCAAATCATCGCTTTTCTTACCATTAAATTTTCCACAAATACCCACAACCTTATGATGATTTGTTGTATCCGTCCGTACCTCAACTTTTCCATATTTAGACCAGCTGACTCGAAGTGGATACTTTTTGGACTCAAATATAATGTTTGAATCCCCAACAATTCGTATTTTGATATCTTGGAAATCAGACATCTTTGAGACTTGGCTTACTGGGTAATGAACGCCATGATAGTCAATACTGAAGTCATGGTTTAAAGTTATAGACTCTTCTCCATGTTTGATGATGAGAGACTTTTGGCATCCTATTTTACAGGTCTTGACCACTAAAATATGTTATGTATACATAGATAGATATGTAAAAGGCCTTTTAAGCTCAAGGTAAACTCTTACTTGAAATATTCCAATTATCCTTTTCATTTGCAGCCAATACAAAATGACAGCTTGAGAGTTTAAATTTGGTTTTGTCAAAGGTTTGAACATTTGGTCCATCAACTGTGCATTCAGCTTTTGTAGGTGGAGGAACGCACTTATATTTTGGACAAATTAAGGGCTCGTGGATTTCTAAATCTTCCTTTTCTCCATTAGCATTTGAATAGAATGGTTGCGCTCCATATGAATCTTGAAATTCAAACCTCATAGGCTTAGAAGATTTTTCAAAGTTTTTGATATTCTCACTATCAAGAAATCAAGAAAAAGTTTAGCAAAGTTTAAAATAAAATAGTGGGTTAAAGGCACTTACTCCTCAAATTGAATTAACAATCCATCAGAACAAACCGGATCCAAGCATTCACATTTACTCAGAGGACATCCAATAGGACTCTCAATTTCTGTTTGCCTGAATTTAATAAGAAAAACAAAACAAAAATCAAGAACAAAGTATGAAAGGTGAATAAAGACTCACTAACCTTAATCGAGCACCAGGGGGGCATTGTGGCTCTGGAGGGCACTTTGTGAGTGGAGAAGACTCTGTAGTTGTTGTTCTACCATATTGCGACTCGGTAGTTGTTGTTTCATCATGTTTAGAGCCAATACTATCTTCAGAACAATCAGTTTCATCATCTGCACAATCAACAACTCCGTCACACCATTTTTCAGCTTTGATACATATCTTTGATGTTTTGCAGTATCTTTCCTCTTTGGTACAAGTTTTACAAATGCATGCACAGCGTGGAGTAATATAGGAAAACTCATTTTCCTATATTTGAGAATGGTAATCAATCAATGGTTGTTTAGACTCTTTGTAAAAACTTACTCCGTAGCATTTGGGGCATGTTTTAGGTGAACAATGAACAGTTCCATTTTGAAGGCAGATACAGTTTTCACAGTCTTGATTTAAGAACAATGCGCCAGCTTCATGCTTTATGAATCCATCATAGCATTCACACTGACTTTCGTGGACACACTGTGTTCCATTCCATTTTTGATTGTTCAAACAGGTATGACATTCTGAACCATAGACAGAGTTTGGTAAATTGGGACATGGATCAGCACATTTACCAGACTTTGTAGTTTTGTGAATCCCTGGTGTGGATAAGGGTGTTGTGAATGTTGATGAATCCTCTCCGATAACTAAAAATAAATAAATGCACAAGTGAATAAATTATGCATATTCGATCTTACCAAAAGGTTTGAAACATCCAATAAGCTCCAATTTTAAGGCAACTCCAAGTCTCGCCCATGACACAGGAATCAATTTGAAATATCTCATACGAATGACTTGTTTAAATTGTCTCTCTGAAATTGTTTGGTCATCATAGTTTCCATGGAAGATCTACATAGATATTTTGAAAATAAAATAGGGTACTAAAAAACAAAAATTAAAAAACTCATCATACAAATTCCTTTCCTTCTTCATCACGAATACTTTTCCATTCATGCCTATCGTTACTGTATAAAACTCGGAAGGACTTGACAAATTTCCTTGAGTCTCCCTTCAGAATCACACCACTAACTAATCTTTCATCTCCAAAATCAATTGTTACGAATGGTTGTTTGTCATTCTTTTTGGGTTGCCATGAGCCTCCATTTGAAAGTCTCAATCTTTCCTTTCCATAACTAAATTGATCTCCATATTTGACGGATGAAACAAGGATTTGATTTGTGGAGAGGCTTCCGTTCGTAATCCCCATTTCATCAATACATTCTTCTATGTAGAATATAGAAATAAAAATATACATAAAGTATCTACCTATGCAGTCAACTCTATTTTTTTCTTACGCTTGGGAGTTTTAGGGACCTTTGTTACTTCCACTGGTATATAGGGCTTAGCTGTAGATACATTTTCCTCCTCTTCTTCTTCTATGTCTCCGCAACCAATTAAATCTACCTTCAAACAAATATCCTTATTCCAAGATAAAGGAATAATGCGTACAATCTTAGCTGGAACTGGGGGGTTCAAGAATGAAGTCTGGGGTTTGAGGCCATTCAAATTTCCTTTGAAAACCTTTTTAACACCATAGTTATCTTCAATGTAGGACAGGGAGTCCTCAGAGTCTCCAATGAGTACATTATAACTAGTAACATAGTCATCCCCCTTTCCGCCTAGAGTCGTAATTCCGTAAACCTTTGTTTTCTCATCAAACTTGAATTCGACATATGGAGCCTTATCATTTTTGTGCGGTTTCCAACAGTTATCCGTGGTTTTAACTTTTTCTGTAGGTGTACAAGCAAAGCTTTGTGGATTATCACCAGTTAAATGATTTTTAATGTCACATTTGTAAATAGGCTCATCCTCACTAATTAGCTCGATATCCTCCAAGGTGTTAATTCCAGGACCATTATATTCAATTTTTATCTCTGGTGCTTCCTCATTCAATTTGATTTTTTTGCATTCTTTCTTAATGTTTGAAGTCTCCAAAACCTCCTTTTGATTTGCTAAATCATGTATGTACTCCAACTCACAACAGTTTCCATTATCACATATTTTGATATTATATTCTTCTGGTCGATAGGAGCTGCTCTGATCACTCGGCTCTTCCGAATGCTTCAAAATAATTTTATCAAGGACAGAGTCCTCCTCTTTTTCCTCACAACCGTAGTCCCGAGTTACTTTACCATCAAAAATATCTTGAACACGACATAGAACAACGTGGTTCTTATCATCTGTCAGCTTGATTGTATTTAATTCACCAATACTGTCGTCAAGATGAGTCACTTTGATGTGAGGATCCGTGGATCCTAAATCAAAGTTTTTGCATTCATCAAGCTCAAGATTTTCAAGAACGTCGGCATTGGTTAATTTCTCAATGGAGCAGCATTCCTCCTTGGAGTTACACAAATCTATCGAGAAAGGACTTTTCGAGGGTCTCTCTTCACTATTTTCTTCTGGAACTGCTTCCAATGATTTGACAACAAAACCTAGTCAGAAGATTTTATCAAACCTTTTTCATAAACCTTGTATACATTACTTACTTTTTTCTGGTTCAAACTTCACATGATTGATATTTGAGTCGGGATCCACAGATGACACCTTAATATTGATATTCCCTTCTGGATTATCCAACAGTGAGTGTGTACTACAGTAATAGTTCATAAAATTGAAAATGAAAGACGTATAAATCAGGATGAAAAGACTTACTTATTTTTTACACAAGCAGTTTTGTCCTCAGGTATATCTATAATCTATTAATGCGAAAAAATGAGTAGTTATTATTATTAAATCTTTCATGCATATATGTATACTGACCAAAGGAATCACACTACTCGGGGTTGGATAACTTTTTGTTGGATAAGTTGATAATAAGTGGTCCCTTGTTTTGCATTCTGGTCGATGTGGATAAACGTTGTGTGGGGAGTCACATATATGGGTCTCTGTATTAAAAATGGAATTATGTCCACATGACTTGAGTTCAGCCTTTCGATGAATTTTAACTTGATTGGATTCATACTGAAGCTTTTGATTATCCTCGTAGCAGTGATAAAATAATGAACAATCTAATTCATGGGCTACATTTTGCTCATGTGGAAATAAGTCACAGAGGGTTGTATTAGATGAAGGATCCGGACTCGGTTCACCTACTACAACATCAGCATAAGAATACAAAAGGTCTCAACATAATGTTTAAGGAATACCTTGACAATCCGATCGGATGTGAATCACATTATCGGGCCAATCGCAGGTAATATCCCTTGGATTATAAAAGAGACCGTTGTCACATGATTTAATTTGATATTTTGGTAGGGGCTCTGAGGAGTCTTCAACACATTCCTTGTATAGATTACATTGCTCCTTAATCATCAAGGGTGCCTTATCGGGATCACAGGTCTCAACACCAACTGTACCCTTAATCTCTGATGAAACACCTGTGTATGAAAATAATGTTTGAGTTTGTAACAAAAGAATATCTCAATCGTAACTTACATTCACACTTGACTCTATACTCAAAGTCATCGCATAAGCTTGTAGAATATTCAGGGTTATTGACTTGACAGGTCAATCCTTTCTTTGTATCACATTCGATGGTATAGTCATTGGTAGAGTAAGCTGGTGAACTGGAGCCCACTGAGCGACATTCAATATCGACCATATCATTTGGGCTACAATATCCTTTGCTTGCATCCTATAAATAATCTCTGTATTATATATACATATACCATGCATATGATGATCTCAAATACTTACATAGGAGTTATTTAGAAATTTATGGATATCTTCTACATCATTTGGATTAAGAATGGTAGGAGTATCCGTGTTCACCCAACTTGACCAACCATTATTACAAGACAGATATGTAAGATTTGTGTTATTAATAATTGTGATGGGGGAAGAGGTGGAAAGGTCGAGTTTTGGAATTATGGTGGAGCTCAAATAATCTGACTCACACTCTGGTGAACTGGAGTAATGGCACAGCTTTTGACCTCGTGAACAAGTACAATTATGACACTCATCACTTTCCATAACATCTCCTTCATAGAAAAGTTTATCCTTTTCAACAATACATTTGGGTTTTTCACAATTATGGGGCTCAATACAGGTATAGTCGTTGTCGGATAAGTAAACTAAATGCTCTTTAGGACAAGAGTCGGGACGACAGCCCTCAACACAGTATTCGTCAGCACAGGATAAAGAGCTAGCTTTTTCCACGATGAGATCTTTGCAGGTTTTGACTGGACATGTATTGACACAAGATTCATAGCTGCTGTGATGTGGGCATTGCATGGCTATTTTTTTAAAAATGGCATATTTTTCCAAAGATCCAATTTAACAACAAGATTTCTACTTACGACAAAGATTTTGTTTTCTCCATGATATCGGTACACCTGCACGTGTACATTCATGGGCATATGCAGAAATAGCAGTGCATAAACACTCACAATCTCCTCCCACATTGCATCCACAAGCATCAGAGAGACATTTTTTGTACCAAGGCTCCCAATCTATTTCAGAATGACAGGGCTCAAAAACTTCAGAATGTAAAACCGAACATTTATTTGTTGACCAAGTTCGACGCTCAGGATTCAATTCACATTCGTCCTCAACTTCAGTTGCAACAGGGCAGTACTTGTGAACCCTCCAACTATCTCCAAAGGCGGTTGGAAAGGTCTCTGTTATTCCAGATGGGCCTCTGTAAAGGTTTTATTATATTGACACATTTTTTTTTAAAATTTATTCAACTGATGACCTACCTAAAGTCGTCTTCCTCATCTTCATTTCCATTTCCACATAAACCCTGAACCAATCCTTTCAAAAAGGGTTTGATTTTCAAGTATACTCTATTACTTCCATCCCATTGTACGGTAAAACCCAGATCATAGACATCTACAAATGTAAAAAGTCCAGCCTTTCGAATGTTAATCCTAAAATTGTCACAGGTTTTGTTTTATTTTGTTTTGTTTTGAATTGGTATATAAGATAATTCAATGTACCTTTTGTGAAAGTCGTTGGAAAGTTCTTCCAAGTTTTGATTCAAAATGATTTTTTCTTGAAATTGTTTACTTCCAATTTTGATTGTTATTCTTTTGGAGCATGTAACATTGGATGTTCCACAAGGTATGTTCTATTGATGTATTAACATATATTTTTTAAAAAATGAAAATGCAATTTGAATGACTTTTTACTTGGATCAAGATTGTAAAGGAGTCCTTCGTCGAGCCTTTGTACTGTGCCATAATATACTCACATTTTCCCTTAAAGTCAAACATTTTTCCATCAAAGGATATATAGTGAGAGTCACCCCAAGCAGTGCATATGGCCGGGCAAACTCTTTTTGTACACGTCCATTTCCCAGAGTTGCAGACGCTAGAAATGATGAAGAAAGGGTATTTCATATCTGAAGGATAAATATTCAGATGGAGTAGCTTACCAAGTATTACAGTCTTGCTTAATTCGGTTTCCTTCCTCATATGACTTTCCTCCATGATGACAGGGACATTTTTTCTCTGGAATGCATGATTTCGAATCCTTGGTTGGAAGAATAAACCCTTCCTTACAGACACAACCACCAAAGTCACAAGATGTGGAATTGGAAGCAGGAATATTTTTATCGAGGTCTTTGCATGTTGGCTGTGCTTTAGCTAAACTGACACATTCCTTGTATATCAGGTTATTCTTCTTATCACAAGTGATGAGGGATTTCTTCATCCGGTTCCGTTCTTCCTCATTCTTTAATCCCCGGCAGCCCCATATTCCACTTTTGCATGTGCAATGTTCTTTCCCACTTGCCTTTCCATTATATCTGACCTCACCAGCCTAAATACATGAACAGAAATGCTATAGCTTGGAAAAATATAAAATAAAGTAATATAAATATGTACATTGACTTTCTCTCCGGTTAAGAAATGAGTACAGGGACACTGTGAGATTGGAATACAAATGTTTTGATCATTCAGGACCTGTCCTTCGGGACATGCACAACCTTCCACACAAATATTATTGCTATTACAAGTATTGTTTCGTCTTGTGACATCAGAACATGTTCTATAACAGTCCTTGTGGCAGACGGAAAATTTTTGTCCACTACTGCAGCTAATTGAGCAAGGCTTTACTGACTGTCTCCATGACTCTAAGTAGATTCCTTTTGAGGAACAAACTTGTGCATAATGACTCAGAATAGGACAAAGGCAGTTGAATGCCTCATTTTGATCATTGCAGTGGCAGATGTCGACCAAACAATCTTTATAGAAGGAATTGGGATCCACGGCCCAATGACATGCTTTGAAAAGACTTGTTTTAAGGAGTGCACAGTAATTAGAGTATTCCTTCTTTTTCTCGCTGGATAGACTGCATGAAGTGAGTCTGGAGAGGCTATCTGGTTTTGAGGGGGATTTTTGACAGGACTTGGTTTGCCAACTTGAGACGAATGCTTCATTCACGGACTCAATTTCTCCTTCTGGTGTGACAAAGTCGTCCCTTTGAATCTTATTGTAGTTTCCACAGAGACCTTTCACCCGTCCGAATGCTGAGGGTGGAACATGTACATAGATTCGACTGTGTCCATTCCATTTTATATTAAATCCATTTGAAAAGGAGAGACCAATGAAGAGAGATGTGTCCTTCGTGATGAATATTTTGTTTCCATCTGGTGTCGTGAATGTGTAAGGTAATTCTGGAATGAATGCTCCATTGAAGGAGAGTTGAAAGTTGTCATTTAATAAAATCTCTTGTCCAAAGGCTTTGATCGTAATAAATGAAACGTGATAATTGTCTTGGAGATAAGTTGAGGAGCTTGAAGATGTACTCTGAGGGTTCTTGCATGTATTGACGGAAATAGAAATGTCCTCATCTTTAACCAATAAAAAGGAGCCTAGAGAACGGAAGGAAAAGTCTTTTCCGTCAAATGTTGTAATGTGGTTATGTCCATAGTAGGAACATGAGCGTCCACAGAGTTTTTCTGAACAAATCCAGTTTCCAGCTTCACATTGACTGTATCAAGGATTTGCTTTTTAATTAGCTCTATAATTTGTATTAGATTGTTAAGTACATACGTACCATTGGTTACATTCCTGATAAATCGTTTGTCCTGACAGAAATTCAATTCCATTGAATGTGCAAGGGCACTCCTTTCTCGGAATACAATGTCCACTGTGCATAAATGTTCCCTTTGGGCAATAACAACCTTCAATGCAGTATTCATTATCATTTTGAAAACCAGAATAAGTCACAATGTTTGTTGGAGGAACTGTGGGCTTAAAGTCTTCCTCCTTTAAATTGGCTGCATCCTGGCATGTTAAACTGTCTCCAGATCCACAAATGGAATATTCTAAGCCAACATCACATTCAAATGCTTTAATAATAATAATAATAAAATATTAAGCAAAGTATTTACAAACTAAAAAAAGTTTTTATGTTACTCACGACAAAAATCGGGGGATCTCCATCCCTCCGAAAAGTCAATACTACCGTAGTCTTGGCACCATGAGACAAAAAGCTCAACAGACTGACAGGCTCTATCAATATTTCCTGCACAGTAGTCCCATCTACAAGTTTGAAAAAACGAATATCCATTAATTATATGATGGCAACGCTCCAATTGAGGTGATGTCAAAATCTTTCCACAAAATTGAATTGCCTCTTCATTTTTTGCCGATACGGATGTACATGGATTTGACACATAATGATCGGGGCTATAACGTGGGGTCATGACATCCATAGACCAACTGTCAAAAAGTTCATTCACATTCGTTGCTAAATTGCCATCATATAACTGAAAGTCTGTCAACGGATTTCCATCAAAGTTTCCACAAATTCCACTCAATGTTTTGTTCCACAGTTTTGTATTTGCCTCAATGATGAACTGATCTTTCATGTCCCATTTGATATTGATTCCTAAACCAGGCATTTTGACAAGAACAACTTTGCCTCCAAGACTCTCTAAAATCATTCCTCTATTGACTCCTGGGATAGCGTGTGTTTCATTCCCCTGTGTTAATATCGGCTTTTCTGTATTCCCTGTAATTATTGTATATTATAAAGAGACCCTTTAAATTTATTTATTGATATTTTTTGTACCATCCATTTTTAATATGAAAGGCTCCTCAATGGAGCTTTTCTCTGTAAAACATAATTGACCCTCTTCATTCAACCAAAGCTTAAATCCGTTAACGTAATTAGTTTGCATCAGAATGTGACTTTTTATACGCATGGTAAATGTGATTCCATCAAAAGTTCTCATATGTGATCCGCTCCAAATGATACAAGAGGATTTCTTTGCTGTCCTCACTAAACTCCCTTTTTCTTTTTCTCTATTAATAACCTCATCCAAGAAGGTCAAATCCCCGTTTTGAACAGAGAAATATCCTGATATATTCTTACTCATTTCATCTTCTCGTTTAAAGAAGTGTATGCGATAAAGCTCATCATTCAAAGAGTGTGGACTTTCGTAGAATACGTCTGACTCACTATGGGAAGCTCTTCTCACAAATTTCGGAATATTGAAGTCAGACTCTGTGTGATAGTCCGTGACACGGGTTCCATCTGAAAGGCGTTCAATGATATAATTAAATTATGTCATTTCATTTATTGATCGCTTGACTCACCAGCGTAGATACACTTGGGTATGTTGTTGGGGCTAAACAAGCCTGTCTCATAGCTACATGTGTACACGTCAGAGGGTGGAAATTCAAATTTGCTTCCATACGGACATGTCAAATTGCATTCAAACTTGTCATACATGGATTTGCATTTAAAATTTCCATTAAATTCCAACTTTTCATAAGTACAGGTATTTGTATCTATGTATAGCAATAAAGAAATTCATGTATACTTTTAAGCGGAGACCATAAGTTTGTGGCTTACTATATTGACAGCGATTTCCCTTGTTGTCTGTTAGACATTTACATTGATTCAGGGATAAACAAATTCCATTATTTTCACATGGTGGATCACAGACAGCTATGCATAAGAAATGTTTAATGAGGAATGACGTTGTGTCTTTGTGTAAAAACCAATTAACTTACGTTTGCAGTCAGGCATAACATGATTTTCTGGCACTACCCAATCTCCATTTTGGCAAACAATTTTAAATGTTTCAATTCCATTTGGAAATATGTGATTTTTCTTACAAGTTACATTGCAGTTCCTTAAAGGAAAGTTGAAAATGATCTAGGTAAGGGTTTATTTGAATAACTTTTGCAAATTTATTTACAGCGTGTCACAAGAGGCAAATGCGTTGCTGGGCAGGAGAAGAGGAGACGATAGACAGTGTCGTTTTTTTTCTAATTCGCAGTAGTTACCCTCATGCTTTTCCCCACAAAGACATGTATTTGGAGCTATGCATATTCCACTGTTTTTACAAGGTGGATTGCAGATTGCTATTCATAGGATCTGAATTATTTTATTGCCAATTAGGTATTGAATATAAACTTACGTTTGCATTTCAACTCGTGATCCGTAGATACTCCAAGATAGTCTAACCATACTCCAAGCTTACAAATAAGCTCAACTTTTCCATGTAGTGGCATGGAATATTGCATTGAGTCGGATAATTGGTAGCCAGGTAAGCATTTTATAACACAGCCATTGGTTGCAGAGCATTTCATCCGTGCATTATCTGGCAAGCTTGGGGGTGAGTCACATCCTTGTATGAAAGTGAAAGATTCAGCTAATAGGCATGAAGAATAAAAAAATGTTTTACCTCCTTCAAAGGACTTGATTTCGTATCCCTTTACATTGATGGAAGGGATCAATAGAAATACTATGGAGCCTACGATCCTCGTAGGTAATTTCACCATGATCAAAGTTTAACTGATATATCTACAAAATTTTACAAAATATTGACTCTCTCACAAATCACATTTGAAAATTCTGAATATATTTATGCTCAAAGTCTATATGAAGGACTGATGATGATTACTTTATTTTTTTTAGTCCTTCTCATATTTGTATTATCAAATATGGACTTTTAATTTTGGGGATTTTCTATGAGTGCATCCCTACAAATGCGAACAAATATCCAAGGACTGATAACGTATTTGGGTTATTCAGTATTCCATATAGTAATCAACACAGCACAGGGCGTCTAAATAATATATATTATAGAAAATCCCCTCATGAAAAAAAAATTATTTTTTTTTATATATAAAAAATGTTTGATTTGACAAATTTTTGAATTAATTTCATTTTAAAAGGATTGGAAATTATTTGTTATTTGATTATACTTTACACAAATTAATTAACAGCGATAGTACTAATGGGTATCTCATATTTGCTTATGATGAACCCATGTGTAATTAGTGATAAAATTACTCTAAAAAATTAGCAATAATGCCAATGGAATTACGTCAATAGTCTTGATATATACATTTTTTTTTTGTAATTCATGCGAATATAGATATGTCAAATAAGTTAATAAATCATTTACTAACATATTTTTGAGTTGTTCCATTTTTCTAAAAATACATCACATCAATTATTTTTTTATAAAGTTGACAACAGTGTCTAGAAAATTTAGAACACAACCAGATTTTTCCATAATATTTTTTTATCTTTTATTTGATATGATTTAAAATATAGGTAATTGGCTCAAAATTATGTATTGACATACTTAAAACTGATATGGATATAGAAATGGGTCAACAATTGGCTAATTGTACATAGTAGTTCCGTATTACATATTTTTATTTTTATTTATTTACAAAGGCAATCATTATGTTTAAATAGAAGTAAAAGTTTTAAATATCCACATCCAGTCTTTTGTGACCTGCAACCCCTTTTTTAAATAATAATATTTGAATTCATGGATATCTCCAATAATGAGGTATCAGTCAGCAAGTTACCTTTTCATTAAATAACTTTCTAGGAAAGGATCATCTTCAAAACCCTGTAATCTTTTGCTACTTCTTAACCCACAGACCATGTTCTTGCGATCTCCTTGGGGATCGTGACACAATGTTTGGGAACTCGTGGCATAGATAATACACTCCAAGGAAATAATCAACCCATAATTGACTAATGCATGCATAAAACTAGGTGCTAATTCATATACGTTAGTATATGTGATCATAAAAATCACATGATTTCACAGTTTCACTCACTCACATTTTCAGCTAGATTGATCAATTAGTTAAAAAATATAACTAAATATGTTTTCTTATAAAATTTCTTACAAAACTCTCAGATTTTTGTATTTTTTCTTTATAAATCATAGACTTGCTAGAAAATGAAATTGAATTGATAGTTTACATATATTAGCATTAAAATTTGTTATATTACTATTTTTGTTCAGAAAAAAGAATTTAATGTTCATGTGAAGTAATTGATAATTTCAAATCCAAATAATTTATTTTTTTTCGATAAAATGAAAGTAGTTTATTCAACTGTTTAAAACTACTGAATATAACGATTAAATCTTTGTAGATATTTATACTTGATAGCTATTTTGATTAATAAATATATATGTACTAATATGAGCAAAAAATACGGGGAAATTTGAATTTTGATAGGGATAAATGCCTTTGTTTTTAAGTAAGCACTACTATCACTGACAGTTGTGTCAAAATACTCATTAATGTTTGAGATACAAATCCTTTTGTGAAGATCTAAAATGGATTTTTTCGTTTTTTAAAATGTCTGAAAGATAATGGCTAAAATGCAATTGAGGGAAATGTCGTACAAACCAAAGGAGTAACAATGAATACTACAAACTGTAGTCTTTCGAAATTTTGAGCATCTGTGATTTATTTTTCGAGATAAATAATCTATGTATCAAGAAGAAACCGTCTATTTGATATCTAAACTCAGCAGTTATATTTATAGAAATTATTGATTTGTAACTCATTTTGTGGCTACTGTTGAGGGGAATGAAATGAATTTGTATCATTAATAAATAAAGATTTTTCGATTCCCGATGTTTTTTGCCCTTAGTATTAGATGAAAATAATGAAAGATGTTGATTGAACAAAATATATAACCTGCAATGATAACATGAAAATCACATCACATAAACTTTAGAAATCTACATATATAGGATAATTGAAGTTATTATAAGAAGTAATTATGAATAAATCAATTTGATTTTCAAATTTATTTGCATGACTTTGACAAAGTGTTTAATTTCTCTTGAAAAGTGTTTTAATACATGCATTCATGTATTTTATTTATGTTTATTTTATTTGAATTAAGGAATGAAGTTTATTTGTTTTTGATTACTTCCATAAAAAAATTGGAGGCTAAAGGTAAATAATATTTCAATACTAAAATCTTACTTCAAATAAGAAAAATGATTTTTTTTTTTCAAGTAAATGATTATTTCAAAAATTCCTTAAAAAAGTATTAAAAATTCTGTCAAATTTTTTTATATAAGTCTAAACTTTCAACCACGAACATGAATTTTAGTTTTGACGTAGTTAGGAACATTGCTACATCAGTACACTCAAACGACTAAATTGTGTCTTTAGCCAAAGAAAAAGTAATTGAATTAAAATAACTTTAATGAAGGGCAGAGATGTAAAAAAAAGAGATATTCCCGGTAAGCGCTTTTTGAATTTTAAAGCAAATTAGTTTTCACTACAACTGTGGAACAAATTATGGTGGAATACTGTGTTATCACTTTGTTGTTAGGAAGGTATAGCTAGGTTAATGTCTATAAAATTCACCAATCATTTCTATAAAAGGAAAACAGCTCATGTTTTTCATAAAATTTCATCAAATATATATATATATATAGTATTACATCATAAAAGTGACCTAGAATAAGGAATATAAAGAGGCTAAAAGTTTGCTTTTCAAAATTTCTAGGAATTTTTACTTTTATCAAAAAACCATGAAGCATTTTTAAATCAAAATGTTGAACAAATGAGACATAATTTCATTCATATTTCAGCCATTTTTTTAGTCATATCTTCTTAAAGTTATAAAATTAGACTTTTAGATAATTTGATAGAAAGAAAAAAATGAACAGGGTCCCAGGTTACAAAACTTGTGAGTCCGTTTATCTTCTACTCTTAAATTTTGTGGGTATAAATTTATAATGAATTCGTATTCTCAATAATAAAATAAATTTTTATTTGTGACTTTGTTTCTTGATTGAATTTTTCAAATTCATCTTTAAGTACTTTTAGATAAAGGTTTCTCCTTCATATTTGAATGTTATTAGAAGTCGTTCTTTTCGTATTAATCATTTAAATATTAATATATATGTACTGTTTTCTTAATTTTTTGATACATTATGTATATTAATAATATAATTCTGCCTTTGCAATAGATTCAATTCAACAGGTATTTTTGATAGAGCTTCTGGTTGGAAATGTTTTCTCGTTCTACATACATACAGTATTGGAGTTTAATTATCTCAAATGGTGTGACAAACAATGATAGCAATCATACAACTAATTAAAAATATGATAGAGGAATATCTCTTAGTGGTATAAAGGGGATTTTTTTTTTCAATAATAAAATAAATTTACAGGGATTACTAAACTTGCTTCGCACAGAGAGCCAGAATATTTGTCTTTAGATTTATGTATATATATATATATATGTTTGTAGTCTACAAGTTGTAATTTGTACAATCTCATAGTAAGAAAAAATCAGATGTCGTGTTTTAAGTTAACAATTTATCTTTATGATAAAATTCAAAGATCTATATTCACTCCCGTGTTTGACAACCATTTATGGAGTAATTTTTGACATTTTTTTATATAACGACTATTAAGTAATGCTCATTCCCAGACACAATAGAAAAAAATCTAGTATCTTGTGTTGCAGCTCTTGTATTAATTATTAATTAGTTTTTATTGTTCAAAGTTGCAACTTCTAATAACTAATAAAGATAAAACATTCCATTTTAACAAATAAACGCATTAAACACTAGTAAAGGTCAATAGTTGATGAGTTAAAATATATTAAAAGGAGTACAAAGTACATTTTTGTAGTTGTGGGCCACTCTGGTACATCAATTGTCCAGATTATATTCATGATTCTAAATTTGGAAAATACCCTTTTAGTTTTTTTTTCCCTTTGATTCAAACCGTTTATTATATTTCTTGAAATCAAGGTAGAAATGACATATAAACCAATAAAAGAAAAAGAAAGTTGAAGATTCGATACCTGGTTAAAGTTGTATAGGATGTGTAAATCACTAAATTGACAAAAGTTTTAATTTAAATGCAACTAAATGAGATTCTTAAGATGAAATGCAAAATCACTAGTTCACTGTATATTCAAACTAATAGACATTCCCTTTAGGTTTAATATTTGTTCACTATTTCCATTGGACCCTAGATTAATTTCTGCATTTGAAAAATAAAAAAAAAGTAATCAAGGAATAAGTATATTCAATTGAATGCAAATATTGATTACAAAACCTGGCCATGGGTAGAGAGAACACTATTCCTTGATTGATTGAAAAAAAAGGTGTTTACGCCCAATTAACTTTTTTTATGGTTAAATTAATTGAATTAAGTGTCATATTAACTACATGCGAAACAATATTTCAAGACCCCTATGAAAGCAAAAATATTCTTTGTATAAGTACAAGAATATGCCTCCCTCCGTTTCCCCTGTTAATTGTTCCAAATTGTGAAACAATATCTTAAGCACAAGTGATACTTATAGTTATTTGTGATAAATATCAAAATGTACGAAATGAAAGTCGTTAACACAAAAATAATTGTCAAATGTATCAACTCTCCCTACATTCCAATACGTACCATTTTAAAATAAAACCCAAAGTAAAATGTGTATATAATTATACCGTTCTATAATATATATATATATTAACATTAATTATCTTACTTTTCTACTTAAAAAGGGCCTTTTCTCCTGTATTTTTTGTCTCTGCTACTTTTGTGCAGCAAAATCATTGCATTTATACACCAGCCGCATACTACTATAAGCACACAAAAATATCTTTATCAATTTTATAAATTGTTTTTATTGCATAAGAGAGAGAGAGTGTCAACCTGTATCAACTCTCCCTTCATTGGCTTTTTTTTTTTTACCAGAAGTAAATGTTATTTCATGTTTTGAAGTATTTTCATGGAATTTTAGTTTTTTAAATGTCTTTTTTCATAGAATAAAAAGTGTTTATAAAATCCTAACAGTTTAAACAAAATTAAAATCAGTCCCTCGTTTTGATTTTTCACGTATTTTAGAGTCCAAAATCAGGTTTTTTTTTTTTTTAAATGTGTACTTTTTTTAATTATATCCTTCCCAATATGTTACACAGTGAAGGAGTATATAATCATCTATAAATAGGTTGATCCACTCATGAAAATATTTATTAATAAGAGCTGCAGAGGGAAAGTATCAACTCTCGCTCAGTCGTTCAGTCGATTTAAAGTTTAAAGGTAATAAATAATTAATTATTTATATTTACACGAGGTAATTTATTCACTCTAAGTTCAGTGAATTGATTCCCTTTTTCCATGAGTCCTTTTGGTAGAGTCAGCATTGCATTCAGCACTTGATTTCCCTTAACTTATTGTTCGAATTATTATTTTTTTATAAATTCAATGTTTTGTACATTTTGAAGACTGTCTCAATAAATGAAAATGTATTTTTTTTATTTTTTCTTATAATTATTTTAATACGAGATACAAATTGGGAAAATTAAGAATTTGGGGAAAATATAGATAAAAATACGATCTACAAGGATGATTTTTTTTTTTTTAAACAGAGATTGCCGTGAATTTAAATAAAGAGCTATTACTCTAAATTTCCATGATTATTTTTCGTTTTGAAAATTTGTTTGGAGGGATTAAATATGTCACGTATATGTATGTATGTGATAAACATCAAATAGGAGTTGTATGTACTCAATAACACGAACAGCTACACCTGATTCCTGTACATATACAGCGTATTAAAAAAAGTTGGGGATTATAATCTATTGTATTTGACTAATCGATTTTACTTTTGACCAATTTTGACTGATAGGGAACATTTTGAACCGCTTTACTTCAACCTATCCTCTCCATTAATGAGTTAATTTATATCAAATTTTTGGTTTTTATATGTATTAGTACCAATTATTATTTATTTATTTTTCAATTCTTCGTATAATATCAAAAAGGGGTAATTATTTAGGAATATTTAATTTCAAAGATACTTTCTTCATTTTTTTTTTTTTACTACAAAGAGAGGTTTAGCGATATATCCATTATATTATTCATACAAAATAAAATAAAAAGAATAAGGGTGATGATACGGAGAAAATCAATGTGTCCACCCAATTCAAATAAATAATTTATGTATTTTTTATCTCTAAACTTCAAAGTAAAGTTAGTAAATTACTTAGTCATGTTCTAGGAATGTTCGAGCTAACTCGAAACATGGACTGACGACTTCAAAAATGTGTTGAAGATATCCTAGGTATTCATATTTAATTTAGCAATTTTAAATTACATCTCTTTCAATCTATTACTTCGACGTTCTCATCTTCCCTTCTTCAGATTCAACGAATAAACAAGTCACTCAAGCCTCAATGCCTTCTTTTTGACTCGGTATTAGAGTCACTTGTTACTTTAATTCCATGAGCATAGACTCTTTCTGAGCAGAGGTGGCTAATTGAACACATGCCTTGAGTTACGTCTTTAACAACTCCTGTTAGACAATATCCTCAAGACTTGGTGTTTCATTACATTTGAAGTCACAGATACGTTTATCAATGTTCTGTTCGCCATATAAAAAGAAGACCATAGCACTGAGAAGATATAAGCACCTATGAAACACCTTTATTTATAGTATTTCTACACTGAGTTAAATAAAAAGCCATTATCAAAGGAGATAACAAGTATTCAAGAACTGTGACGTCAATGCTCTTCCATTTTCTCTTTTTTCTTCTTCAAAAGGAAGAAATAAAAGATCAACTTATAAACAAACAAATTAATTAAATTCACCAAACCTTGATTATATTTTTATAATTGCAAAATATATGAATAACTCCTAGATAAGGCATCATCAAAAAAAAAAAAAAAATTATATATATTCTGACTGGACATTTCAGGAGCATACTAAAAAGTGCAAGCAATAAAGTGCAATTTTAAAGGAATAAAAGGGAGTTTCATAAAGTTTGGAGTCTTAAAAATCCCAGTTCACTAACAAATGGTTAATAAAATTACCACACACAAAAAAACCAAATATTAATTTGTGATGAAGCTGTGACGATTCATCGAAGGAAAAAAAACAAAAGATTTAAACCTTTTTTAAAACATGACGTCAATTTTTTGTCATAGTCTTGTTTTGATTTGTGAAGCTGTGACGATTCATCGAAGGATAAAAAACAAATGATTTAATCCTTTTTAAAAACACGACGTCAATTTTTTGTCATAATCTTGTGTATGATTGGCAGGATTTGTGTGATTAAGAGATCCTGTAAAATTGATTTGTTGCTTTCAAGTTGTCGAAAACATTCTATTTTGATATAATAAACGTATCCAGTTTTTTGTAAATCATTCATTTTTTTTTCCTTCGATGAATCGTCACAGCTTCACAAATGATTATTTGGTTTTTTGTGTGTGTTACTTTTATTTTTGAGCAAAGTTAACACATGTTCACAAAACATTTAACCACATGAAACAAAACAAAATACTTATTTCATCACTAAGATATATTCATACCTTCAAACACGTGGTTAATTAGTAACTCTGAGATGGCATTCAAATGAGTTGATTCAAAATTGCAATGTGAGACATAACTTATTCTGCAAATTGAATAAAAGTACTTCCATTTTAAATTAGAATATTATCTAAAGAGAGTAACAATTAGTTCGATCCGTTTTCAATAGATGACTCTGACTCTTATAAATGTTTCATAATGACCGCTGATTTCGGTGGTTTCAGAGAGATTGCGCATTTCTCAATGATATTCGGTTTATATTGCTTTGAGTTTCAAACAAAAAATCATTCTTTTACTTTGTTGAATATGTCAAATTTTGTGCCAACTACGCAGCATTAACGGGCGGTTTTTGAGTATTAGCTTTATTTGGAAGAAAAGTCCAGTTGAACTGTATCAAATACGCTTAGAAGTTCACAATGACAATGATTCAACAGATAAATCATTTAAAAATGGTTTCGACGTTTCAAGAATTGTGATTGCAGCGTTGAGGACAGGCCTCCCTCTGGATAGCCAAAAAAAAATCGAAGACAAAGAATTGGAGGCACTACCCGGTGAAAATTCATGTTAAACGCCAGAGCAGCAGAGTCATTGAGAGGCACATTACAAGCTCTTCCCTTATAATGTTATTCACAAGCAAAATACCACAAAAAACGGACAGCGGGAGTTAAGAGGAGTAAAAAATATGAGTCAGAATTTCTAGCTAGACAGAGATGCATACAAACCTTGTTATTTTAGCATTTTAACTAGTTATATTAGTAAATAATGTTTGCTTGTTTAGAATACGTACATACTTAAATAGGTGAATTTACACGTTCAAAAATTTTTCTTTCTATTCAGTAGACAAAGAATATTTTAAAAAATATACATACATTAATGACGTTCGTCAACTCATATTTTACCGTGAAAAGAATATTCTGGTTGATCACAAGAGCTGTCATTTGTAGGGGATTTAATCTGTCATTAGGATCTATAATATTATTTAAATAAAACAATATACAACCTTGTTCAAAGTTAGGACTTTTAATGCCAGCACTGTTTCAGCGGATATGTAACAAATACATATCCTAAATACAGATGAGATTTCTTTGCCAGATTCAAGAAAAGTTGAAGAGATTAGAAAATAAAAGGTTGAGTGATTTGAGGTTGATTGATCCATAAATAAAAATTAACGGAGATTTAATATTTGAAAACGATTTTATATGTATTTCGAAATGTTCAATGCCAAATATATACATCTGTTAAAAGTCAGAGAAAAAATTATACACAATAAATTTGTACGTTCATGTATTAAGTTACTTGAGTTTGTATATTGAAGCTCAAAAGAACCTTTCAATAACTGGGTTTTTCTTCATCATATTGAATAAATAAATAAAAAAATCAACTGGTTATGGGAGGAGGAATCATTAGATTTGTTTGGCTCCTTCAAATTACCTCACTCATGGGTAGGTTCAACATTCTTTGTTATACATAAGTATATATATATATAAAACTATTCATTTTTCAGTAGCTGAGGGGAATGAAAAGCAATACTTCAACTCTAAATTGGACAGTGGTGAGTATAACTAAAAATATTTCCTTCTTAAACTAAATTATATTGATGTTAGAATAAATTAATATCAAGCAGAGTTAATGTAAATATCATCAATGTAATACTTTGGCGAAATTTTAAATGATTTGTAAATATCATTTCCATATGATTTACTCAAAATTATTTTTAAAGACTCCCTTTGCCTCAAAAATAAGTGTCAAAGGAAGTTGATGAATAATTACATTTGAAGTAGAACTATTATATTTCCTTCTAAGCTTTTAATCCTATAGTAAATAGAACAAATCGGATTCTAGTGCCACTTTATGGGCTTTTGTCCGCATAAAATGTGGGGTTTAAAGCATTTTCCTTTGAATTTATTGATTGCTCTTTTCAAAAAAAAATCTAATTGATCAGTAGTATGGATTTGATTTCTATCTTTTTGAAATAATAATCACTCGAGGTTGATATACTAATCAATTAAAATTTGTATTTAATTTTTTGTTCCTTTTTTAATACAATATCAATCTTCTATGGGAGTTTTAAACATTTACTCACTTCACTTTGAGCAATTAAAACTTACATAAAAGTGAAGTAAAATCAAAAAATATATTCTTAATATTAAATGATCAATTCTGAAGATTTTTTCCTCATCAAAAATGATCTCTTGCTTATATTATGAAGCTCTTATTATATATAATTTAATGTTTTTCATTTCCATTTGGTCTTCTTAAATTTGCTTACATTGAAATTTTAAATGATTATACAACCGTATTTTTTATTTATTTAAAGATAGTCCTAAGTTAGACATTACGAAAGGTCTACTTGGTGTAGTTGACGAGTGTTTGATAAGCTCAAAATGGCCTCAAAAATATATATCCATGTTATATATACAGTTTAACCTGTATTAAGTGGTCAGACAAGGGGAAACTGTAAAAGTGACCGCTTTGTGCAAGTGATCTCTTAAACCAGGTTTAAAAAAAAAATTTTTTTTACCAATTATAAATTGAAAAAGAGGGGATTGGATATGACCACTTAGTGCAGAGATACACTTAAAGTACGTGGCCGCATGACCAGGTTTGACTGTATACTATATATTCATTGAAGTGTTAATTATATTAGTTGTATAAGCAATAAACACATAAACTCAATATTGCTTTCTGACTTAATTTTTTTTAATACGTTACTCATATGATTCTAGTGGAGTGATCCATGTATAAAGTATCATAATGTGTCATAATAATCTCCAATCATGTTTCTTTCAGCTGGAAGTCGACGTATCGGAGATCAAAGTCGGTAAGTTTAAGAACTAACAAATATCTTTATCCTAATATTTGATTTGGAAAGTTTTCCACGTTCTTAATTTTTGATGAAATAATGGAATAACTTCAATATTTACATTTGCAAAATTAAAGACTTTGAATAAAAGTCATAAATTAATTATTTTCTATTCGTATAATATAAACTAGAAGACTTCCTACATTTTAATTTGATATGTATATCAATATTAAACTTTTATTTGATACAAATATGGATTTTATTTGTTGTTCTTAGTGCCATTGGTCCAGATTCATGCACTCACGAATTAGGAGCTGTTGTACCAATGAAAGCACTAGGACAGAAGAAATGTCCTCAGAGTAAAGAAATTGTTGATTTAGAAATGAAACTTTACACTCGAACAAATCCTGACAACCCACACATTTTTAAGTATTATGAGGGAAGCAAAATATTAGAATCTAAATTTAACAGTTCAAAGGGTACAAGAATGGTTGTACATGGATTTGGGGGAGATTGTAATTTGGAATGGATTATAGACATGAGAAAAGCTCTTTTGAAAGAAGTAAGTTCTTTCAATACAATTTCAAACTTTGTTAATAATATAACAATATATATAAATAGTCAGATATGAATGTGTTTTGTGCTGATTGGAGAAAAGGAACAATATACCCAGACTATGCTCAGGGTGCAGCAAACACACAAATAGCTGGAAGGTTGATTGCAATTTTCTTCAATGCTGTCAGTAAAAAAGTTGGTGACATTGGACCAAAGCTTCATTTAATTGGTTTTAGTTTCGGAGCACAAGTGTGTTCATTTGCAGGAGCCAATATTCCAAACTGCGACCGGATCACAGGTGGGTCATTTTCATTTTATAAGTATTACATCCATGATAGCATAATTTTTTTGGAAATAGGATTGGATCCAGCTGGACCTTCATTCAGAGAGCATAATACAACTTTTAGATTAGATAAGTCAGATGCAAAGTTTGTTGATGTTATACACACGAATGGTATAAGTTTTACAAAAGGTGGAATTGGTCTTCTAGAGGAGTCTGGTGATGTGGATTTCTATCCATTTGGAGGAGAAACTCAGCCTTTTTGCAACAATTTATTTGAGGAATTTTTGAGTAAGTGCTACTGAATGACTCATTTCTTTATCCTGGTATTTATTTTACATAAATAGCGGGACAAACTTTTGGCTGTAGTCATTACCGTGCCGTACATCTATTTATGGAAAGCATCAAATTCAAAGAATGCAAAATGGTAGGATTCCCTTGCTCGAGCGGATGGGAAGGATTTCGTGATGGCAAATGTTTTGACACAAAAAAGGCATATGCTCTTGGAATTGATGTTTCTCGCAAAGCACGTGGATCTTTATATTTGACCACAAGAACTAAAGCACCCTATTGCGGTGAGTTTATAATTATAGAATTGATGAATTAAGTACTATTCTAACATAGAAATATATTTGTCCTTACCTTATAAGTTTTATGAAAAATAAATATCGACATTGTTTGCAGGTAATCAACTTAAAGTGACAATAAGTTTAAAAGTGAATCCCTCACTCCTGGGTAAACTTTATTCACGTAGTTTAGAAATAATATATAAGACTCCTGGTGAAAAAAATAGTGAATCCTTTACGGTTGCTAGGTGAATTATTGAATAATTACTAACTAATAGTATATAATGGGTTTTTCAATGTGGATGACGCATTTTTATTTCATTAGGGACGGCAAACTACGTCATATTTTTTTTTGTTAACATTTATACTCATAAATAGCTTACAAATCATTATAGAGCAGTACAACCTTGAGCAGTGTTTGCAAATTATCCAATTTTATTACCAAAATTCACGTTCGGTCGTAGCAATTTTAAAAGGAAAAATCATCTTCTGAGACGAAGCTCATTTTTGGCTCAATGGGTTTATTAATAAGCAAAATATGCTTTATTGGTGGGGCAAAAACACACATGTTCTTCATGAGACACCATTGCATCCCAAAAAATTACTGTTTTGAATGAATTTCATGCCATACTTTTTTGTTGATAATAATTGCCACATTAATCTGAATGGAATTTGATGCCTTTGGACTATTCTCTATGTGTCCACGTATAATCATTTTTCAACACCAACAAGCTAAAAATACTTAAGAATCTCAAAGCCAATATTGAAAGCTAAATTCCAGCAATTTTGGTCAATTACTGCGAAAAAGTGGTAGAAAACTGGGTTCAACGATTGGACTTCCCCAAACGTGCCCGTGAAGGTCATGCAAAAGAAATTGAATTCAATACTTAATTGTTATTGAATGACCTTCAACACTAAAAAAAAAAAAAAAAAGAAATTCCTTTATATCTCAAACCCTTTTAATTTTATTTTAAAAAGAAAATGCGTCGCTCTTATTTAAAAACCCTTTAGTTAAAATATTTTGACAGTAATACAAGATGAATATTTTATTAAAATTGGTACTTTAAGTAGCTTTAACATATTTTAATTGTATAATTTCAGAGGATTTGTTAAGTCTGGAATCTATTCAAGTGTTATGACAGTGCACCTACACATTCCCATTCGAAATATTTACTTAAGATTTACTATTGGGAATTTTATTAGCTTTTTCGGAAAAAAGGAAAAGTTGAAAATAAACTTTGTGACGATAACAAATGTCAATGGTGTAATGAGTAAATGGAAACTTGCAAACTCAAGGGATGAAATAATTAGTGGAACAGAAGCAAAATTAAAGAAAACCTAACTTAAAAGTGCTTCATTTCAATTTCTTGAAATTATACAAATAATATTTGGTTTGAAAGAATCAAATAAAAAACATAGATTCAAAAAAATTTAAAAAAATGAATTAAGGTTATAACATAAAATAAATATAAGAATTTAATAGCTTAGCTTTTAATATTTGTGTAATGTCAATAAGAACTGAGTGTCAATCAAAAAACATGAAAAGGAGAAAAATCAATTTTTCTTTTTCTAGCTATTTTCAGTTCATTAAATAAAACAAGGCTATTCTTCTAACACGAAATTTTTGTACTCTTCGTCAAAATTTCAAAAAATAAATAACATGTCATTATAGCCTAGAGTCCATAGTTTAATTTCATTGTGTTTTTTAGGAATAGGATGCTTCAGAAAATATAGAAACGCCACTCTAATATTTTAAGGACTAAACTTGAACTAAATTACGGAGTTAAATATTAGGTTGGTAGAATTAGGTTATTAACTTGCTGATCCGAAATGATGCTCTTCAGTTAATTCTTTTTTATTCTACGACGCCATCATCCTTCTGTTGAGAGTCTCGCTGTGTTTTCCTCTAAAAGATCCTCATTAGTAAAAAAACCCCCTCATATCCTAACTAACTGAGCATTCAGATATAGCATGCTTAGAAGTGTCTTCTATTTCTCAGTCAAGTCATTCTCCACTTTCAATACTGAAGATGAGAGGTTGAAATTTGTTTTTAGCGGACGTAGAGTTTTCTTTCTTGGCTATGGGGAGATCCATAGTTCTGAGACTCAATGCTCATCATATTGAAAAGGGATGTACACATAAACCATCAACTGTTCTGCATCTTCTATAAGCCCCTTACGAAATTGTGTAACATTTTTATCACCATGGACTAATTTAAGAGGATATCTTCATTGAGGGTTCAATGAATAGAACTACCTTCTACACTTTTTATTATTATTTTACTAATTAAAATAAGATCGAAATAATTTGATCATATAACATATTAATATACAATCTATTCTATTGATTATAGAATAGAATTATCTAGGAATAGAAAGTAAAGAAGTCAGTTCTACTGAAATCATAAATACATGGAATATTTATCTTCTTGATGGATTAATTTTTATAAACCTCACTTTAGTTTCACTACTCCTAATTGCAAACATGAAAGACAACGATATTAATATTAAATATCAAAGAATTGTTCAATGTATATTTGTTCATTTTTGGAGAAACAATTATTCTTAAATATTTATCCTTGTGTCATTTGGTTATTATTAGTATTTATCCTGTATATATCACTGTATCTAGATGTTGACCATAATAAAATGATAAATACTAACTGCAATTTCTTGATTATTTTATAATCAGTTGTTCTGAAAATGCCTCTTAGTGGAAACCCTACATAATTAGGAATGTTAAAAAATATGCAAATGAGGTGTGTAAAATAAAAAGAAAGAGAAAATTAACCTGGTAAGTCTGACAATTTGATGAATGTTGAGAGGGAAGCAGCTTGAGCTGTCATGACGTTTTACTGTGTTACAAGCTACTATTCTCCATTATATATGTATACAAATGAAGATATCAATAATAAATAATAACATTATGTATACCATCTATAGATAAGAGGCAGAAAATTAACTCAAATTATATATCTTTAGCATATAAGTCGTAAACAAACAATTATTACAAGAACATGAGCCCTTTTCTAACATTGTATTTGCTATTGTAGATGTTCTCCCCTCAGTAATAAAGGAAAAATGGTAACAACTTTGGAAACCAAAAAGTACTGTAACAAGTGCCAACTCCACAAAATCTCACACGCGGCATTTTGCATATTTTTTACATTCCTATATAAAAAAATTTTCATCATTCATAAATCATCAAGCTGTTTTTCTTTTCCTTTTGACATAATAATACTTACTATATGTATATTATATTATTTATTATAAAAGTTACGATAATACCACACAACCTTTCCTTCAATTTTGATTGAAAACTTTCTTAACCTCTCGAAAAAGTGACTTTATGGGGAAAAAAATTCCTCGAAGTAAAATATTTATACTTCTTTTCTATAAATTATTTCATTTCCTGACATTTTTAATATGTTTTCAGCCATTTTCTTGAGTTATAAAAAAATTAATCATTATTTTAAACTTTTTTAACAAAAATAGCAATAAATCCAAAACTAATGTACCGATTTTGAAATTTGGAAAACTTCCTATTTATTTAAAGTAATATCTACAACTTTGATTTGAATAATATCTTTCTAAAACATCAAATTAATTTAATTAGTTACTATAAGTCTAAGAAGAGCTGTCTTGGGCCTGGAGCAAGGCTGTCACAGCTACAGCCGTAGTATTATACCGACAGCAAATAAGCTGGCTTTTATAATTACCATATCATTTTTGACGTCATCAAGGGGAGGGGCTACTCGCACGCTTAAAAATCGCCGTTTTTTACATCACTGGTTATTACTCTTCATATTTACCGAAGCACTTCCCCCTAAATGTAGGAATACCAATTACTATAGCTTAAATATAATTTAGCTGGATATTTTTATAATATTTAACCTCAATTTGCGTATTTTACAGAGGGTTAATGCAAAAAATTTAGTAATAGAAATTGTAGAGGAGTTAACGAAGAATAGTGCCATGTTATTAACTTTTTTTGGACAAAATCCCCTCCACGCTCAGTTCTTATTGACATTACAAATTTTGTAATTTGAAAGAATGAGGGAATAGTCAACTTTGTGAATGATTTGTCAAACCCTCATAAAATGATTTAACAGAGAAGGATTGAGGAGGATTCAATGTTTATCCTTGATCTAAGAGCAACTCATACACGACTTGTCTGTTTATTCAATAAAATTTACCAATGTAACACTGGGTCGAGTGTAATATTGTGTTTGCTATTTTTTGATAGATGTAAATTCATAAACTATCAGATATATGCAAAGTTTAGTTCAACTAGCATAATATTATAGCTCAAAGTTTAGAGATAAAAAATACATTAAGTGATTGTGTGAATGGAGTGGACACATTGATTTTCTACCGCTGCCACTCTTCTTCGTTTTTATATTTTGTATGGATACTATAATGGATACATTACTAAACTTCTCTCTGTTGAAAAAAGAAAAGAAATTATTTTTGAAATGAATTTTTTTGTATTAATTACTTCTTTTTGATTGACACATTAGGCACAAGATCATTATTAAAGAATTGAAAAAAATAAATAATTGGTACTAAGACATATAAAAAAGAAAATATAAATACATCAATTATAATTTTAAAAAATTTCATTGTATTACGATAGTTAATTTGTAATTAATTAATTAATGGAAAGGGTAAGATGGATTTGGAATCGTGTAAGATGATTTAGTACGAATCATCAGAACTTTCCTTCCATCTTTCAGGACTCATGTTAACGCAATACTCTTTGATAACAAGTGGGAATACATTTGAGGAAGTACTGGAATATTCGTTCTTTGGTGGAACTCAAAACAGCTATTATGATAGACTCATACTGTCTGATCGTGGAGTGTTTCACTATTCTAAGAAGATCAGTTTGTAGAGTTTTTTTATTTGATTCCTCATTGGTTATACTGAGACTTTGACGTCACCATTAGATTTTGGGAAATATGACAAAATTTGCTACTAAATTATATTCCACCATCTGATTTTATCCTTTCATGTAGTACCCAGTCCTTCAATAATTAATTATTTAAACAGTTCTGTGATGTAGATGTTTTATTCAGTAATCTAGTTCATCTTGAGTATCCATTAAAAAAAAAAGTTAAATATGTTTTTACTTCATAGTCAAATAGATCCGATAGAACACATTCGAAGGGTCATGATTAATTTTGTAAGAAAAGTAAAATAAAGTGTAGAACAACAATATTTCCACATACTTTGCCTATCCAATAATAATTGAAAAACTCTAAATTTTTGTTTAAGACCATGTATCGATTGATTAATTGATTGGAATTCAAATGTTTCCTAAAAATCCGTACATAAAAAAACTACTTATTTAATTCTAATTATTCCGTAACTACAACGGAAATTTCAAGGATGTAGAAAAACACACAGCCTTGATTTTTTGTAGTCAATTTATTCAAACCAATTTTATTACTTCAATTAATTAAGACATTCATGCGATCTTGAACTCAATCCCAAGGACTCAAAATATCTGAAAAATATTTTAAATCATATTTATAAATTTCAAATCTTTGAATGTTTTCTCAAATTCCAAAGTAGTTATTAAATAAATAAATATATTTTTTAAAAACTTGTTACTTCATCATATGAATGAATCATATTCAATGTACATGTGTAGCTTTACATATTATGTATTTAGTAGTAGGTAAAAAATCAACTCTGAATGTGAGTATTGAAAATGAAAAAATAAAAAAGACTTAACAAAGTTATTTTGTAGAACCCTAAGACATATTTTTGGCTTTAACAGCCATTTTCGTTCTTTTATAACCAAAAGCAAGTTTAAAAAAAAGATATTGAAGAACAAAAATAAAAATTTTTTCGCACATTGTAATCAAAATAAAATAATTTTATAATGTATTGAGTAATTGAGGTTTGATGATAAGTTTTAAAATGTTGCGACAATTAAAAAAATAAATTAATAGTATGAAACGATTCATAGCAAGCTTTGTATTCTCCCTTCAGCTGTTTTTTATCAGTTATTTCTTCTGATTTAAAGCAGCTGACTCTACGTGTTATGAACTCAAAAAGGGTATTACTATTATTATTATTTTGATATATAATATATTAAGTCAAGGATTGCGCGCCCTTTTTTGAATTATTGAATAATAAATAAATATTAATGATTGGTTTGTAAGTTGGTAGAATATATCAGTGTATAGTACTTCTAAATAATAACTTTGTCCAATATTAAAAAGTTAATATTGCAATACAGAAAATACAAAATATATTATTCCAAATTTTTCTTTTCCTTTTTGAGAGTCGAGGTTGTGCGCGTGATCAAAAAAGTTCGTCGCAGTATATATATAATATGCGAAATTATAAACGAAAAAGGAGAAATGAAGAAATAGATTTAAATAGTTATATATTTTTCAATTCATAAATAAATACAAAATCCATCTCTAGTAGACGGTATTTAAAAAAAAAAAAAAAAAAAAAAAAGCAATCGACATACTTTAATTCATAAAATCATATATTTTATTATGAATCCGTGATTTGCTATTTTGTTGCGGTCCCTGCTCCAGAATGTGGCTTTAAATATTTCGTCGTTGAATCAATTTCGTAGTTCATATTACCAAATTGAATGTATTCATGATTAATAATTAATCCGAATTATCAAAACATAGAGTACTTTTAAAGTTTATTTCCATTTGTCTAGTAGTAAAATCTATCATTAATAGATCATCTTAATTAATAATTTTGTCTTTGGATAACACAGTATATGAGAGTAAGTAAGTATATTTGACTTGAATATTCTCCACATAGGAGTTGAAATAACTAAAATAATTAATTAGGCAGTCCGGGAACATGGGTGTGCCCATGATTAAAGTTGCTATTCTCAAATATCATTTGGTTCATACTTTATATGCCCAGTTTGAAAATAATCTGAAGATATTTGAAGATTTGATGTGTAAATTGTCTAGTGTACAAATGCAAAAAAGTAACTTTGAGAATTTTTGTTCATCTCTCAAAACTTTTTAGATATTTTTTTACACGGGTAATTAGTCATGCTCCTTTAGTCATCTGGATTTTTCGTTCTTTCTCATTTCGTTCCTCCACAACAAATTGTAGCCTCTGATACTTTATCCTCAAATCATGTATAAACTCAATAGAAAGATTACAATAAGTTGAATTCAACAAATATTTATTATTTTAAGCTTGACTATAGAAATATCTCTAAATACATTCTACTTCAAACTGGAGCACTATAACATAATCTTGATGCTCGCAATACTTGATCTCACAAAAGAATTAAGTTTTTTTTACTAGATATGTGATATGTCTTTAAAAACTTCTTCTTTTTTTACCTCGAATACCTGAAAATATTTGTTATTTTGAAGACAAAAAATCAAATCGATTCATTACTTCACTAAGATCATATTACAAACGAATCAATGATTCACTCCTTGCAGAAAAAAAATTCCTTGTAATCAGACGTGAAAGTAGGTTAATATACTTTTACTAAAAGTAAATATATTTTATTTATTTTTTTGCCTCGAGTATGGTCGTAACTAATTCTGATTGAGGTCTTTTTAGTTGCTCTCACTTGTACGCTATGCCACCAGTAAATTGTTTAGTAGAACAGAGTACCAAACTGCGCTGACTTACTTTTGGCCCTGCTTGTGTAACCATTATTGTAAAGTTATCCTTTTTGATAGACAATTTTAATCTCATGAAATAATTATGAGTTCATTCGATTAAAATAGTTTTCAATATTTGATCCGAAAATATGATTCATAGTTTATTATTTTGTTGAGATATATTCCTACACTTAATTTTTTTTAGTGTGATCTCCTATGAATGTATAACTTTTGTGAGGGCATTAGAGGATACGAAAATATAGAAGAAAAAAACATTTTTTGAAAAGAACTCAATGCCTCTCAACTTCTTCTCTAACTCACCTGAAACAAAATTGATTCTATAAAACCAGCTGTTTTAAATTTTTAAAGCATTTAGGAGGATAAAGAACCATTGAAAATATGAGATATATAACTTTATCAATGTAAGTTACTTGCAAAGAGATAATACGTGTTCAAATATATTTATTGACAAAAGTTACAAAATATACTATGCTCTCATTACAGTGAACTTTTCTCAAATCCTATTCATACATTTATTCATAACAGCTATAAGATCTTTAGTAAAGTTAAAATATTATCGAAAAACAACAAGAGTTGAAGGGTAAAAATGTTCGTCATCCTATAACAAAAATGATTTATTTATTTAATGAGGTAATGTATGAATCAACTCCACTTGTAGTTCCATACCACAGTATCTACAACATATTATGTAGTATCAATGTCAATATGTAGTAATGTGAGAATATGCGTCTTTAAACAGGTGTCTATATGTTTACATAACCAAGTAGTCTAAAACCTATTGTTTTCCTTCCTTCCAGCCTTTCGAGAATTATATTAAGCATTTTGATTGGATTTGTATTGAGAAATCAACGAAAATTGAAGCACTAAAATACTTTATATCTCCGTATGAATGAGTCATAAAGTCATACGATGCTGTGAATGCATATTTGTAAATGAAGAGGGAATGTGCCATAAAATATTTCAGCATTTTAACTTTTTACAAAACAAATAGCATATTCAACAAATTGGGTGTATTTGATTAGAGAGCTTTTGTTTGTAGGCAGTCTTACAATCTTTTCTTTAATATTGATTCATCTCCTTCTAGAAAATACAAACGTCAACTATTATTAAAAAAACTATATTAAAAACCTAAAAGATTTTTTATTTTTTTTGTATACATGACATGACATGTAATAATTTACTAAATATAACATAGTTCAAAACTATTGACTGAATTGAGGAAATTGACTTTTAATCATTAATTAATTATAAAATAATTTATCACTCATTTATTTTCTCTGGGGAATTAATGGGAGGGTCCTAGGTGCGTATGACCCTTATTTATGGTTGTCACAAACATTTCCAAAGATGAAATTGCTTCAATATGATAGGATGAGTACAATATAAAAGGCATATAACTTTGAGGACTGAATACCTAATATGTAAACACAAGGTTCATTTTTTAGAATAAAGCCAAGCTCATAATATCCTTTCATATTATTTAATATAATAGTTCGTATGAGTAACACTAAAACAAACAAAAACTAACTAAACAAAAAAAATAAAAAATCAATGTAACTACATATATTCTCTCACAAGTGCTCCTCAAAAAGGGGATATAAATACATACAACACAATAAGACTTTCCATAGCTTGATCTCTGCAAGATGATGATGATATTACTAACAGTATTTGGCACTCTTCTCCTGACTCTCCATGATGTCCATTCAAGTGGTAAGTCTGATTTTAATAGCTATTAACCAAACCAAAATGTTTGTTTTTAAAAAGTGAAACATGCTGAATGCCGCATCGTTTACGATAAATTTCACAGACAAGAAATGGCTTCAAGGACTTTTATGGAGGGTGAAAAGTGGCCCAAGAATGAAGTTCCCTATGTAATCAGTTCCGGCTATAGCGACTCTGATCTATCTGTGATTACTTCTGCTATAGAGGAAATTCAGAAGAAATCCTGTGTGAAATGGGTTCTTCGGACTAACGAAAAGAATTACGTTCGTATCAGTCACGAAAAAGAAGGGTGCTTTGCAGTCTTGGGCTACAACCGCCACCGTGGAGAACATATTTTAAACTTACAAAAGAGTGACGGATATAGTACATGCATGGTGAGTATGCATTCTATAAGTCCCATAAGTTTCTAAGGGAAAGGCTTCTTTGATTTGATGGTATTGGACAATTCTTTTCAGATCAAGGGTATTGCTGCCCATGAAATGCTTCACATTTTAGGATTTGCTCACGAACAAACAAGACCCGATAGAGATGAATATGTGACCATTGTCTGGGAAAACATTCAAAAATATGCTTTGTTCAACTTTTTCCGAAGCATTGATGTTAAAACGAATGAAAGACCTCCAGTATGCAACCCTAGATCCACACAAGGATCCTTCGATAATTGCTACTCTGGCTTCAAAACACAAACATTTGGATTAGAGTATGACTATGGATCCATCATGCACTATGGATTAAGAGCGTAAATATGAGTAATAGAAAGCTTGATAATGAAATTGTATTTGGCTCACTTTTAGTTTTACAAAAAATGGAAAAGCTACAATCAGGGCCCTTAAAACCGTACCCGCTGGATCTGTTATTGGCAATAGAAGACATTTGACAGAGCTAGATGCTCGTAAACTACAAGCTCAGTATTGTAACTCAGAGCCTGAAATCACGACGACCAGAAAGCCTAGTGTTGGTAGGAAAATGTTTGACCAAATAATTAAAATTCAAAAATTGAACTTACTTTTATATATTTGAACAGAGTGCCGGGATAGGTATCAACAGTGTCCTCAGTACAAACAATACTGTGACAGCCATGAATCTGTTAAAAATTTTTGTAAAGTTAGCTGTGGTATTTGCACCGGTAGGTTTGAAAACCTTTTGTCACATTTATTAATTATTATTACTGACTTTGGTTCTTATCTTTAGAATGCTTTGACATGTACCAGAATTGCCCCTCTTTGAAACAGTATTGTGGACAAAATGATCAAATAAATAAGGGCTGTAAATTAAGTTGTGGAACATGTAATTATAATGGACCTTTTAATTAAAGAGTATCATACTAATGATTATTTTCAGGTTAATCTACTCTGGCTTTATAGTTTGGCCATGAACGGACTGACTTTACCGAAAGAATGAGTTTATAATTACATATTTTCCTTCAATCCAAAAATTATTCAGAATGAATTAAAAATATTTCACTTTTACTTCTCATCTGAAATAAATAATCTATTTAAAAGAATATGAAAATTAATTTCCTATTAGTACACTTTTCTACAGATTCAATGACTGCCCCTTTTTACTTATTCACCACTAAACATTTGGTTAGATTGAATATTGGGGGTGACATATTTTGTTTGATTCATATACTTTAAAGTGTGAGCAAAGGCCAATTTCAGGATGATTTAATGTTATAGCTATATTGACGGACAGAGTTAGTCTTACAACGAATTGCTAACTTTTGTTTTTTTTTTGTCATGGATTCTGAAAACCAGGAATACCAAATCCAGTTACTTCAGACGTTCCTCTCTTTGATTCTACCCATAGCTATTTTAGTCTTATTTAATTTCAGTCTAATTTAGTCTTATCTGTAACGTTGCTATTGTGTATCATTTAATATTGTCAAATAACAATCAGCAGATAAAATGAAAAAAAAAAGTATCAGATAGTAGCAATTAGAGCTGTGATTACAACTCAAGGCCTTTTCCAAAATTGTTTCAATGTATCCACGTCGGGTCCACAGAAATCAATTGTTACATGAGTCACTACGTTCAAACAAACTGGAAGTACGATACTGTTGATCCCTGGTTTATTTATTTTGAAAGTGAGGTTATGGTGACAGTGAATTCAGATCGGTTATGTGAACATGTTTGAGGATTTTTTCTTATATACACAAATTTATGAACAGAATGTAGCTCAACCTTCAAGGAAATGAATGTCTGTTTTGAGGTAGCACTTCATTTCAATATACATAGACCATTTCTCCGATGCGCCCCCTTGTAATCATTGGCGTGTAGATTTTAGAAATCCCGTGTTTATGTCAATAGTCCAAGGACTCTACAAAGCCTCCATCCATGAAGAAATTGCCAACACATCCACTGCTACACTCATAAACACTAGAAATCGGCTTACACATTGCATGGACAATGGAAAAAGAAATTGTTCTTGATCTTAGCGGACTTCTCAACCATGCCCAAGAGTGTTATGAGAATTGTTGCAGGAATGAAAGATGAAATTAAGTTTACAAATCGAATTTTGTAACAAAAGGAATAAATAGTTAGATTGTATGTATTTGTAATTTTTAAATAAATTTGGGATGCTTTTTAAATATGATGTCATTTTTACTCTTTTTGCTCTCATGTCAACTAAAATCCGTGGGCTCACCAAGAGATAATCATTTCTTCTTCTTTTTTAATAAAGGATCGCACTAGTTCATAACTAAGTCTTCATTGTTGTATCCTTTTTGTATAATATTTTGACAAATTTCAATTAAATATTTTTTGCAGAGGTTTAGTATGCTTAGTCCACTCTAACATTTGATGAATACATATTGAGTATTCAAATCCAGTTCATAACTCAAACTCAAAAAAGAAAAAGAAAAAAGTTCCATTTATTATATGGTAAAAGTCCCATGAGGTTGATATCGTTTGGAACTCTTTTCTAATCACAAGATCACGCAAGTGGAACTTGAATCAACTTCTTGCCATCGTCAATATAGAGTTTTCAAGACTTTAGGAAAGCGTTTAAACACCCATTGGACATACTTTGGTACCCCATCACTCATTTGATTCCTATTTGTCTTTTTACAAAAAAGTGTCAATTACCCACAAAATGTGTTAGTCTGAGATGGAACTTTGATAAAAAATCACCCATTGATGGGCAAGGAAAAGAAAGTTAAATATTTTTATTATCAATTTACTATACATATATATAACTATATTAAAAATTATAAGAATGGATATCCAAATCTGAAGGAATATTGATTCTTGTCACGAATAATACTCTTTTTAACATTCAAGGCTCAAAAATCCTAGAATTGTTAAAAAACCGTCCAAATAAACCTCTTTCGTTTTTCCTATATTTAGAGCCAAAGCCATTAATTTCTCTGCTGAAACGGGATGCCAATCTCCGTAGGTACAATGCTGACCAGATCCTCTTTTAGTCCATTTTTTAGTTCCATGGTAATGACATATATTAGAATAACGGAGGGATGGGATATATTCAAAAGCCCTAACATGGCTGCAATGTTTTAATGCAATAGCTAACCCTAAAAATCCAGATGTCGTTGGATGTGGAATCAAAGGTAAACTATAATGAGACTGGAGCCACCTCCAAATGGACCAGAGACTTTCTGGATGTAAAAGATACAAGGACTCTTCTGGTTTCAATCGTTTCCTTTCAAAAAAATTCTCAAAAAAAGGGAAATCCGGATTTGAGTACCACTTCGCAACATTTGTATTATAATTAGTTGGATCCCAAACGAGGACTGGGGAGAGCGAATATAGGCTTTCAGGATCCATAAACTCAGATTTAATTAAAATCTGGCTATTCACAACACGAAGAGAAGTTTTCGAACCTACGTCCTTTTCATATCCAGAGGTAGGACCATTATTAAAGCGTATAACAAAGTCATGGCTGTCAATGAATGCTCCAAGATTTGATTTAATCAGAGAGCCCGAATTTGTCACAATCGCACAGTTATTATACGTTTTATTACTCAGAAACGATGTGGACGGGAAATATTGATCTAATTGTCGAGATTTAAAAAAGAGATCACCTCTTCTAAAGATTTTAAGGTTCACTTTCTTTTTCATATCACAGAGAAGCTCATTGGGAGATTGACTGATTTCCCGTTTCTCTCCCTTCAGACCTGTATAATTGACTTTATACGTATTCTTAATGTCTCCAGCAAGGACTTTCTTTCCATAATGCTCCAAGGTTTTACGTAGTTTATAGATGACTTTATTTTCAAAGGTTTTGATCCGCCTCGTTTCAACTTCAGTGGATTCTAAACCATGAATGTCTTTGGAATACTCTCTCTTTGAAACCCATTTATACTGGTTAATCCAGATGATGTAAATACACAAATAGAGAATGACTAATAAAATATACCTGTGATTGTTCATCGTTCCATTGTAAGTACCTAACAAAATTGACACTAAAAATTTATTAAATAAGACACATATGTTTTATTTGAAGCCTTCATTTTTTTTTTAAATAGATGAATATGAATGTGAATTTCTTTCTTCTCTACGAAATTTAAATATATTTTTTTGTTATACACTTTTAAAACTTTGGGAATAAACCAAAATTTAACAATGATGAATTATCACGAGTCAGAAAGAGGTAAAATACTTCATTTCAATGATGTGATGACTCAAATAATGTGACAAGTATTTGGTATAAAATTTTACAAAACTTGCACCATATAATAAATGGAACTTTTTTCTTTTTCTTTTTTGAGTTTGAGTTATGAACTGGATTTGAATACTCAATATGTATTCATCAAATGTTAGAGTGGACTAAGCATACTAAACCTCTGCAAAAAATATTTAATTGAAATTTGTCAAAATATTATACAAAAAGGATACAACAATGAAGACTTAGTTATGAACTAGTGCGATCCTTTATTAAAAAAGAAGAAGAAATGATTATCTCTTGGTGAGCCCACGGATTTTAGTTGACATGAGAGCAAAAAGAGTAAAAATGACATCATATTTAAAAAGCATCCCAAATTTATTTAAAAATTACAAATACATACAATCTAACTATTTATTCCTTTTGTTACAAAATTCGATTTGTAAACTTAATTTCATCTTTCATTCCTGCAACAATTCTCATAACACTCTTGGGCATGGTTGAGAAGTCCGCTAAGATCAAGAACAATTTCTTTTTCCATTGTCCATGCAATGTGTAAGCCGATTTCTAGTGTTTATGAGTGTAGCAGTGGATGTGTTGGCAATTTCTTCATGGATGGAGGCTTTGTAGAGTCCTTGGACTATTGACATAAACACGGGATTTCTAAAATCTACACGCCAATGATTACAAGGGGGCGCATCGGAGAAATGGTCTATGTATATTGAAATGAAGTGCTACCTCAAAACAGACATTCATTTCCTTGAAGGTTGAGCTACATTCTGTTCATAAATTTGTGTATATAAGAAAAAATCCTCAAACATGTTCACATAACCGATCTGAATTCACTGTCACCATAACCTCACTTTCAAAATAAATAAACCAGGGATCAACAGTATCGTACTTCCAGTTTGTTTGAACGTAGTGACTCATGTAACAATTGATTTCTGTGGACCCGACGTGGATACATTGAAACAATTTTGGAAAAGGCCTTGAGTTGTAATCACAGCTCTAATTGCTACTATCTGATACTTTTTTTTTTCATTTTATCTGCTGATTGTTATTTGACAATATTAAATGATACACAATAGCAACGTTACAGATAAGACTAAATTAGACTGAAATTAAATAAGACTAAAATAGCTATGGGTAGAATCAAAGAGAGGAACGTCTGAAGTAACTGGATTTGGTATTCCTGGTTTTCAGAATCCATGACAAAAAAAAAACAAAAGTTAGCAATTCGTTGTAAGACTAACTCTGTCCGTCAATATAGCTATAACATTAAATCATCCTGAAATTGGCCTTTGCTCACACTTTAAAGTATATGAATCAAACAAAATATGTCACCCCCAATATTCAATCTAACCAAATGTTTAGTGGTGAATAAGTAAAAAGGGGCAGTCATTGAATCTGTAGAAAAGTGTACTAATAGGAAATTAATTTTCATATTCTTTTAAATAGATTATTTATTTCAGATGAGAAGTAAAAGTGAAATATTTTTAATTCATTCTGAATAATTTTTGGATTGAAGGAAAATATGTAATTATAAACTCATTCTTTCGGTAAAGTCAGTCCGTTCATGGCCAAACTATAAAGCCAGAGTAGATTAACCTGAAAATAATCATTAGTATGATACTCTTTAATTAAAAGGTCCATTATAATTACATGTTCCACAACTTAATTTACAGCCCTTATTTATTTGATCATTTTGTCCACAATACTGTTTCAAAGAGGGGCAATTCTGGTACATGTCAAAGCATTCTAAAGATAAGAACCAAAGTCAGTAATAATAATTAATAAATGTGACAAAAGGTTTTCAAACCTACCGGTGCAAATACCACAGCTAACTTTACAAAAATTTTTAACAGATTCATGGCTGTCACAGTATTGTTTGTACTGAGGACACTGTTGATACCTATCCCGGCACTCTGTTCAAATATATAAAAGTAAGTTCAATTTTTGAATTTTAATTATTTGGTCAAACATTTTCCTACCAACACTAGGCTTTCTGGTCGTCGTGATTTCAGGCTCTGAGTTACAATACTGAGCTTGTAGTTTACGAGCATCTAGCTCTGTCAAATGTCTTCTATTGCCAATAACAGATCCAGCGGGTACGGTTTTAAGGGCCCTGATTGTAGCTTTTCCATTTTTTGTAAAACTAAAAGTGAGCCAAATACAATTTCATTATCAAGCTTTCTATTACTCATATTTACGCTCTTAATCCATAGTGCATGATGGATCCATAGTCATACTCTAATCCAAATGTTTGTGTTTTGAAGCCAGAGTAGCAATTATCGAAGGATCCTTGTGTGGATCTAGGGTTGCATACTGGAGGTCTTTCATTCGTTTTAACATCAATGCTTCGGAAAAAGTTGAACAAAGCATATTTTTGAATGTTTTCCCAGACAATGGTCACATATTCATCTCTATCGGGTCTTGTTTGTTCGTGAGCAAATCCTAAAATGTGAAGCATTTCATGGGCAGCAATACCCTTGATCTGAAAAGAATTGTCCAATACCATCAAATCAAAGAAGCCTTTCCCTTAGAAACTTATGGGACTTATAGAATGCATACTCACCATGCATGTACTATATCCGTCACTCTTTTGTAAGTTTAAAATATGTTCTCCACGGTGGCGGTTGTAGCCCAAGACTGCAAAGCACCCTTCTTTTTCGTGACTGATACGAACGTAATTCTTTTCGTTAGTCCGAAGAACCCATTTCACACAGGATTTCTTCTGAATTTCCTCTATAGCAGAAGTAATCACAGATAGATCAGAGTCGCTATAGCCGGAACTGATTACATAGGGAACTTCATTCTTGGGCCACTTTTCACCCTCCATAAAAGTCCTTGAAGCCATTTCTTGTCTGTGAAATTTATCGTAAACGATGCGGCATTCAGCATGTTTCACTTTTTAAAAACAAACATTTTGGTTTGGTTAATAGCTATTAAAATCAGACTTACCACTTGAATGGACATCATGGAGAGTCAGGAGAAGAGTGCCAAATACTGTTAGTAATATCATCATCATCTTGCAGAGATCAAGCTATGGAAAGTCTTATTGTGTTGTATGTATTTATATCCCCTTTTTGAGGAGCACTTGTGAGAGAATATATGTAGTTACATTGATTTTTTATTTTTTTTGTTTAGTTAGTTTTTGTTTGTTTTAGTGTTACTCATACGAACTATTATATTAAATAATATGAAAGGATATTATGAGCTTGGCTTTATTCTAAAAAATGAACCTTGTGTTTACATATTAGGTATTCAGTCCTCAAAGTTATATGCCTTTTATATTGTACTCATCCTATCATATTGAAGCAATTTCATCTTTGGAAATGTTTGTGACAACCATAAATAAGGGTCATACGCACCTAGGACCCTCCCATTAATTCCCCAGAGAAAATAAATGAGTGATAAATTATTTTATAATTAATTAATGATTAAAAGTCAATTTCCTCAATTCAGTCAATAGTTTTGAACTATGTTATATTTAGTAAATTATTACATGTCATGTCATGTATACAAAAAAAATAAAAAATCTTTTAGGTTTTTAATATAGTTTTTTTAATAATAGTTGACGTTTGTATTTTCTAGAAGGAGATGAATCAATATTAAAGAAAAGATTGTAAGACTGCCTACAAACAAAAGCTCTCTAATCAAATACACCCAATTTGTTGAATATGCTATTTGTTTTGTAAAAAGTTAAAATGCTGAAATATTTTATGGCACATTCCCTCTTCATTTACAAATATGCATTCACAGCATCGTATGACTTTATGACTCATTCATACGGAGATATAAAGTATTTTAGTGCTTCAATTTTCGTTGATTTCTCAATACAAATCCAATCAAAATGCTTAATATAATTCTCGAAAGGCTGGAAGGAAGGAAAACAATAGGTTTTAGACTACTTGGTTATGTAAACATATAGACACCTGTTTAAAGACGCATATTCTCACATTACTACATATTGACATTGATACTACATAATATGTTGTAGATACTGTGGTATGGAACTACAAGTGGAGTTGATTCATACATTACCTCATTAAATAAATAAATCATTTTTGTTATAGGATGACGAACATTTTTACCCTTCAACTCTTGTTGTTTTTCGATAATATTTTAAACTTACTAAAGATCTTATAGCTGTTATGAATAAATGTATGAATAGGATTAGAGGAATGTTAAAAGTATATATATACCGTAAATACCTGCATATAGAACGTAGTGGATATTTTACCCTAAAAACGATGGAAAAACTTATAATAAAAGTTTTAATCTATGACAAGTCTCCTTAAAGAAACTGATTGGAATGCTAAAGATTAATAGAGGAAAGTAGTGATCTCTCCTTATCGAAGATATATCAAAGGAAATATTAATTTATAATCTATTGAACCAAAACGTCACGTAATTGTGTTCCCTCTCGCAATGAGAGTTCCAAAACTGGATTGTAGAGGAATAATAAATTCTAAAAGATTGTGGAGAACATATTTACCAGTATAAGTGAAATTGAAATCATAAAATGTTTTTAGGAGAAAAATATCAAACTCTGTCGCAAAGAAAAAATTCAATATAGAACGAAAATGAAATTTGAAGATGATTCGACGGTGCATCAAACTACATCATCGATGGAATACAAAAAAAAGAGATGGAATTCTTAAGATTTTAGAATTACTAAGATAAAGATGCAGCATCTTCTACATTTCAGAGAATTTAAAAAACCTTATTAATCTTAATTGATCCCTCAAAAACTACACCAAAAGGTGGAACAAATATCAATAGTTTATGTACTTGAGGCTTTATAGAGACTAGAAATGTGTGTGCTCTGATAATTATAATCTAAGTCCGTCTCAAAAAAAGTTATTTAATTTTCACATATGTAATTTTCGTAACCAAAAAATATTAAGGAATTATCACATGACTTAGAGGCCACCATATTCACCTTAGGGTTATGGATTTCTTAAGAGTAAAAAGAAAAGACAATTCATGCATGTAAGGAAATGTTTTATTGATCACCCTGTAAATAATTGCGAAAAAAATATGATATAGCCCTGGGAATCTAAAATACATACGGCAATATGCACCTTGATCGATAAAAAAATTTGGATTAGTTATTTGTTGTCCATAAATACAAATCTATTGAAGGTTACGTATCTACAAGATTTTTGGAACCACTTTTTTCTTTATAAATGTTGTCAAAAACAACGTCACAGACTGCATAATAAAACAAAAACTATATATTTTGACATGATTATGAAACAAAATTGATAAATTTCCAACAACAACAACAAAGAAAAAATCATTAAATAAGCTTAATCTAATTGATTTTTTTTCCTAATGAAGTTTTTTACTTATCGTAAAGGATAACTAGAAACCAATAAAAAGAGGAAAAAAATAACGTTTAAAAAAACATAATTAAACATTATGATTTAAAATTATTTTTTCCAATTAAGTAAGTCATGATTGACTCTAAAACCATACTTCAAGAAAAACAAAAAATTAGGAACAAAGTTATAGACTATAAATGAAATGAATTATGAAACTGTTCAAAAAATTATCGTACGGTCCTGAACAATAATTATTATGAGTAAGGATTCATTTTTTACTCTGTGCAGATCACATAGTTATGAAATTGGAATACAACCTTTTGTTGAAATACTTTTTGTATACATAATTGCGTATATGTCCATTGCGTTTGTAACATATTCCGTCTCGATCTTTCCAAGTCCGTTTTTTCTTTCATCTCTTGCGTATTTTGTAGATTCTAAAGGAAGAGATAAATACTTTTGAAAAAGGTCAATAAATATTCATGATAGAGCTATAATATGAGCTAATATTGTTCACGGGTCAAATGACTAATATGTCTAACTTAAAAAAAAAAAAAAAGTAGCAGCAGCCATTGATAATATGGTAAATAATGGACTACGTATGTGATTATCATATAAAATAACCGAGTAACAAACATGTTTATCTTTAAACTGAGCATTCCTTTAAAGCAAGGCGGATTAAGAAGATATCAAAGGGTCTTAAGCTCTGTATGCATGGTATATATGTAAATAGTTGTTTATAATGGATTTAATTTGACTCCATGATTGACATAATAGTTGTTATGTAGGTAGAAGGGGTAATTAACATATTCTTGAGCTTCATACCTAATAATGATCAAAATACTTTTTTGCACCACCGCCACCACCATCATCAACCTCAATTAGGAACATGACGTATTTATTGTTTAATATAATTTTCTATTTGTCAGGCTAGCTAGCTAGATATCCATCACTTGTTCGTCGTGATTATCCAGCTAGCTTTATGTTTGATTACATGTTTAATAGATGGGTAGGTAGATATTAATCTGTGCTTTTTTTTTTCACTCAGTGTCCTTGAATGACTTTACCACAATATGCTTATTCCTGCACATTGCATTCTATGCTACAATCAGCTCATTTAGATATACTAATATGTACCCAACAAGGAGCCGGTTTACATGTACTTTTATCCCTAGGTATCCCTATTATTCAAATACTCCATGGAAACCCATTTGTTTTCTCCTCCCAGTATCCTCATTCCCAACGAATAATCGTACATATGTACGTGTTCGAAACACAGAAACTGAGTCATTTATAATATATCATATATTATTTAATATTAAAGTCAAATGAAATTACGGAATCAGAAATCATTGAATAATCACTCAACCTTATAAGGATTGTCATTAAAGCATTCCAATGTAATATTAATCATATTCATCAGTTTATAAATACTTCTTCATCTTCTATAAATATTTTATAAATAGAATGATAAAAACCCGTATATTTTTAGTTTTTTTTACGCACTCCTTGATAGTAAAAAAGTAAATCATTTATTGACGCAAAAATAATTATTATTGGAGCATGCAAAATTATTGTCAGAGGTGGAACAGAATCAATAATAATAACAATAATATTTAAATAGTTAATTTAAGGTTGTCAGTAATTGTTTCAAATAAAGTCTTTGACCCCAAGTCGTAGTCATGTATTTAGTCTTTATAAATGTAGACGAACTCCTCTCACCTCGCCATTATAATAATTCTTATTATAATTGGGAATGACAATGATGAAGACTCCAGTGTTTTACTCTCTGAGTAGTAGTATTGGCCTCAACTGATCAACTTTTGTATCAATTTATTCACTTCTTAATAATAATAATATTTAATTTGATTTGAAATAATACACATTTTTCAAAAACATTTTAGAGTAATAAAGATGTGACCCAACTACATAGATGAAAAAAAAATTACTTTTTTATGATTAGAAAATTAAGGAAAAGGTGATTGGCACTATCGTTTCTTTGCTTGTTTTTGAAATTTGTATGCATTCATTAGCTGATGGGTCCCTAATGTTGCAACAACACTGACATATGTCGTTGTCCAGTATATCTCTCTCTCTCTCTCTTAGAAAAAAGAATTAAATAGATATTTCTCACTTACATATTTTGTTGTGGATTTTATTGAATAGATATATGTATGTACATAAAAAAGCCTTCAACGTTCAAAACATTTTGAAGGGGACAATTGAAGTCGACAATGGATAAAATTGAAAATACATAAACGTACCTCATCTTTAAGATATATCATTGTGCTCACCTTAGAGTAAAAATACATTGTTTTACCCTCCAAAATCAACACAGACATATGATCTCAACTAAAGTTCCTTCAAGAATACATTCCATAGATCTTGCATCAATCTTACAGAACTTTACATATGTATGTCGGGATATTTGGGCTTTATCTCTATTGGCTATTATTAGAGATGGAAAAATGTTGAGTTTAAGGAAGGAAAGGCAAATAAATTTGGATCCACTACCTTGATTATAATTAATTATAAATCAGTCTCCTCTTTATTGTTGAGGTGAGAATTTGTTATGATCATAAGTAGTTCAATTTTTGATTAATTATTATCACAAGTCAACAAATTTGAACTGAATTCCTACTGCTCGCTACTACTTAAGTAGCTCTACCGTGAGTCTTAGATTTCTAGCGAATTTTTGCTCAAAATTGGATGAAAATGTACACATTTAGAATGATAATTTCTTCTTAATTAAGAATTTTTATCAGGTGCTTCACATCTTGTTTGAAAGCCTGTGAATCTCAGCTCTTTAATGCACTCCTAATTAATCCATTTTATGTAATATTCAAGGAGTTATTTAAGTACAAAGGATTTGGCCGACTTTTGGGCCTACTTCCGCACCTTACGCCCCTAGGAGTCTTTTAAAGTCAAAATAAAGACTGGAAATGGAATTTACGTTAAATACACTAGCGAATCATTATTTTTAATGCACAAATTGAGTATTCTTCTAGCCTTAAATTGAAGTTGAAGTTGGAAAATGGGCCAAAAAAGCTAAAAAAGTAGGGTACAATTTCTCAAAAACCGTGAGACTCATGAATTTTTTTTTTACAGATTTGAAATCAGCGTGCAAAACTGAATAACTTTTAATATACTTAATCCCCTTAGGATTTTTGACTGTTGGCCAGTGTTATTATTAACAAATCATGCTAAATAAATAGTGTCGTCCCTTATGATAATTCAAAATCGCTTCAGTCCTCTCACTTTCTACTAGTTGTTGAGTATTATTTAATATGATTAAATAAAATCCAGCCGATAAATTCAAACAGTGGCACCAGACAATAGTAATTACTGGCATGTTCACTCACCTCAACAAAATGCCCATCCCTTTTGGCAATTACTAAGATCTTAAGGGGCAAGAGCAGTAGACAAATCAACAGTTGACAAACAAAAAACATGTTAATGGGATAATGCTGTGAGAATAATAATAAAAGTATACTCAAGTTAAATAGGCCAAATTCTTAGCTGGCGGTATAAATATATGTTACATATATGTCGATATGCCCAACCTGGAACTAATAATAGTCGAAGTAAAGAAGTCAAAATCAAATGAATATCGGTTAAATGTTGTTAGAAATTCAAAAAAATAATAACTCAACATAGAAACCATTTCAAGTACCCTGTTATTCCATACCATCAGATCGTAGCACCTCATAAAATGTTTTTATTTTTTTAAAGGTTATCATCCTACGTTGAATGGTATGTTAATTTGTTTTCAAAGGATTGGACGTAACTTGATATTTCGATAGCAAACGACTTTTATTTATACATTAATTCATTAGAATTTGATATATTCATTCAAAAGAGATATTGCCCCTTCATATTTATGTCAATGAAATATCAAGAGCAATGGATACGTAATGACTATGCTACTCTCATATTTATTCATGAGAGAAATTACATTTCCTCTTAATCAAAGGAGATACGTCAAAAATAACTGTTGGATTGGACATGTATTATATCAATCATTACATGTGCCATACAATGTTTTATTCAAGCCCACACATTTTGAATCCGAATCCCTACAACCATCATGTATGTAAACATGCATAGAACAATGTTCAAGGGCTTGGAAAACCATTTCAGGATCAGAAGTCATTTGAGAAGTATGATCCGGATATGCCTAATTAAATCAAAAATGACCTATGCTTCTCATTATATTTACTACAAACAACATCCAGGATACGCGTTTCTTCATCCTTTAAAACGATGTATGTACATGCGTATTTTTCATTCTAAAAGGGCTCTTTATCCTTGTTTTAGGAGAGAGAGATTAGCGACTAAATATCCATCCATATTAATAATCCAATACATAAATGCATTGACTAAATCAGTGTTATCAGAAGCACCTTGTATGTCAATGTGAACCCTGTTGTATAAACTTCTCAAGTACTTGAATTGTATGTAAGTGCATACTATTTACTTACAGAAAATAGTCAGATGTTTCAAGAATAAAAATAAGGAGGCATTAAACAATGACGCTGCACTTTGGTTGAAGAGAATCAAAGAGTAACTCTCGTACATAAAATGCCCACTGTTTCTACAAAGTTAAAGGATCAAGGCTATCTTTTGGAAGAGTATACATATGTACATATATTGTCTTTTATGTACGTGCATAGCTAGGGTCATCAAATCATGCAACAGCACATAAAGGGTCATTAGTTTAATATAGACTAGGTAGCTATGTAACACATTGATTAATTATTATTATTATTATTATTATTACCCTTGCGGCATGCTCATGGATAATTTATTTAATTATGTATTGTGTGTGTTTCTTATGGAAGAGCCCTCATCTAATGAATAGGAGAATAAAAGAGTTTATTCAATGTGTTGTAATCATGTCATTTGGCGAATTTTATTATGAAATTTCATAATAAATAAAATGATACAATTATAATATTATATGCTAGGTAGTTAGAGTTAATATGTTCTACGTATTATTAGTAGTAAAAAATCATGACCTCAAACGACCTCAGCCCACCCCTACTTTTGACAATAGTATCTACTAAACGTCGTCATTTGATCTAATGTTTGTATGTACATATATAAATTTAATTTGTCAAAAGGTCACTATTTTATAAGTCACTTCTGGAAGGAAATGGAACATCTTAATACATCTACATACATATTTTCAAAAATAAATGCTTTAAATACCTTTGTTCATGGGTGTGCTTCTGAGTCACTGCTGCTGCTGCAAAGAAGAAAAAGAAAAATTTGGTATTTATTTTGAAGCTCATGACGTAATTATTTGTATCATTTTCTTCCTAGACTTTTACATGCATATGGATATATGTACTAATAATACCACTGGGCTATGGATTTACATATGTGTTGACGACAATGAAGTTGAGAGCACCTAGTGGAGCACCTTAATTAACTATTATTAATTATTATATTAATCCAATATGTATGTATGTACTTTGACCTTAGTGAATGGAAGTGAATGAGGGAGCAACCAGTTAATAATAGATATAAAAATCTGATAATGGATCCGGCAAATGTTGAGATTCTTTGAAAATCACACACACACACAAAAAAAAAAACATAATAATAATAATAATAATAAATTTTTCCTATTAAACTCAAGATTTTTTTTTTTTTACTCAAAGTTATGTTATAGATTATGGCTTAACTGGCGCCAATTTCTTTAGTAAGTAATTTATATATATATATATATATATATATATATATATATATATATATATATATATATATATATATATATATATATATATATATATATATATATAGTAAAGGATTCCAAATACAATAAATAGTTTCGAGAAAAAATGTTAAAGGGCATGAAGATTCACGGCGCCTTATGATTTTTTTGTTTTATTTTCTATGGAATGAACTCCTCTCTATATATAAATATATACATACCTCCTACATCTATCCATCTAAAACAATGACCCATTGGTTGCAAAAATAATAAAATATCAATAAAACGAAGTAGGTCATATGATAGAAAGAAGAGAACAAAATTATTATTCATTCAACACACACACAGATACAAAAAAAAAAACCAGAGGAAATGATCACAAAGCAAATCCATAATGTTTCTTCCGTACATCTTTATATGTGATATGGAGTTCTTTTGAGAGTGTAGTTGACACCCCAGGAATGTTTTAATCAAATGAAATGTTGTAAAGTAAATGGAAATCCTTTGAATAGAGAATGAAGAAGAGGGAACTATCTCCCTCTCTTCTTTGTGAATACCTACAAGTAAACAGCAATTACTACATACTTTCATAAATATGCATTTATATATGTACTCAAGACATGTGACTCATTTTATGTTCATAACGAAGAGCTTGATAATTGGTTGGAGGGTGAAATTTGCGCATAATGGGATCCATAAAAGATCAATTACATACTCCTAATTTAAGTCAACTGCAGATTTGTACACTCATAAATGTTCCAGTATTGTCATATTGATTCGGTGAACTCGAATGACGACATTGGCTAGCTCACTCCCACTTAATTTCAAGATTTTTTTTCTTTCTTTTGTACATGAAAAGGGTTGAGATGAGATCAGCGGCGTGGGAATGGATTTGTGAGTGGGGGGGGGGGGGGGGGGAATGGCTCAAGTTTATTTATGACGTGTACTATTATATAACTATTTTCAAAAAGTGGGGAGGGGGAGCAATGGCCTCTTGGCCCCTATGTTTCCCGCGCTACTGGTTGAGAGTCTCACATGAAGATTGTCATGTGAGAATAATCAACTCAAGATTCCCTCGATATGCTAATGTACACATATTTTTAGAAATATAATTTACTGTATTATGTATGTAGAAGTTTTGTCAAATGTTTGACCAGATTGTATAATACTTAAAGGATGTGTCTCAACATAAAAACAATCTGAAACAAACAAAAAAAAAACGACATCCCCATGTTTCCATATCAGCATATTCCATATGCTACCATGAGCTATATATTCAAATCTCTGAGATGAGTTGAGATACTCGGAATTGTTAACTATTATGCATTGTACTCCTAGAGTCTTCATTTGATATATGTTATTTTATTTGACTTCGATATGGCAAGGAAAATTACATTTATCTTAATTATAAACGGGGATTTATGCGAACTTACCGTGAAATTTCCGGCGCTTCCAAAGGATCATTTAGAGTAATTGATTAGAAGAAAATAATTAACTATTGAGGAATATAAATTTAACCTAAACTCATCTTTGAGAAAAAAAAAAACAATTTGTATGATATCGGGCCTTAAATACATATTTTAGGATTACAAGATATTATTTATATTGCATCACTCAATTTTTCCCTTAAAAAGAAAGAGTAGGAAACAGTCCACTATCAGTTAGTTGCGAGTCAATTACGTCAGTCAACAACAGTTGACAAAAATACAAAGGAGAGATTTTGATATTTTGGGGATGCCATTGTGTTATAAGAATAAATTGATATTCTAAGGTAGCACACTAAATAATACATATTAGGTATATCCATAGATTGAGTGTATGTATGTGATCAAATTCAGCTGAATATACATGGAATATCATTCAATTACCACATTGGGATTTCAATTCATAAACAAAAAAAATTGCAGTTAATACCTGGGAGGCTCTTTCAAATTGGTTTGCCATTTGACTTTTAGCAGTAAAGTATCCATTGTGAGGAATATCTATTAATGGTTCTTTTTTTAAAATTGCTTTAGAGCACGATTTGATTCAAAACCACTCAATTAAATAAGAAACACCCTCATTTATTATGTTTTTTTATGTACATCACATCATATTTTGTTGTATTGAATGGAATATTGGTAATTGTGTGTGTGCGCAGAGGCCAGACTTAATCGTTAGTTTCCATGGCTTGATAATTAATCAATTTGACAAAATGTTTAAGGACTTGAATTTGAACATCCATTTGAATCCTTGAACTTGAAATATTTGTGTATACCAGTTTATTAAGAGTTTTAAAAATTTAGAGACAATTAGTATATAAGGTACATACATACAAGTCCCCAATCTTTCCATCACATACCCACTAGTCCTCATTCCATCTCTCAACTTTTCCCCTAAAAAGAAAAAAAGGCTATAAGTAGTGTATTGGCTAGCCCATAAGGATATTAGTCTCTCCTCATGTTCTCTATTTATTTGAGTTTAACAAATCAATGTTCAGAACACTACTCATAAGGGAGATGAGTATAGAAATCGACAGACGACAGTAGTACAATCATCTACATATATATATATATACATCCCCTAAACAGTATCAAATACTGTCAGCTGTCGATGCACACATAAGCTAAGAAGATGAGAGAGCTGACAGGATTTCGTAATGTTTTGGGGATATCGTATATTGTGCTAGTACATTTCAAAATAAGTGCTTGACCTCTTGAATATAACTTTTCATCAATTGACATTAAGAAAATAGAAAGAGCATGAGTTCTTACTCAGAATATCTTTAGGAAATGACGGTTACTCTAACAAATGTTGTTTATAATTATATATTCCTTAATTTGGGATGAGGGTTAACAACTACGACATGAAACATTATGACATATTATAATCGACTTTATTCATCTTCTGATGGAGATACAGTAATTCGAGACAAATAACAATGCTCTTAGATTGAAGGTGACGTTTTCCTTGTGCATTTAACTCTTGTTTCTTTAAAGAAAAAAATAATTTTCATTCAAAAGAGTTTATTATTGTCAAGAACAGAAATATTGTCTAATCATCATTATTGGCTATTTAAGTAGATATTGCAGCAAAGACGTTTCATTCATTTTCTCTTTCCTCTTGAGATATGGAGAAATTAAAATGTAGATATGTATGTACATTTTAAAAAAGTTAATGTTTCAGTAATTTAAAATAAATCTTTGGAATTGGGACTCTCCGGGGCTTGGATACGGACCTGAGGAAGGAAGAAAATGAGATGACAACTTTTTTTTTTTTTAATTTGGCAATTTATGGTATTTTACATACAATGACTTCAACTAGAAAAATGTATTTTGGTATTTCTAAGGAATTCACTGAATTCCATTCGGGCCGCTCAAACCGTCATCACCATAATATTATGTAGAATAAATTCCCCAGAAAAAGTGTGACGCACACGCGTTCCATGGTGCATTACTGTGGCCCATTAGTGTGTTCCCTCATTCGTTCCTTCTCATCGCCGTCGTTCTATTTTTGTTTTTGTTTGAAGCAAACACTACTACTATACAGCTACAAGATGTTTTTTCTAATTCTTCGTGTGTGTAAGACTTCCTGAAAGGAGTACTTAAAGGGTATGCCAAATCTTTTGAACGTAATCAGTAACTCAACATCAAACGTGAGCAAACCATGAATAATACTCAAGCCTACCTCCTCTTGAGACTCTTACCATTTCTCTTCATCCTCTCTCTATTTCCATGGAATGCATCCTCCTCAGTTGCCTCATTCCGATGCTTTGATCTCGGATCTCGAAATGAAACCTGTTATCAAGTGCAAAGATATGATGGTAGCTGTGTAACTCTTCACCGCGTCGAAGAATGCGATTGTCTCGGCTTTGGAAGCCTCTCAGAAATGCAAGTGGAGAAAATGGACTCCACAGGGATTGAGTCTGGGATCATGATTGGAAAGAGACGGAGGCGGAAAAGGAGTCTTGTCTGTATGGGGCTTGACTCATGCTATGGACAAAATCCTCGCTCCATGACTCGATCCACAAAGCTTCAAAACTGTCCATGAACATGGAGGATTAGACTGAACTCTTTCTCTCTCTCTCTCTCTCTCTTTCTTGATTACATTTATCTCAACGCTTCTTCCTCATTTCTTTTATCGACTATTGTCATCATCATTCCCTCAGTTACTCCTACATTACTCTACATCGTCTATCTTATTTATCTTTTTTATTAATATTAATTGCATATTTATATGAATAAATTAATTTTGAATTAAATACGTATTTACATTCCGTGAATAGTTATTATTAATATCATAATAATTAACTACTAATTAATGAACTATCATAATAATCGTGATTCAAAAGGACGAAAATCATTTTACATGAATGATTTTCCATAAATACTTCGTGCAGCACGGAACCTTGATTCCTCCTCCCCCCCCCCCCCGCATAAATAGAAATTATGAATTAATTACAATTATATTTATGATTCTCATCAACCTTTAATTTCTTACGTAATTCCATGGTCATTTTCATAGATTTTTCAATAGACAGAATGCACTTTTAATTTATTAATGAGAGACCCGGATCCTTGTGTGTATTTATTCAAGAGTAAAGTAGAAGAAGAAGCTAAGATATTGCAGCATCCTTTTTGTGAGTTTCTGCATTGTCATGATCAATATACTATGATCCATGACCATAAAAGAATCTATCAAAGAAGAATCATCAATATACCTAATTAGTTTCAGGAGGGAAAATGTGTAGTTAGCTATGGGACTTTTGGGATGATGATAGTTAGATGTAATAAATGGTCAGTTATTCTGCTGCATTAGTTCAAAGTCCCTTCTCAACAAATGATCACAATCATTCATTCACCCCACCTGATAAAGTATTCAAATTTATTTCCTTACGGCATCACCGATTAAGTATTTATTTATATACATATATTTTTGTTTTGTTTATTTTATTATCATTTGCGTCTAGCTTGCTGGTTAGTGAATGCTACAGCAGCAGCAGAGGGACTTAATGTCACTCATCACACTTGATAATCAAAATGCGTAAACAACAATTATTTAACAATAGTAGTAGAAGTACAAAAACCGGTATATTTAGCGTCATTTTAAAAAAAGACATTTTTCGCTCCTTCAACGCAGGTATTTACGGTTATTTCTTTGGAAGCATCAAGAATAAAAGAATTTAACACGAATATAATGTAAACTAAGCCCTTTTCCGATCAATAATAAATATTAATGCATATTTATATCAATATGAATGATTTGTTTATACCAAAGATTCGAATCCACCTAATTTGAATCATGAACTAAATTCAGTCATTTTCTAAGAAAAAACTGAGTTGTACAAATACCAAACAACAAGATTTATTATGACCATGAAAAACGCATTCCTTTTTTGCATTTTGAAAGGAGAGAGATTTTGGCTCCTTTAGTCAATTCAATTGGATATAAATCACAGAAAAGTCAAAAATGCAGTTTTGATAGTAATATTAACTAGCTATTAATCATTATTGATGTATAATAATCTATAATTAATGGCTTATGACAAAGAGTATATTTATAATAGATATATTATGCAAGAATTGGAAATGATTTTTAGTTTAATTATATAATTATGATTACCACCCCCCCTCTCTTCTATCTATTATCATGCCTAAAGATGATGAAAAACAGTTACTTGGATTATATCTGATAAGAATGATGAAAATATGAAGAAAAAAAAATCATTGCGGAATAATATTCTAACCCTACAAAACCTTTCACCAAATGTGTTTCTTTTTTCTGACTCTTTTAAAAGTATATATTTTATATATGTACATACATATATTAATGACCAAATATAAATTAAACTAATGATAATAATTAATTAGTTATTTAGTTACTCTTAGAGAGAGATAAAATATGACTTGCACGGGTATACAAAAGATTTAATTTTGTCTCATTTGCCTCATTAGCAGGAGTCCTTCAAAACAAATGTTATTTTCATTTATCCTATTACGTCATAATCATCATTGTACCAATGACCGTGCATTCCAAATAAATAATTTTAATTGGATAATATAAAAAAACAGGTTAAATGGGGATTTTTTTTCCTCGTGAAATGGGATGTAGTGACGTCATGGGTGTGTTACGAACAAAATTCCTCAGAGTGGATCCATGGTTTACAATTAACTATGTACATTTTGTAACCTTGTGCTTTTGAATTGAATCCCTGAACTCGCAAAAAAAAGCACACAAAAAAAAAAAAAAAGAAAACAATAAATGTTGACCTTTTTCACAATTGACCTTTCAATAAGTTTTTATTAGATGATCTCACTGAAGTACACGTACGCATAGCGAGGGTATAAAGAGTTGCGTGATCTATTACAAATTTGTTCCGACGAACAATTTTTTTTTCAAATTGATAATATGGAGTTCGTTTAAACTCAATAGAGGAGGATAAATCCCATGGATTTCAAGAGAATTTTCCTCGGAGTCGAAATTGAGATGAAGGGCCTAACAAATTCTATTTGTTTTTAAGGAATAGTTTATTTGCACTATTTAATATTGACTGAAATGAAACAAATAGAACGTTTACAAATGTGATTCCATTAAATAGGGAGGAAGTGATTATTTTAGGGGGGTGAAATGAGGGTATTGATATACATGTAGAATGTAATTGTTTTAATTAAATACTCAAAATAATGCATTCATAACTAAATATAGAACATAAAGTACCATGTTTGTTAAAATTTTTATTTACATTTTATATTCTGTAAGTCTAGGTGAGTTGGGGAAAGAAGAGCTTTTTACGCTCTGGAAGAGGACTACTGTGTCTTAGAAAATATTATAAAAAACTAAAATGTTAATATTGTTACTACTACTAAATTTACTTGATAAATAAGGTCAAGGTTGAGTCAAGGTCCCGGACAAATCCCTTTGTATACAAGTTATTATTTTGTAAATAAGTAACTATTGAAATCATTGACATTTCGTGTTTTTACCCCCTTTATCCCTAATATTTGAAGAACTTGACTTCAAACTAAAAAGGATATGGTTTTTTTTATATGCAAATAGAGTTCTTTTTGCTTCTAATGATTCAAATATTAGTTATTGTTTGATAAATATGAAAAGTCATTCCAACTGTGGTACAAAGGTTTCTTGAGTGAAAAGGAACCTGTAAGTTCCCCTTTCTATATACGACTAATTTTTTGTCTAATAACCTCGTCTTTGAAAAAGAAAAGGAAAAAATTAACTTGTTACTTCGTAGGAAAGGTTGCAAGATTGTATAAGGATACTGATGTATTAAGAATTGGAATGACTCTATTAAACGGAATGAACAATCATTCATAAGGATTCAGGAGACAATATTTTTTCTACATATAGAGGAATAATGCTATGTAATTGCTTATTGAGTTGAAATAAACATGCACTTTGACAAATTTATCTATTCATTAGCCATAAATATTAAGGATTCGATCTTAGGAAGAAGTTATTTTATTTGAACAGAATGGCATGAAGCAAGATGTAGCAAAAAAAAAAAACAATTATATATTTAGGCATAAAAATAAATAAGTAATGATAATTACAATAGATATAATTAACATTATTATTATTATTGACATAATTAATGATATGCATATACATTGAAACATAGATTGTGAACATGTATGTATGTATGTATGTATCCTTGTACATAGAATGCAATTAGAACCCAGGATATAATTTGTTTCTTTAAAAGTATTTTATTTCTGCATTTTCAAGGGCGCTCTGACTTCCCCCCTCCCCCCCCCCCCCCCCATGTTCACTTGTATACAGAATTGTACATGAAGCCTTGATATTGATAATTTAATGCTTTGATCTTTTCTTTAACATAAATATTGGAGAGAGGCATTTGGGGTAGAAGATTTTCAAAACTTCTTTTAACATACAAACTAAGGACCATCACAAAACATAAACTTTGAAATAGGATAACAAGAAAAGGAAATAACAACAACACAAGTTTGAGTAAGAATTGTAGTTAAATGAGACGCTTAGTTCTCAGATTCTGAGGGGTCCTCTTCAGACACTTTAGCAGATGGAGGAGGAGCCTCAGTCACAGGCTTATACCCATATGTTCTCTTTGAGGGTGCATATGAAGCTGGACGATAGGGCTGTGCAGGCTTATAGGGAGGTCTATAAACTGGTGTATAAGATGGTGCAGGAGGGGGAGGGGCGTTTGTTGTAGTAGAAGGAGAGGGCGTTGATGGAGTTTCAGGGGAAGGCTTTGGAGCTGGAACAGACTTGTAAGGAGCTATGGCAGGTCTATAAGAAGCAGGGTTGTATACTGGAGGGGCTTGCTTATAAGGAGATGGTTTGTAGGGCACTGGTTTATAAGGTGAAGGAGCAGGTTTGTATGGTGTTGGAGCAGATTTATAAGGAGCTGGAGACGGTTCGTATGGCTTGGGCCCTGGTTGAGGTTTGTATGGAGCAGGGCTTTTTGATGGAGATGATGGAGCTGGCTTGTAAGGAGCTGGCTTATATGGGATAGACTTATATGGTGCTGGAGCTGGTTTATAAGGGGTAGGTTTGTAAGAAGCTGGCTTATAAGGGGCAGGAGTTGGTGGAGGCTTATAAGGTGCTGGAGTTGGTGGAGGCTTATAAGGTGTTGGAGTTGGTGGAGGCTTATAAGGGGCAGGAGTTGGTGGTTGTGGTTCATAAGGAGCTGGGGTTGGTGGTGGCTTATAAGGAGCTGGAGTGGGTGGAGGTTTGTATGGAGCTGGAGTGGGTGGTGGTTTGTAGGGAGCAGGAGCTGGCTTATAAGCAGGCTCTTCAGGATATTTGGCTTCCCCTTCATACTTAACATCTGCTAAATATCCATTGTCATCCACAGTATATGACACAATTTGAACACGACCATCAGGGAGATTAACTCGATATTCACCAGCTGTATTATGGTTATCTCTGTTCTCATTGTGACTAAATATGGATCCATATGCAGGATCATTGACGCCATAATTGTAGTTATAGACAGGAGCCTTTATGGGATACGGAGGGGTTTCATAGGATGGAGCACTGTCTCCGAGCACGGAGCTTAAAGCCAATGTAGCCAATAAAATGGAAGCCTGAAATAAACAATAATATTGGATTGAATGAAAATATGTTTAATTTTTTGGGATCACGTTCACAAGTACCTTGAGACAAATCATGTTGATCCTTTAGCCTCTTCCTTTGGGAGCAGTGTACAGGTAACTGATGTGACATGACGGAATGTAATGAGTATTTATAGGGGAAAATACGCAATTCGAGTGTGCGGGAATGGAACCATTTTTTCCTTCGTCTTCTCCATATTTTTCAACAACGAGATCCCCGCCCAAAAAGAGAAGAAAAAAATTAAGGAACAACACATCCCCTACCACGTGCACATTTACTTTAAGTCTTTAAACAGAAACCCACATTCGAAGATATCTCGTTAAAAAGTTATGGATCCAAATTTGATACACATATGTATGTATGTATGTACAGATATCATGTAATAGTGATATCTACAAATCTGAGGTAATTTAATCTCGCTTCCTATTCATATGTTATTCCAACTGTCATACATTTGAAGGCTCTTCCCAAGCATTTTCAAAAGCACATTTTTGATTGACTATAAAATAATTCAAATCATTGACTCTCTTTTGTCATAGCACGTCAAAGAACATTTGAGTATCCGTGGAGTTTACCTCATGTGCACACGATAAATACAATCAATCAATGAGGAAATTCGAGTGAACGGCAATAAATGACTCTCTATATGGACATACATAATTAGCAAACAAAACGTTTGTTTCCTTTAATCTTATACAACCAAAAGAGATACTCATTCAATAAGGAACTTTAGAGCACATCTTGGGTAAGATCGAACGGATCCTGAATGAATAATTATACACAGAATGAGTAAAGAGACATTGGGGCTATGTGTAGTTTCTTCTTTCTCTACAAGTATAGGAATCCCTCACTCAATTAGAGGATTCCAGAGTCAATAGACCTCCCTGTATTTCAATCTAAACATAGTATACAAGTATGAAAATATGGAGTCTCTAAATGGTATTAGATGATACCTATCCCCTGGATTTCCATTGAATTTTTGCTTCCTACTCTATTAAAATTTAAGATATGGATTATCTTAAAGCCATTATTGATTATTCAAATAATGATAACATATCACAAAGCGGGCACATAAAACATAATACATACATGTACATATATAATAGAATAAAATCCCTTGAGAAGGGTCACAACACTATTACGTGTAATGCACAAATTTTGAAGGAATTTATACATGTACATACATTGGACTCAAATCCTAGATAAAATGAATCTGGAGTCCATGAAAATCCAACCTTGGCTATCAAACTTTGTTCAGTACGATTTTATACATTCTATTTTTCAAAGAGGGGGGTCATTGAAAAAAAGGTTTGAATCCTTGATAAGTGAATCCAGAGTCTGTGTAAATTCTTTCTCCTACCCACAAACATGAGAATAGTAAATATATAAGTACCCTTGGAATAAGCCAACATTGAAGACAACATTTTCTTCGTGCATTTTTAAAAAAAAATATATATATATGTATATAATTACCCACAATAATTTTCTAAATATTATTTACAATATGTATGTAGATATGTTATGTATCATATATCCTTATAAAAAAAAAACCCATTCGTGGTGAATAAGTAATTGTAATTTTCAAGTTCATTAACATTAACCTTATCAAAAAAAATCTTTATCATCAATTAATACACCGTGATTCTTCCCATATGTAGCTACATATGCGTGCTCACTTACAATATCTCATCAACAGCACGACAAACATAGGCTTCATTTGACACCTCTACGACTGTATAGATAGATAGATATACGTATACCATTCATTTTATACATACATAAGTTGTGTATGTACGTATAATACAAATCCCTTCCGGCTTGAAGCACCTTTTTGATGTTACAACACTACTTTGAATATAATAATAATTAATTAATTAAAGGAGAAATTTGAGGATAGTCCACGATGTACATATACCTAAGGTAATGAATGCAATCTTTTTTTGCACGATCTCATTTTTCTCTACATATACATACCATAAAAGAGCTTCCTTGACCCTTGATGTTGCTTAGAATAGGGATGTGTTGCATGTGAATAGGATATTATCTATATAGTAATGGATTAACCCCGTGAATATTCACGAAACTCAATACCCAAATATCATTCCTCTTTCAACTTTAAATGAAATTGATTTTCAAGGATTTTCAAGGATCTTTTTACTTTATTAATGCAGAATAATATCTCCATGTATTAGTATGCAGCTTGAAAATGTGGATATGATTATCTTTTATTCCAACAAATGTATGATGTATCTGATGCCACATTGAACGATGGAATCATGAGAAGGGAAGAGAGATCGAGGAAAGGGTTCCTTTGAGGCGGAACAATGTCCTCTTTCTACCCAAGTCTCTACACTACTGAAACCCTAGACTATTCGAATTTTAGAAATATTTCAAAGAGTTGATCTTTGAATCACCTGTACCATTAACCTAACTATTTTTTTTATATGTAGATAGGTTGGATACGTCACTAATATACTACAATATGTTAGAAGAGAACTAAATAGTTAGCTTTGGCATCATGGTATCTCTATAAATGTTATGTATGGTTATAAAGAGCGGCTAAACGAAGTCCTTCTTCTCGAGTTGCTATACTTGCTCTACAATGATTTTTTATTAAAGATGTACATTAGAGATTGAGGATTCCTGATCCAAGGTTTCATACCTACATACATATATCTATGGTATGTAATGCAGTTTTCATACATAGTATTTAGGTTCATTTGTTACAAAATAATAATAGTAATATTATGTACACATGCAAACTGAAGGAGACTAGGAGTTCACTAAGTAGAATAAACGGTTATGGTCTTCAAATTCCTTTGATCTTGCGTATATTAGTTACAAAGTAGGGCATTCATAGAGGAAGACTCCACCCCCTACGCATATTAAAATTCCTTTTCATTCATATTCATCAGGGTCATGAAATACATATATATAGATATTTAAGTAACAGTATGTTATTATTATTTATGTATGTAGATATTTAATCAAAATAGGACTCCAAGACTAACTAACACGTGGATTATTATCATTAAAAGTACAAACATTACTTAGAGATATTGAGAAGTAGGTAAATGTTAATGAAAAAAGGAATTTCCTGAGTTATTTATCAACAACCTATGTACATATGTATATATGATTAAAATATACACAACACCTATTAAGGCACTAATGCATACATACTTTTAGACTCTGAAGAAGAAGAAGAGGGAGCCAAGGTTAAGCCCCCAATGGAGATCCTCCTCAGTTCATTAAATCTATATATTCTTTCTTCTTGAGTTCAGAGGCAGAATATGAATTTCAAGGATTGAGCATGCAAATGATGATGCAGTTTGATGTGATGGGGTGTGGTGATACGTGTGATTTCTGGAGATGATCCTTACAGCATCTACCTTGGTAATTATAATAGGCAACAAATAAACATACATACATACATACATGGAGTGAGTGAGTGAGTGGAAGAGGGATTCAACTATACAGAGTCAAGGTCCTTGACACGGCTTGCATAATATATTCATTAAGCATTGTCAATAGTAGTGTAAATAATATATGTACATTCATAGAATCGTAGTGAGACAACAGGTCGGGACGTTGACATTGAATTGTTGGGCTTTTCTTTGGTTTTGAATGATCCTCCCTCCACTTCTTCCTTGATTAGAGGAATGATATTCTATGGTATATTATTGTACACAATATGAAAACTTAATTTATGTGCATAATATTTATTATTATAGAGCAACGGAGTTGCGTTGAGTTTGAACCCGAGAAATTCTTCCGTTTGCCTATTTTGTCTATTAAGAAATTATTATATGATTTATTAATACGGGAAAATGGTGAGGGTTGTTGTAGGACCCATTCTTGAATCTGAGCGTGAGGCAATACTTTTATTCATCATACATCGATATGGAGTGTACTCGTATCTGCATCCTGTTTTTAAGAGACATCTTTTATTTTGTACAAGAGAAATGCCCTATGTATGTATTTATGTATTTTAGTTTATCTTTTAAATTCAGGCAAAATAAAAGGATCACCCTTATACACACAATATAATACACTAGAGTGATCTACATCTTGGGATCCTTACGTGTAAGATGATACTAACATATATTTATTAATTTAATCCTAGATGAATTAAAGAGACAATAAAAACTGATAATAACTTTATTTGCCTGAAAGGTTATGTACATATAGATTTATGACGCATTTCTACAGTCTAATCAGCTTCGTATCATAAACATGATCTATAATGGATTGATCAATAATAGGTACACTTTTACAGCAAATGGAATTATAAATAAAAAATGTACTCAGCCTCCGTAGCTAGCAGCTTACTGTTAGATCGATATTCTTGATTTATTTTCAAAAGCCTGGAAGAAGGGTCCTAACATAATAATTATTATTCTTATCAAGGAAAAATTTTCATCATGGAGGAGAAAGGAGAACTCCGGGATCGAGGCTCGATTTTTAAATTAATGGCTGAAATGAAAAAAAAAATTCAGTTGGTTGAGGGAGAACGGAAGGCCGTTTTCGAGGATTCAGAGGGAGAAAAGACCTTTAACAAAGAGAAAATCAAACGGCTCAAAGATGAAATAAAGGAGCTACAAGTACTCCTTGCTCTCAGGCTATGACTTAATAATAAAATATCTTTACAATCATAGGTTGAGATGGGGAATATTAACACGACCAATGAGGCCATTCTACTACCACTCCAAGATAAAAATCCTATTGAGTTCAATTTATTAAAACGAAAATCTGGAGATGAAGTCGTGGAAGTTAGTTCAAAAATTTGAGTTTGGGCATAAGTATCTTCAATTTGACATGAATAAAATACTTTTAGGCTCTGGACTATAAGATAGCTGATCTACGAAAGAAGGAGAATGTTCTTAAATACGAGTCTAAAAAACGGAGTATGCGGATTGAGGAGCTCATGAAAGAGTATGAGAAAGTTATCAATTTGAATTTCGAAAAGGTTTTTGGGTTCCATTCATTGTTAGATATGAGATAATATGTAAATGAAATACATGATTTGTAGGAAAAGATGGAAGAGATTATGGAGGAGTCCCCTGAGGGTCAACGACTTCGATTCCTTGAGAATGAAATCCATAAAACAAATTTAAAATTAATGGAAGGTGATCCTTAAATAAGCGATTTGTCTTAAAACTCTCTTTATTGAACTTTAAATCCAGGAGAAACCATAAAGAAAAAGTATGTTACGATCCTTGATATGCTTAAGAAAGAAAGACTAACTTTTGGAAATCAATTGGAGGCTCTGGAAGGAACCCTCAAAAAACAAGATGATGAAATCTCCAAGTTAAAAGTATATATTTTAACGTGGTTTTGACATCAATGTCTGAATTTTATTGAGTCATAATTTCATTTCAGAAAACACATCATGCTGCCATAATAACCCGGGATTTAGCTCGGCAAAATCAACACAAAACTGAAATAAGCCTCATACAAGAAGGTAGAGTGTTCCATTCCATCTATCCTTTTAATTCCTCGTTAATATGAATATATTTTAAGGAAAGGAGAGGGAGAAACGGATCATTGAATACCGAAAAACAACAGAGGAAAGGAAAAACTATTTTGAGAGCATGGAAAGGCATATGTTTGGTAACAAGGCATCCGTCAAAGACACAGGAAGAGAGTCCATTAGCACATCGGATCAGATGACTAACAAAGAAGATCTTCGATCAAGTGAGGGTGGAAGCGAATGTACGGGGATTCAAGATGCTCATTTTGAAGAATCTTTCAATCGAATGAAAAAGGCTGCAGGGGTCTCTGACATTGATGAGGTTGTTCATCGATTTGAAACCCAGGAGGAAACAGCCAATCATTTGCAGGAACTTCAAGTGATTAATTTACTTTATTTGTATATATATATATTAATGACTGGAGCATATAGATGACATTTTTATCTTTGTTATTTGTTAGTCAAGAGCAGAAAAGGAAATACGAGATCTCGGAAATATAAAGGACAAGCTTGAATCCGAATGGGAGCAAGTTAAATTTATGGGTCAAGTAAAGGATATATCTTCTTTTGAATTACATATAAGAAGTATACATATATTTTTATTTTTTAATCTAGGAAGACAATCATGAACTTCGTGAAAAAATGGAGTCATTGGAAGAGAGTATTTCGGACGAGCAAGCACGTCAAGAGGAAGCAGATGATAAACTTCAACAAAGAAATAAACTCTTGGTCGGAATTCGTGAAGGATTAGATGCACTTCTTCATAAGCTTGTATTTACATTTTATTTTCCATGTACCTCCCCCCAAATGGAAAGTATTTATATTATTATTTCAGTTCTTCAGTGAGCCAAATCAACTTCCTTCAACTCGCAACTCCATTGAAATACTTGCAGTTGCAGAGAAAAAACTCGGATCCCTCATGGGAAAATTGGGAAGTGTTGATATTTTTGAGAAGAAATTGGCAATGGAGGAAGAAGAATTTGTTCCCATTGGTCTTTTAAGCGAACCAGATGAAATACTTGAGGATGACAGTAAGTATTTTTTTGGAATGAAGAAACGGATTACTTATACATACATTTATATAATATATTTTCTTCATAAAGAAGATAAAAAGGAGGATGTAGACAGTGGTCCAGAGGAGGATGAGGTCCCTACTCGAAACTATCTCAAGAGACAAGCCAATCTAATCGTTGAAGCAAAGAGTCGTAGCAAACGTGGGAACCGTCGTCGATAAGCTTTACTTTTCCGGCATTCCTTAAATCAAAATCTGTACTCTATTTTTTAATAACAAATTTATTTCGGGATAAAACACATAATTTCTAAATCATTCCGTAATGGTAACACTTCCATCAATGTAGCAGGGAGGAACAAAGTTGGTATATATAATAGCCTCGATGGAGGAATAGAGTGCAAAGATTCCAACGATGGATCCTATAAGTATAATAGTAATCGAACTGACTTTGTCCGCTGTCGTTAAGACTCTGAAAGGATTTTTTATGTTAACTGCAATTAAAAGCTCGTAGTTCTGTTCTTTATCTTACCTCTCAGTAGCAGCGTCGTTTTTCATGATAAGTAAATATAGGAATGGAGGTAGTAGCAAATTCATTAGCAGAGTGGGACCACTTCCCAAAAAGTTCAAAACGCTTGAAAACTTTGGAACGGTTAAACCAAGAAAAATAAGTATGAGTAGAACGCTGGTTCGAAAAACCAATCGTTTCCAATTAAACTCCTCTTTGATATTCAACTTTTCCTCAAAGTAGAGATGCACCGGAGTCATTCCAACTGCAACTGCAGAGTACAAATGTAGAATCATTGTAACTTCAACGGATGTTTTAACCATTCCAGGCTTTATACTCAATATAATGTTTGGATTGACACAGTCTCCAATAAAGTAGTAACCCACGGAGGAGACAGGGATGTAGAAACAGAGAATCACTTAATTATTATTATGAAAAAGAAAAAAAAGGTACTTAATAAAATATACCTCCTACTCAAAATGCTTGAATCACATACTCACTATTCCAATGAGAGAGACGTATTTAAAATTTTTCTTGTTCTTCATATCCGCTTGAATCGTGGGATAGCAACTTGCTCCACCAAAGGCAAACGTAAAGGTACTCACAGAATCTAGGACATTTTTTATTCTGGTGAATAAACTCAGTTGTTCTTCTTCATGATTCTCACATCCTGGAGGGATGTAACCGCTGTTATAGTCGTCTATAACTTGGTAAATGATAAGGGCACAGGATGCTAGAGTGATTATATCTGTAACGACCGAGAGTAGCCATAGATCCTTTGGAGATCCCAACCAACACGTTGGAATAACTGCTATTCCAGTAATAATTATCCAAGCACACAAACTTGATGGTAGAAAGGAGCCCCCATACTCTGTCACGAGATCCGCGCAGTACTGAGCCATTATAATGATGAAAACAATGGTGGCACCATAGCTTATAAGAACCATTGAGGTAATCGTCAAGTGGTAAAGGATTTTCCCTGCAGTGGAATTATACTTTTCGAGTATGACACCAGCACGCTTGGCTATTTGTGGATAAGGATCCCTCATAAACTGGCTCTCTCCGTTTTCATCAGACGAGAAACTCTCAGTCAGAACAATCTCATAGGATTTCCCAAGACGCGAACCATTATAGATCATGAGAATCGCAAAAAGAAGAAGTAATATAATTCCATACCAGCCTAAGTATGTATGCAAACAAGGAATTTAAGTTCTATGCAAAGAAACACTTGAGATCTAGGTCATGACCTACATAACTTCAACTTACCTGTAGCAACCAATGCTTTTGGGAGAGCTAAAATTCCAGAGCCGGCTGTGATGGACACAATGATGAAGGCAGAAACAATGACACCCAAGTTACGAGAAGAGGAACTTGACTCTAAGACCTGCTCAGAACCCATTTTCACGTGATTATGAATGTCTTTTTTTCATCATTGAGGTTGTTTTATTTGCACAAATACAGATTCGAGAACGTGATGGAACAAATAAATAAAGCAAAGAATGGGAGTTTAATGGATATGCAGAGGTGCAGATTATTAGTACCTATAAGTACCTATTATCTACATAACATAATATATCATGTATAATATCAAGGCCTATGTAAATACCTGTTAAGCCACATATAAGACATACTTACTTTATATTAACGGTGCAATGTTTGGAAAATCTATCAGAGTTTTTTTTTAATTTACCCGTATGATATTGAGTGTTAAACTAATTTATAGAAACAGAAATGTGTATGTAATTAAGTCAAGAGGATTCATCTACAATCTAATCATATAAATATTGAATTAACATTTCATTTATCGCAAAAAAAAAAATTAAAAAAAATGTGTGATGTCTATAAGTAATTTGAGGCTCTCACTCTTATCTCAAAACATAGAGATCATTATACGTAGTTATGATTTTACAGGGGTGGGTTATTCCTATCTATTTTAAGTAACAAGGTAGTGTAAAATGCGAATAGGATATGTTTTTGAGAGAGATGATGACTCCAAGTATACCAAGGATGAGTCCTGATGTTGCAATGAACACGCATAGAATCCTTTCTAAGATGTGTAGACTCCTATTGATGCATTATTTTGTGTAACAAAACAAACAAGCAGTTATACATATGTTGGTATGTCTATATCACCTCAATCCGGAAGTGCTTCCTACTAGCAACAAATAGAAACAAGGTGGAAGAATGAAGTTCATCAATGCGGAAGGACCGCTTCCAATTAAATCCAGGAGACTAGAAAATTCAGGAACGGAGAGTCCTATAAATACCATGACTGCCATTATCAAGGATCGAAAAGCAATACGTTTCCAATTAAATTCTAAAGTGGATTGAAATACTCATTATATCTAGAGATATGATGAATATGTGTAAAGTGAGATTCATCAGTAACAAGGCAACTTTTTTATACATAATTTAAAAGAAATTTGAAATTTGCTAATTTACAACTAAATAAAATAAAATATGTTTTTGCTTTTCATCTCCTTGGCCAACCTAAAAGTTCTTTTCAAATTACTCTACTTTACAAGACGATGCGCGGCCCTGTTTATCCTTAGATATTTATAGAATAACCTGGATTGATACGCAAAAAGAATTCGAAATACTGATGAACTGGGTTTAAGAAAATTGTGATGGCTGTGTACAAGTGGAGAATGAGAAGAATCTCCACCAAGGATTTCATGATTCCGGGTTTCAAACTTAGAATGACGTTACTACTCACACAGTCCCCAAGGAAGGTATATCCCAGACATGAAACCGGCAGATACATGCAAATAATCACTGAATTGAGTGTTGGGTTACTATACATAAATTTACAAACTGTATCAACTTACACACAATGGATAGAATGGCTGCGTATTTGAAGTTGTATTGGTTTCTCATATCGGCCTGAATGCTTGGGTATACAGAAGCTCCAGCATATGCAAACATGATTGTGCTATAAGATTGAATAGTGTTCAGTAAGGATTGGAAGGAAAAGTTGTTGTTCTCGGAGGAATGACAATTATTTTTTGGATGATAGCCCTCCTTATAATCTAAAATCAGTCGTATGATAATGAGAATACAAGCAATGGCTGTAATTATGACGGAAGCGAGAGAAATAACTCCAAGATCTTTGGGAGATTCTAACCAAGTTGTAGGAGCAACAAGTACACCAGTTATGATGATCCAATGGCATAGAGTTAAGGAACAATTTGGTACATATTGATGAAATAAATCATTCACATATTGAGCAATAAGTATCAAAAATACGACTCCGGATCCGTAGTTCATGACAACCATGGATAAGATAGTCATTTGACGGAAAATGGCTTTTGATTTTCTACCGATTGTACTCCCTGACACCTCAGCAATGACAGGAAAGGGATCTCTATGAGAAGCAGAAGAACCTTGTTCGAGAATTATTTCGTAGCACTTCCCTAAACACGATCCGTTATAAGCCATCAAAACACCCAAAACCATAATTAAAGCCAAGCCCCAATAGCCTAAGTGGAAACGATGAGGTATCATTGCAAATAGGAAATTTCAAGGTGTGTTTTATTAATTACCTGTGGCAACCATAGCTTGAGGAAGAGCCAGCATTCCTGATCCAGACGTCTCAGATACAATTATAAAGGCTGCAAAAGCAATGCCCAAACCCTGGGAGGATGGGCTGTTATTGGAAATGATGGACTCTGTGTCTGACATGGTAACTTTTCTAATAATAATATAACTAGAGTTCATTTATACAAATGTACAGGATACTTACTATCTCTTACCACAGAATGAAATCTTTTGAAATTTGCACTCATGGTGTATTCAAAGTATTGGAGCAGGATTTATCATCTTGTGGCTTTCTATATTTCTATGAGCACTTTTATGAGCTATTACAATACCGTATGAATTGTTATACCTACATAATTTGATTATAAATATATCTGGGTACAAAATTCATAATTTTTTTTACTACAAAGTTGAGCCAAAGTCACTGTTCTGCGAATCTCAACTATGTCTCTATTTCAACTCATGTAATTAGTCACTCACAAACTAATAATTATTTTGATATAAATATATTTAATGAAAAGTTATTGAAGAGGTAGATAACTCGGTGGTGCTGAAATTGGTTATGCACAATATACAACACAAAAGGGGCAATGAATTAGAGGAGGGACCAAAGTAATGGGGGGGGGGATACTTGTAATAATATGAGTCGGTATTTTTTGTATAGAATAACTATTTGTGCATGTGTAAACGATATGATTATTGATCAATATGGATGCGTTTGTAAAAACCTCTACGGATACAGTATGAATAATCAGTTAATTATTCAAACTAAAATATTCATTATCATTTACTTAACCTGTGTAAATTGCTTGAGATGAACTGGCTAACACCCAACTAATTTTGAGCCTTTTTCCTCCCCCTTTTCAGCAAAAATGTTCAGCAAAATCGTATCCCCAAACACAAAGCAAATTTCATTGTATTCTTCCAACCTTTCCTTTAAAAAAAAAACAGGAAAAAAAGGCTAAAATCAGTTGGTAGTAGCCAATTCTTATCGTCAACTGTGGGATATTTTTCATTAAATAGAATGAAATTCTTTACAGGTTAATAACAGATAATTCTAGTTGAATCAATCAACGGTAAAATTATAATAAGGAGCAATATCATTGGAACACCGACAGGTAACAAAAAAAAAGTTGTTGATGTTTTGGGGATAGTATTCTTCAAAACATCAAATGGGTACTCCTTTGCATTTTTTTTGTCAGCTGTTGATTTTACTCTTACTTCTCTTGATGACGAGCTTTTTGGGATACTATGTATTATCCATTCAGCTGTTTTTTATCAGTTGACTCTTTTGATTTTAAGCAGCTGACACTACATGTTATGAACTCAAAAAGAGTATTATTATTATTATTTATGATGATTTTGATATTATATAAAAAATATGTTAAATCAAGGATTGCGCGCCTTTTTTTTGTAATTTTTGAATAATAAACAAGTTGACGATTGATTTGTATATTGGCTGAATTTATCAATGTACTATAGTATATCTAAATAATAACTCATTCCAATATTAAAAGCTCGTCGTGCTTTGCTATTAGTCTTCTTAATGTTGATCTTTTGAATACGAATTAAATCTTGTTAGGGTGTGAATAGAAAGACTCTCTCCATTTAAATAAAATTACAAATAATATAATTAGTACTTCTAAGATTATTAAAAAAAAATTTTATATTTTTCAAGTCCATAGCCCCTCTCTTCTAAAGCTTGATAAGCTCTCACTTAGACTTACAAAGGAAATGAATATATAATGTCAATAAAAATTAACTATCAAAAAAATATTACTATTAAAAAACCTTGTCGAGTCTATAAAAAGATAAGTGTTTTGTAATTGATAGGATTGATAGAATCATTTATTATATATATACAAATATATTGTAGATGTATCTCAATACTGTCATTTCACCCCCTTTAAATACACATTTTTACGTTTGTATTTATTCAGTAATGAATAATTGACGATATATTTGTTTGATTTCAGTAAATATTTAACAGTGTAAATAAACTATTCCTTATACAAACAAATATAAATTATTAGGGCCATTATCTCAAATTCGATTTCGAGGAAAATTCTCTTGAAATCCATGAGATTTATTCTCCTCTATGGTGTCTATGATGTCATGATGTCTCAAAACATTTCCAGTTACATTGTTAAAAGATATCTGATAAGCATTTGATTCCTGTAGTAGTTTAAAAAGTATAATGTACTTTCTATGGACCCTATGAACATATTTTGTCAGCTGATTTGACTAATGTCGTTAAGAGTACAATATATCTTGATAATAAGCTGAATTGTAAGAAAATTTATATTTTCAACCAAGATGAGCTTTAAATCGAATCATTTTATGAATATGATCAATTGATCGGTAACTAAATACTAGGTTCCTTCAATTTTGCAATACTGATAAGAGAAAGACTGAAGGAGTACAAAGAGCAATCCCTTGTAGCTCTAAAACTTTTTATGTTCTTCAGAGTCTCAAGATTGACTAAAGTTTACATATATTATACATATATAAACAGAGGCACATATAAAAAGTTTTTTTGTGTTTTTTAAATTAGACTAAAACTCAATATTTAGTTTGAGTGACCATTGAAAATTTTCCTGTTTCCATACAACTTTTTTATTCGTGGCATTTCTTCTTTTACAAACAAGATACGATTCCTATTCATTTTGATAAGGTTGTGGTTAAGAAAACATAGTGTACAGAGTTCTAAGAAATAATTATCTAATTTCACACATGCTGTGTCGTATACTGTGAACCCTGAGCAGAACCTTACAATATGACACCTCACGTTCCATTGAATGATGATCTATGAAGGACTTTTTTTCCCATTATTAAACAATAATTGTGGCTATAGGCAAAAGGTTTTAATTTAATTTGATTTGTATTAAAACTAACATCTAATGACTCAAAATTTGGCAGTTCCAAGTATATATTACTATATGTACAGTTTGATAAGTTTTAATGAAATTAAAATCAATAACGTTTATTGTACTAATGTTAATTCAACTAACACACAGTTTGTTTGTTTGTTTTTCGATAACTCTTTGTTTCAAGATCCTATATAACTATTCAATCTTAATCCCTGGCTTTTATGTTGAGGCACGCATAAGGGATAGAGCTGTAAATTTCAAGCTTTGCTGGTACGTTAAAAAAAAGGAAAAATGGACTTGGTAGCCCTGGTAATAGTTTGATGAATGTTTGTGAGGAGAGCTGTTTTTGCTTTCATGACGTTTTACTATATAAGCTATTAATAACACTGGTCAACAGTCAAAAATCCTAATATATATTAGTATAATAAAAGCTATTCAGTTTTGCACGCTGATTTCAAATCTGTAATTTTGTTTTTTTTCGAGAGTCAGACGCTTTTCCAGAAATCGGACCCTACTTTTTTAGCTTTTTTGGACTATTTACCAACTTTAACTGCAATTTAAGCCTAAAAGGGTACTCATTTTGTGGATTAAAAGAGCTCAGACCCCCAGCATTCAAATGAAATGTCAAGCGCCCGATAAGAATCCTTAACTAAGAAGAAAACGTCCATCTATGTGTGTAAATTTTCATCCAATTTTGACAAAAATCCCTATGATAAATCAAAGACTCACGTTGGAGCTACTTATGTAAGCTGAAATCCTTCTGCGCACTAAAATGACTTTCAAATGTGCCCTGAAACAGATTAAATTTTACAACGAAGTGTAGTATGGACTATAAAAAAAAGTGTATTTATACTTTTATTTACTTCAAAAAGCGACATCTTGCGGGGGGGGGGGTATTATCTCGTAGACAAGGAAACCTTTCTGAGCTAACAAGTGCATTTTCCGCTTTGTTTTATACTTTTACACGAAGATTGAATCTTTTCTGAATGGGAGCAAGTATCATTCTTTAATTCATATGAGCTTTAATACTTACCAAGAATACTATAGCATTACAAAACTATACATAGCTAACAGTTGTTTTACTCAAAATTTCCTTTCCTTTTTTTGAAATCGAGGTTGCGCGTATATAAAAAAACTAGTCGTATTATCGCAACTTTTGCGATTTTCTTCCACCTTTTAGTTCTTATTATTTTTATGGACTTCTTTTAACAAGGCTGGTTAAGAACTTTGTAACACAACCTTACTTATTTTGACTTCTTTTCTTCTATGACTCAGCGTTCCATGAACACAATAAAAACTAAAAAGAGGAAGAGAAAGAAATGTTGAAGACATCCTGGTATTCTGGAAATATTTGTTTTTGTATGTTCATTATAATTTGTATTAAATCCTCTGTCGGCCTTCAAAAATAAAAGCAGCTAAACATATACTGTTTTTTTTAAATATAAATTGATGATTATATCTCATATAAAATATGATTTTATATCTGCTCGATTTTCCATTTACAGATAGTAAGAAACAAATAAAAATATAAACCTTTGTATTGGGCGACAAATTGAGGCCTAAGACGAGACTTTTACTTACCGGGTGTTAGAAAACTATTTCCCTTTTTTATAAATAGTGATAAACAAAGATTGAGTGATTCAATTTTCACAAATCAACCATGCCTGAGAAGCAGAACGACAGAGCTTTATTTTGGTACAATTCTAGTCCAAAAAAAATCTGAGAGAAGATGGAAACAGACAATAGTCAAAACAATGTCGAACTCTTTTGCAATAGGGGACTCTCAAACTAGCATTGTGAAACAGGTTGGTGAGGACAGGAAGACTGTTAACAATATCAAGAGACCATTGGAGACCGAGGATACTCTCGAGAGAAAGCCCAGAAGAGACACTACCATCAAAATTTTCACAAATTCGATAAAGGAGGCATTATGGCCACTCCTCAGGACCTCAAAATCTAGAGGGACACAGTGTGTATGGGTTTTAAAATGGAAGGGGTAAGTCCTTGATAATGAAAAAGCCGTTGATCACACCAGCCACCAAGGAGAAGCATCTTTTTTTCGTTGCTAATGACTACTCAACAACTTGAAATATGTATCACCTTACCAAAAAGCTTTGTGACCACCATACACGACGAGCTTTTTTGTCCCCTCGCAACCTCGACTCACTCTCAAAAGGAAAAGGGAAAATTTGGAAAAACAACTGGTAGTTGATACCCTTCTGTATTTTCCATGTTGCTAAATTTTAAATATTGGGCAGAGTTATCATTATGTTATACTATATGTACATTGATAAATTCTATCAATGTACAAATCAATCGTTAATACTTGTATAATATTCAAAAATTCAAAAAAAGGGCGCGTAATCCATCATTTAATATATTTTATTTATATAATCAAAATCATAAATACGTATAATACCCTTTTTGAGTTCATAACACATAGACTCAACTGATTTAAATCAGATGTGTCAACTGATGAAAAGCAGCTGAAGGGAGAAGTTTTTGTTCATCCCAAAAAACTCTTCGTGATATTCGCCGGATGTCAATCCATTGGACTATTATTTTTAGCCGTATATTCAAGTAAAGCCTGTTGCACACACCACCCAAATATCAATGCATTGAGGGCTATCGTCAATGCAGTATGGGTGCAGATGGATGAGGCTATGGTGAAAAGGACTTGCAGGGTTCATTATTATTATGGCTAAGGGTGTTCATATGTATCTTTAAATTAAAGTCAACACATATTTTGATATATTTGAAATAAAGTATATGTTTCTTATACGCCGAGTTGAAGTTTAGAATAAGCGATGGGGAAATAATAATCTGACACCCCCCGGTGTTATTTATTTGCAATTCTAAATGAAATTTTACTTTTTTTATTCTTCTGGTCGTTGAAATAGTAATCTACTCTTTATTGTAAACGAAACAATTTATATTTCAAAGTCACTCAACTCTTTACATTCTAAGCATAATTAAATAATTAAAATATATACCAACAAATCACACTTGATGCCTACTTCTTATATTTACAACCTGCTATAAAAATTACATATGAAAAAGTTTCAATTAATTTCGATTAAATGCTGCTCTCTTCCAATTTTTGATCACGAGTTCCCGGAAGAATACCAATGTAGATAATAAGTAAGAAATGAGTAAAACGTAGAATGTACCTTGTAGATCAACTAATCGTAATGCAGAGACGTTTGGACGTGGAGTGTAGGATTTAATGGCTCCACCCTTGTTTAAATAATTAATTTTTTGTTCGTTCAAACTCTTTTTCGTCCAAAAATTCACGAGTCCAGCACGAATACACTTATTAATATGCTGAAATATTAATATTATAGTAATATAAGACTATAACAAAACGATAATAAATAATTAATTGATTATGGATCAATTTTAAGGATCTCTTCCAGAACCATCCAAAAGACTACATACATTCAATAGTATAGTGATAATTATTATAATAATATTAATATATATATTACATTATCAAAGATGAATTTCCAAGGGTTTTCATGATTAAAGTTCCATGCAATTGGATTCCTCATGAAAATGGGTGTCTTTGAAATGTGTACAAAGGAAAATCCATCTTGAGTCGAGTAGCCGGATTGAACGGATGCCTGCAATCCCATTCTATAATCAAATACAATACGTTTGGATTGAAATGCAGATTCCACCTATTAAAGGGTTTTTATATTTTAGACTTATGCGCATGAATAAGTAAATAGATTTGTTTAGCTTCCTAAATCCTCGTTTTTAATTTCAATAGATAAGATTTTAGGAAGGAAGACTTAATTAAACTACGAACATCTGGCAAGGAGTTATAAGGGAGGAACTCCATGTTCTTCCAAATCTGTTGAATGATCGTGTCATTGCTTTTCTCCATCATTTGTTGTTCCTGGAAATGATATTAATAATTTTTATTTGGATAATGAAAAAATATGTGGAGGACTCCGTTTTCCCTTACAAGCTCATCATAATCTACCATGCCCCAAGGCAGTCCACTTTCCAGTACGTCTTTTATTGTGTCGATGGGCTTATTATAAATTGGATTTGTGAGGAAAAATTTGAGCTTGCTACTATAACCAGCCATAATGATGAAACAAAAGATGAACCAGCTACCACAAACCCATCTGTGCAGAGGAATTAACGAGCTTATTCTTCAATAAACTTATTAAGTACTCACAAAATAGCAGACGAAGTAGGGATTTCCTCAGTGTCCACGCTCTCTCCTACAAATGTTCCAAATGTAAACCAAGTAGAGCGTCCCATTGAGATCCAATTCCTCAATTCCTTGTACTTTTGAGGATTCATAAAAATGGAGTATTCGAATTTTGCTATACATATGAAAACCACGGGAACAATTACCACTGAAAGGAGTGTGAAAATCCAGACATAAAGAGAAAAGGGATAAATAATGGCTAGATATTGAGGTATTAATGTTGGGATCGGGGATGCAGCGACAAGGTAATCGTCCAAAAAGGAGGTCGTCATATCCAAAACAAGGTTACGTGGAAATGTTTGCAAAATGGTGGACATTATCATATTAACCTGTCCTCTTTTGGCCATGGCTATTATACCACTCCATTTACCATCCGTTCCAATGCTTCCCCAGAGGTTATTTGGATCATTAAGTATTTTATATGTAAAATTATGAATATGAGCGGCTGCATTGAGCATATCTATTTCGATGCCAGAGTAGTTTTTGAATAAAACATAGTCTCCCTTTGCTGGATCATTTTCATTTAAAACTTCGCTATTCACGAAGGGAGAATAAGGGTTAACTCCTATGAGGAGCTGAAAACCATAGAAGTTATCAAAGGAAGGGAAAAGGTTGGAGTCAGAAGGGATGGGCTCCATTGGAGCCCAGATTCGAGGAAGAGAAATTTGAGAACCTTTGACTAATTGGTAATGAAAGAAGAGAAAAATATTTGCTTGAGGAATATATTCTAAAACAGAGACCCGGGGATGCCTCTGAATTTGATGATTTGAAAAAATCAAGGCAATGTCCTCCTTATTCTCGACATAGAAGAAGATTCTAATCAAAATCCATCATGTAAAGTAAATAGTGGGAATTTGCAGGGGGAAAAAAAACACAAAACTTGTTGTTCATTCACCTTGATTCCGAATGAAGAAGTCCCGAATCAAATTTTTCATCGCAATAGTTCATAACAGAGGAAGTGAGCAAATGTAGGGCCTCAGAGGTTGAGTTTTGAGCCCATATAAAGAGGATTCGATGTCGTTTCTCAAATGTCAATATGTTATTCCTCACATAGATTTTATTCTCCTATGTAAAATAAGTCCTTTATACAAAATATAGTCAAATATTGACACAGTTTACTTACAGGAATAAGAATGGTATCATAGGTTATATTTGGACTCACATCAGTTCCAAAGACTGGACAAGCATCTCGGCCTAAATCCCTTTGCTTTTGAAGTATCGAGTCTTGAAAGGGAGACAATATAAATTCATAAATTTAAAAGTTTAAAAAGATATAATGACTCATATATTTAATTAATTATATTATTATCAAATAGGAAAAGAGTCATCTGTCAAAAAATTCACATTTTGATAAAACACTTATTAAATTTAAATGATTCATTTTTCAATTTGATTCATGGGAAATATTTGACTTTTTTTACACACTTTGTGACCTTTAAAAAGTCTTAATACATAACATATATTATATTAAATTCCACGAATAGGTCATTGAATACTTTGTAGCATATGTGTAGTGGCAGTATAAGAAGGTCCTTGGAAGAATTTTTGTACCTAGAACTTACTCTAAAATATTGACTTTTTCAAAGGGATATTTGTCTACATATTCTATATGTGATATTTTTTCGATTAATTCGTTGAGAGGCCCGCTATTTAGGGTTACATTACACCTGAACACTAATAATAAACTATTTAGCTATTTTCCTTTGGACTCTCTTCAGACTTACTTAATAATTTATTGAGTAAGTTTAAGGAGTTATTTATTCAGAATAGTCAACAACTCATATTCAAGCAATAATAAATAGTTGCCCTCTCCAAAATAAAGGATCTACTTGTTTAAATTGAGTGGCCGACAGACTTCAACTTTTTATCAAGTATGTACTTATTTAATGTGATGATGAATTAAACATCCAATTGCTCAACTTTGGAGAAATACAATTAAATAAAAGATATATCATCAAAAAATTAAGGCTTTTTACATGAAGAATATCACCGAGGTAAAAAATTATTTGCAAATTGGGACATTCTGGAAATATATAGGTGTCCGTCTTTATGTTTCATAGTACATCCAAGGGTTACATCTTCCCTCTCCTACTTGCGCCAATGTATTTCGTAATATACCTACAGTAGAATCCTGGAGCTCGATTGTATTCCTCACCGACGCGCAGGAGATCATTGATAGAGAATGAAATCAATTTTATTTACAAAATAAAACGATAGCTTTGTTTAAGTTTAGAGGCAGAATTTTCTCGACATTTTGCGTCAAACTCTGAATATTTTTGAGTACGAAGGGGCTACAGCTCTGGGTTTCTACTCTATTTATACCTAACATAATATGTAGGTATATAATGTATGTATATATTATACAGCTGATGAAATTACTCCGTTTTACATCCCTCATTAAAAAAAAAAGAAAAAAAAGTTCAACACTACCTATTTGAAAAATGGACAAGGGATGTTGTAACCCTTCTATGACGGCTGATTGATCAGGAGCTCCAAAATTAGAGATATAAATCAAGTCTAATCCAGTACGAGATGTGATTTGATTCATGAAATTTGCAATGCTCTTGGGAAGAGATTGAACCTAGGTTTTGTTAAAAAATAAATAATAATGTATATATATATATACATCCTAGATAAAAAGTACTCACAGTACTACGAGAATCTGTGATGAGTGAACAAAGGAGTAGGTGCAAGAGCACTGATGAGCATTTACTCATTTTACCTCTTACTTCTTTCTTTTTTACAGCAACGTTGCTCTTTTCTAAATGGTTTCGCACTAACTGTTTGTTGATTTCTTCATCCTCAAAATAAATACGCTCTGAGAGAGAAAGCAAGTTTGTAATAGTGACATATTTGTATAGTAAACAGGACCGTAATGACGGGAATTTACGCCGTCTACACCCCACTTTCTACATAAAATAATTTTTGACAAGTTCAGATATATTTTTTATAATAAGCACACATACAACTAATCTCCTAAATTTGGTCAAAATTAACTGTTGAAGTGTCCAATTAGGGTTACCCTAATGAGTTAGTGCGTAACTGCTCCACATACAATTAAATGTATAATAATAATTATTATTTATGTACTGAAATGAATTATTAAGTAGAAACGGATTTATGAATAATGGTCAATATATGTACTAAAGGCATTTTTTAGGTTGTGTTTCTATGAAGAATTCATTTTTGATTCATTAGGTGCTATTCATTTATAATAATTAATTAGACATGGGCAAAATGTTGAGATTGAGTTGAATTTAAGGAAGGAAGGAAAGACAAAACACAGTTGAGTCCTTATATGTAGAGCTTGCCACAATTAATTATATTAGTAGTAGTTCCCTTTCCGATTGCAGAAAGTGTGCTCCTTCTCCTGGATTTCTAACACTTCAAATTCAGTTCAATCCTCTCAGTTTCCAACCCCTATTGAGTATTATTTAATATTGTCAAATAACCATAATCTGATAAAATGTAGAGGCAACAGAATGTTATTGCGGGCATGATCCTGCCTTACCTCAACAAAATGCCCATTCCGATTGATTAAGTATTCTAGTGACGTGAGCCATGAATGATTAATTAGTTATTAGGGATGAGATCAAAGAATACGTATGTAACTCATCTACTGATGGAGAGAGAGGGGGGGGGGGTTGTCCCATTCAAATAATTAATTATATTAATGAGTGAGCAATAACTTTAAAAACTTGAATAAAGTTGCAGACTAACAGCATTGAGCAAATTCTCCTCTTTTGTAATGTTTTATAGTGATTTTTTTTTTCTCGGCCCAAATGGGCATATATTTACACTTCAACAAAGATTCACAAATATCAAGTATATTAAATAATTACAGAGAAGACATTATGTTAAGTATTGATATCGAAAGCAGACAAACATTTTAAAATAAGCTTAAACAAGGACAATTCAAGAAAAGAAAAATCTCCAAAGTACTTACACATAAAATAGTACTTTTGAATACAAGCAAGCAATTTGTACAATTCCATTTAAGTTGGCATCTTGAATTGTTCGCAATAAAACTGGACTTTGGTGAGAACTGCGTTACATTTTGCATTCGAAGCAAACGAGAGAAAGTCCTCTTCTGTTACTTTTACGTCAAACCGATCTTCAACGATGGCTTTTATGGCTTGATATAATTCAAATAATGCGGGACATCTCCATAGAAGGTGATCGGTGGTTTCAGGTTGTGTTACACAAAAGAGGCAATTTTGGCGTTTATCCTTGAAAAATTTACTGCCAACCTCCAGCGAACCAGTAAGTTGCCGGTATTTGAACCATTTTTCGGAGGATGTGAGAAAGTTATTCCTCACGGCAGCTATGCACTCACTGGTTTTTCTATTGATCCCACGCCTCCCCAAGTAAGCTTCATATGGGACAAGAGTTTTATAGTGATTCATTGTTGAAACAGTGACTTGAAAACGGTTGTTCCGTTTCTGGAGACTTTGTGTTGTAACAAAATGAGTATAAAATGTTTGTTTTGTTTTGTTTTTCTATTTTCCCATTAAAAGTGATGGATATATACATATATATAACTTATGATTTATAGCTTATGCGTCAATGTTTGCACTGCACCTATGAATAAATAAATGTTATTTCCGTGCTTTAATTAATAATTAATATATATTTGTAATTTAGTAGGCAAACACTTGAAGGAAAAAGGCTCTCATGCAACAACTTGGTGAAGGAAATATCACTTCGTGAGTAGAGGATATTCAATTGATCAAAGAACTCGTTGCAACCCTTTCTCCTCTGTAAATTATGATTAAAATGTTGTGCAAGAGAGCCTATGATTTGATTCAGTTTGAACTGATTTTCAGTGAATATATCTATGAGCTATATCTTGTAAACTCAGAGTATCCCTGGAATCACATTTTAAGAAAAAAAGGAGTAGCTCACTCCTGAGTCTCATGTGGAACTTGAGAGATCCTTCTGGATGTTATTTTTACAAAAGTTGTCCCAATCTTTGGCAATGATGGGCAAGCACATCCTCCTTAAATTTACAAATGATCAACTACTTGAATTCTATTCAACATCATTGTAAAATTGTAAGGAACACAGAGAAGGAATTAAAATTGGAAATGATTCTCATCTTGTACTCAAAGCATCAGTGAATGACTTGAACAGAATCTCTCCCATTTGAAAAAAAAAAAAAAAAAAACAATGGAAAAAGAAATTTGATGAACTCAGTTGTTTGAACAGAGAATTCAATCTAATACATATATGTAAGTGCATTAAAGGATCATTTAAATATCAAAATAAAAGTTTTGTTCAGATTGGTTGATATATATAAAAGTCAACAAGTTGATGATAATAATGAATTGAAAGGAGAAAAACTTTTTTTTAGTAGTTTTTATATTGTTGGTATAAAGATAAATTCTACATAAAGTCACCACAGTCACCATGGAGGGATGAATAATGACAACATAAGTAACAGAGACTGTGGTTTTGAGAGTCGTTCAAGGTCTTCCTCCTACAAAAGAATTCAAACGGTTTTCATCTAATGAGTGAAAAGAAATACACCATTGTGGTCAGAGAGCAAATAAAGAAGCATTCAACAACAATGAACCATCTTTTTTTTTTCCGACTCTTTCTCTCAATCATTTCTCTAAATGGAAAAAGAATATATGTACATAAAGTCCTCAATTGTGATTTTCCCCAGCTATCCCTAGAAATATGCTCACTGCTGAACAAGATTCAATTCAGCGAATCAAAATTTCAAAGCATTTATAGGAGGCAATCGTAGAGCCGAGGGAGAGTATCAAATATGAATAATTCTTGAGTCCTAGTTTCAAGCATGCATAAAATGTACACAGCATTCATTTGTTGGCTGTTGATTTTTTTATTAGCTATATGTTGATTGGTTGAACTGAATGTGGCTCGCTCTTGTTCAGCTGTGAGCCATTCCCTAGGATTAAAAAAACTCAAGATCATTTGGTAGTTGACCTATTATTCCAGTTCCTCCATTGGGAGTGTGTGTGTGGATACCCAAGGCTAGTGGTACCATTGTCACAAAGGGAGAGAGAGAGAGAAACTTCAAGAGCACAAAATCAGTTGATAGTAGTATGACAAATCTTCGCAAACTCTGTTGAATTATTTCTCATTTAATAGGTAGATAATTTGGCTCATAGTTTAACAAGAACCAACTAGAGTTCCATCAATCAACGTTCAGAGTACTAGTAATAAGTGTATGAGACAAAGAAAAATCAACTGCTAATTAGAGAATGAAAAAAGATCCTGAACCAATTGTCGATATTTAGCTATTATATGGTCACTCATTAACAAGATTTAAAGCTCAACAAATCATTATTGACGGTCAATAATCGACAGATCAACAACTGACAAAAAGATTTATTGTAAATTTTCATATTTTTATAATGGAATAACACTTGGGGGCAAGCAGGGAATGCCAGGGCCTAATCAATTGATATGTTATATGAAGCATTCAGATAAATATCAACGTCATTCTTTCATTCCTTATGGTTTATATGTATGTATATATATAATATATCTAGGATTTGTCTGACATATTCATGATCCGAGAGGCTTTTTGGTAACGATTTATATATATATATATATATATATATTAATATCTACTTAGAACTTGATAGTATTATGTATTTTCCTTTCCTTCAGAATAGCTACATTGAAATATTTGCCCAGACACTTAAGCAATTTGAGAGTCATACATGAAGGGGGAAAGACTTATACCAAGTAAGATAATGATAAACTATTGAGCTTCTTAAAAAGACTCAAACTATTGGACTCTTATTTGTACATGATGCGGATGTAAAGGATCAAATTGATGCAAGTTGCATCCATACTTGTGCTTTGTATGAAACGAGCAAGCAATAGAATTTAAAATTTGTCAAAAATTAGAATAAATATGAATATGACGCAATTTTATCAAATAATAATGATAGCACACTAATAGCACCCTGGGTCCATATTATTTGATGTACTTAATTATACGTTACAATGACTACATAATTTATAAACTATGCTAATGACCTATTCATTTTTTATGTGAACACATTATGCCTACATAATATGTACCTTGGTAAGTAATTTACAGAGTCTCGTAAAAAAAAAAGAATACATAGATATTTATAATAGTTCAAGGGATTTCTATAAAGAAATATTGTAAAACACAATAATATATTAAAAAATCCGTCTACTCGCAACCTCGACTTTCATACAGAAAGAAAAAAAATTGACAAAATAAGTTATAGTAGCCATATACTTGAAATTTTTGGTCATGCTATGGTAACCTTGGGCAACATAAAAAGTACTCAAGCCCTAATGAATTCATAAGAATAACAGCTGAAGAGGGAATACTTTGTACCATATGTATCTTTATACTGAAGCGGTCATACCTCGTTTTCTAGTGGCCTTTTACAAATATCTAAATATAAACATATATTTTAGAAATATGAATGCTTAAAAAGACTAGGATGTCTTTTTATATTTAGATATTTTGATATTTGAATATCCAGAAAACATTGTATGTAAATATATCGAATGAAAGGAATTTGATTTTATTTCTAAATAGGCTCATTCGTTGGTAATAGTTATTTCTGTTAAAGGCTGAGGAAAATATTTTTTCTTAATATGGTTATGTATTTCTTTAGAATTAAAATAAGTTTATACTACGGTAATATCAAATCAGTTAAATATAATTAGTATTGATTCCTCAAAATTGGAAATATGAATCCATGAGTTTTAAAACAGTTGAATGACATACATACATGAGTTGGACTTTCCAAAGTTTTTCCAAGAGGCCTCTTAATATACGTAATATTCTACATTGTCTTTTTCACCATGGGAGGTCATTGATACAGACCTAAAAATTTCCAAGTTTCACAAACACATATACAGGGTATTCAAAAGATTTTTAGTGTGCGGCCCTCTTTATTAACATGAGTAGGTGGAGGGGGGGGGGGAATGAATTGTTGAAAAGGGGAAAAAATTATTTACAAACAAGGGAATTACCCACAAAATTAAGTTGCATGATTTCTTTATCCTTTTCTTTTATTCATTGTTTACTAACTTGCCTCTCTCAACCTCTTCCACATAAAACAAACTACTTACTAGGGATGGGCAGATTACGTCATGGTTCCCAACTTTTGAACTATTATTATTTAAATAGTAGAAATGATATTTTGCCGTTCAGGAGAAGTATATGTAGACAAGTTAAAAGCTAACAGCACGATACAAATTCATATTGTAAGTTTCTATTCCAGTCAGAATCCCAACAGATTTTTCTACCTGATAGAGAGTATTAGCTGTAAAAATTGATAAACAGAGGACCAGTGGGGTAGCGTATAGTTAGGGATGAATAGCAATGTAAATCATATGCAATTCGGGCGTGTGATAAAAAAGTGGAGTTGGCTCTTCAAACAGGTCTTTTTGTTTTCCGAAGCTGTTATCATTTTTCCTTTATTTCTGAGGGGAGAACATCTACCTGATAGTAAAGATGTCGCATGAAGGAATACATGCATTAAGTTTAATAAAGCAAATAAAATGTAAACAAAAAGGGCTCAAGTCCTCGTATAGCTATTATTAGTTAAAAATATATAATTTCCTGACATTAATTTCAGTTAATTTTCTGCCTCTCATCTATGTTATTATTTATTGTTGTATATATAATGGAGAATAGCAGCTTGTAGCTCAGTAAAACGTCATGACAGCTCAAGCTGTTTCCCCCTCGACATTCATTAAATTGTCAGGGTTGCCAGGTTGACTTTCTCTTTCTTTTTTTATAACACGCCCGAATTGCATATGATTTTCATTCCTAGGGATGAACATTTTCTTGAGGTAAAGAACATGCTCACAATTACTATCTGGTACCCCTGCATTTTATATGCTGATTTGACAATATTAAATAATAAACAAAAGTTACTTATAATTGTAGCAAGTTCTATACTCAACGATATCAATAAGTCTGAATTCAAACTGAGTATCAAGGTAGGAGTACCAACTGATATTTTTCTTTCCTTCCTTAAACTCAACTCAATCTCAATATACTGCTCATGTCTAATTATAGTAAGTTCATTCGATAAATAAGGAGCCTACAGGCCTAATTCATCTACATAATGCTTTACAGTCCCCTATTTTGAAGAAAAGATTCTTTAAATTCTCATTTTTATTCTATGTAGTTGAAAATTCGCTCAATGGGGTCGCAATTGAATAAGGAGTACATATTAATTGTATGCTTCATATTAATACATCATTTTTTTATAGCTATCTCGAAGCAAATATTGATCAACTAGATAATTAATTATTCATAAACTATAAGCTATAAATTATTATCGTTTTAAAAATCCCTAAGATAATATTTATAACCATGTATGAAAGAACTAATGTTTATTTATTCATTTATTAAATCAAAGAATTTCCTCACAAGCAATCGTAGACCATCAGATATAACCATTACTCCATAGGCACAGATACAAATAGAACTGCAGTTGCTAGGCAGCGATTGTCCCCCCCCCCCCGCTCTACCCACACAAACATGCAGACCAAAAAAAAAAAAAAGCACAAGAAAAGAGCACATTAAATCATGTAATTAAATGGATATTTCCTGATTGATACTTTATCTAGAGATTTCACTGACGCCATAAATTACATCACATCATCTACATCTCCAAAACAAAATCTTAAAGAAATTTTATCAAATGACCTTAAAAAGGAAAAAGGTCCTTACAACTGAATGGAATACATACATACAACTTGATGCAAAAGAGATTCTGAATAAAATCAAATATTTAGTCATTTCCCTAAGAAATGACTAAATTTTTACAATTAAGTTTGTTTTAGACCAAATAAGGAGCAGTCAAGTTGGATAATTGGAGAAAAATATTGGATCCTTGTCCAGAGTATGTCTGAACTACTATTGGTAAAGGATTAAAATGTCCATATATTGGTTGGTTGTATTGTGATATTAAAATTCTCGGCAGTATTTTACTATTTTTCTTAATCAAAAAGAAAGTTGAAGGGTTTTTATTCTTAATTAAATTTGATTGTTGTGCCTCCTTCAAAATGGCCGTCATTCACAATAATGACGTAACGCATAAGCGCTCTAATGTATTCATATAATATATGTACTGTCTTGTGACATTTTCTCTTAAATAAAATTTTTTACATGTAACACCGGCAAAAAATGTTAGATGTGAGATTCCTCTTATTCGATATTCATCGAAAAGACCCATGTATTGGCCCATGTATTTCACTTGAAGGGAGACTCAAGTAAAATTTCCTCTTCCATTTTATAAAATGCAATGATTTACATATATCAATAAAAAAGGACCCATTTGATCGTATCTAAGCCCATATTTGAGTGTTTTCTTAATAAATTTAGAGTAATTTATGACCTACCTAAGATAAGTTAGTTTGTTAGAAGTAAGTCAAAACATAAAGAAGAAGCATTTTTTGTTTCAAATAGCAACTTACTTACTAATAAAGAATCAGGTAAACCCTAAGTAAACGTTTCTGGTTGTGAAAACAAATGAAGAGGTGAGAATGAAGTATCTTTCCGCTTTGATTGAAATTTGAAAGAGCACAAACAAACTCTCACTATTGCCAAACAACAACGAAAAATGCTTGAATTAATAGATATACAAATCACACCCCCAACTAAGAACCGTCTCACCGAATCATGAAAGAGCTCTTAATCTCCCATACAAGGTATCACTCTAAGGACACATGAACCGGGATTCATGTTAAATATAAGAAGCACATTACTTTCCGCCAAAAAAAAAACTCTTTTTCTTTGTTGTTGAGAGATAAATCACATTTTTACTCTTCTGAGTCATTAATCTACAAAGATTTACTCTATCAGCCCCACTGTTTTCAACCAAATTGGAGAGATCAAGGTTGTGGAGTCCCCCTTTTTAGTGCAGTTCATCTATAAGATTTAAGAATAATATTTCATTGATATTTTCTGTTAAACGTAAAGTTTAAACCCGCTAGCCTCAAAATTAAAGATGGCGGACACTGCATACCATGCTGGACAAAAAGTGGTATTTTGTTGATTTTTTTTAGATAGTACGTTTTTGGAATGTTTCAGACCATTAATAGATTTCTGGGGAGAATAAGATATTTTACCAAGGTTACTTTTGTGTTATTGGATGACATCATGTAAGGTCCTTTTCAACTAATATAAGGACTTCAATTTCCTTAAAGTCCCTCGTCAGAAAGAGCGCCACTGGATTGGATTTGTAATTGAGGGGGCCAAATTCTATAATATTATGACGTCCTAACTTTATTTAACTCGTAAACTAATGTAAAAATTAGATTACAAAACCTCATTTTTAAAAAAGTGTGTGTGGGGGGGGGGGGGGGGGGACAAAAACCCCTTGGACCCTATGGTTCCGGCGCCACTGATCAGAAATGAGTCTGTGGTTGACGATGAGCCTTCAGCTCATTATAAATACAATTAATTTTGAATGTTATATTAAATTACTCTTTTAACTTATAGCTACCTTCAAAGTTAAAAATTAATTTAACGACTTTGTTACGACAGATTTTAAAATGACTTCATTAATTATTTATTTGGACATGTTTTTTTTGGTAAAGACTCTGCGTTTGTGTACTAAACTCAAGAGATGAAGAAAATAGGACATTTTCTTAAAAGTACCTGAGGAGTCAAGACATTACGAGGGAAACCCAGTTTATTTATTTGTTTTTTGTTATATCTTAAAAGCATAGGACTAACGCGTGCTACAAGTTTTGCAATAGCTACATTATTGAGAATATATGGCTAAAAATATTTCACTTTTAGCCGCATTGAATATTGGGCCTCATATAGGAGGGTACGCAGAGGTTTTATTGGTGTGACAACAAGGAATGAGGGGCCAAGAGTATTAATAAACAAATAAAAGACGAAAATGGACTGCCCTCACTTATGAATGGGCTCGAGTGCCCCTGGTTGTTGATGACCTTGTATGAGCAGACAATATTTCAGAGATGAGAAATTTGATAATTTCCTTCTTTATTGCTATTCAAATCTACCTAGCTATTGCATATTTTGAGAATGCCAATTACATACTTATAATTGGTAATTTGTGCAATATAATATTTGTATATTTCTATGTATCGCCAAAAGCTCGGGATTAATGAGCTATAATTACACAATACGATGAAATGGTAGTATTTATATTTATGCAGTGATGTCCAAATTATGCAAATTAGATTATATGCATTTTTCTATATTTTGATACCTTAATTGTATTGTTTACATTATTGATTTTTATTTGTATTTCTTTTTTTTTCTTCGTTTTTTCATTTTGAGGCTATGAAGAGAATGCCTCTCTTGCCCAAGACCTCTCATTTATCAAAAGAACCTTCAAGATCTTGAAAGAGAGCATCACTCAGCTCAAAGAAAGAAAGGCTCTCTTCCGGGCCTTGTCCATCATTCAGAAGGTCCGTGAGAGCCTAACTAATTCCAAGTTTCCAGATAAACTAAATGTGATATTCAAAAAGGTGAGTAAGATTGTATCAGTGCTCACTATGAGTGGAATATCCCTGTCTTGAGGAAGGATCCCAACATTATAGCGAGCTTCAGCTTCAACCTTATGACATCCATGGACTACAAGAGACACTTTCAGCATCACCTCCTTATCAACAAAAAGAACAAAGAAACGGAGTACTGCCTGGTAGACCTTTCAATGATGGCATTTTTGTAACAAAATACACTCTATTTTGCTGGATTTATTTGTATTTTTTTTTTTTTTTGGCCTTTTTTCTGCATGTTTAGCTCCATTTTATATGTACATACATTATTTGAACATCACGGGATCATAAGCAAGCCTTTTATTCAAACGAGTCTCACACATACAACATAAGTAAATACTTGATATTTCAAACACTTCATTACTAATTTGATTAATTATTTCAAATATTTGCCTACTATTCATGAGAAAATAATTATTATTAGTCAAGGTTTTATTAAATACACATTTTCTGATATTAATTTGGTACAAATTTGAATTATGTAATGAGTCTAATTAGACTCAAATCTTCCACAATTTCGTCAATATTATACACTACGTAAGCTATACTTTGCAGAATAGCTCAAAATATAATCCAATAGGAAACTCATTTATCATATATGTATTACATATACGTCATTTTGAAAGGTCCTTGTGTGCCCAAATACAAGGGGCATTAATTTGATTTTCTATTTTCTTAGAAGAGAGAGAAGTACAACAACCTTCATTGCTTCATACCAATCTTGGGGTTATAATATTAAATTGAATACGTTTTGTTCGAAATGAATATCAAATAATAATTAAATTCGATCACATTACGCATTCGTGTTGTTGTAGCTAAATAACTCTTTCACCCCTTATTTATCTACTGCGTCACTCATTGAACGCCTGTTATTGTAACATAATCGTTCACCGCACTAATTAATATTAACAACAAGATTCTTAAATCGTTTGATCATGATGATTGATGACATAGAGACAAAGGAAACAAATAAGAAGTACATACAATTCAAATACTATTTGTGTTATGTGTAAAGAGCACTTCAATGTACATAATCTCAAATAAAAAAAACTGAATACAATCCCATCTCCAATTGATAATCGAAAAATAAATATGAAGATAAGGACTTTAAAAAAATATTTAAAGAAATTTAAATAGACATTCTAAATTTAATGTTAATCCAATATTTCCACTCTTGTTCCCAATTACAGGGAGTTAAAAGTTTCTGGGTGGGTATCATGCCACTGGTTTTATAAGCTACATCCTATCGGCCACAAATAGTCTTATATGTGCTATATTGTCCATCAAGGCCTTCACCTCCTCTTTTATAACCTGGAAATAACATCAGCGATTTACAAAGTGAATAGTGGCCTTCCAGGATTGGCATCAGTTGACCATTTTAGGCCAGCTAGGAATCTCTTCTAGTCCGAGTTTTGTTCCTTATTGGTTGCTGGACTTTCACTAAAACTTTTCTTGACTCATCAAAAGCCTTAACAGATTTGTAATCTAGTTTTCTATTGTACCCAAAGTACGTTGAAAGGGTGGGGGCAGGAAGTTCATTGCAATAAACTTCAAAAATTGCGTTCCTTTTGCTTTGCTCCGTGTTTACAAATGATGATTTATCATTTTATTTTTCATAAAGTTTAAGATAAGGGTCTTTATAAATCCTGAAGGAATGATCTTAATTCAAAGTCAAATTAATTTTGTGTTAACTTATCGTGAAAAAGGTTGTTGATATGTTTGTTTGTTTGTTTATAGGTGTTGAATGTTATGCAAGATGTAATCATTTACTAGAAAATAAAAGAATTCAAAATGAACCTCTTGTGTTTTTTATTTTTTTACTTTTTAAAAGATCCCTAGAACAAGATTATTTGCTAATTATGATCTGAAAATAGACCAATAGTAATGATAATTTATTAAGCAACATCTCTAAATTTCATTCATGTTTTAAAATAGTAAATATATTTTTTATTATAGTGCAAATTGGTTCGAAATTTTAGCTAGAAGATCAGTGAATAACAATTTTTTTTCCTCTTTTCATTATTGATATTACCAACGATTCCTTTGAATCTTTTATTCAGCTGTTTATCTTTATTGTATCTCGCAACCTTTTTCCAAAAAAAGACACTTTGACAAAAAGGTCCAATATCAGTTAGTAGCTGTAGTTAGCCGCTATTTACTAGCTATGAAATTATTCAATAGTACATTAAAAATCATTCATAGTATAAAGGGAGTCTCCTAGGGTCAAGCATGTTGGGCTCAATCGATAGATATTGCTCTCCTGAGTGTGAATAATACTTATATACGAGTTAATAAAATTAAGTACTTGTTTAGAAAATGAGGGTTTTTTTTAAATTCAATTTTGATGTTTTATGACGTCATTATTTTTAGACAAATAACGTCATATGTTTATTTTTTAAACATATGAGAACGGTTTTTATTTACTTTATATTTCCCATTTATAAATTTAAAAGTATTAAAATTGCATTAAAAAATTCTTTTAACAAGAGCTACTTCGAGCTCAACCCATTAACGTCCAGAACACTACGAAGTAATAAGGGGAAAGAAGGGGCAGACAGCTGAAATAAAAAATAATACATAGTAAACTTGATGTTGATTGGTTGAGGACGAATAAACACTTGTTAAATTGTAAGCAATATACTTTTATTAAATGAAGAAAAGTTCCAGAGTTGAGAAATAATTGGCTTACTATCAGATAGTCCTTTTTGGTTTGTGTGTGTGGGGGGGGGGGGGGGGATTTGGTTGAGGGATCATTTAAAACATAGAATAACTTATATATTCCCATTTAAATCGAATTATTACAATAATATATCCTTGGGAATTTGTATTTTATTCTTGAATTAAGTTACATGCAAATTAAATTGTCATATGACAACGAATACCATGTTGGAACTTCCCAAAGTATCACATTCTAAAAGAGTACAAAGGAAAAAAAAGAGGGAGGGAAAGGGAATCCCGAGAACTTTCCAGTGATTGATAAGGAAAAAGTAGGTAATCAAAGAATTTCAAAGAATAAAATTGAATAAATATGAAAAAATTCCCATGTTTGACGCAGCATATCTAATCCAAAGGATGATAAATTATAGTTAATTAATTGATCAAAGCATCATTTTAATAAAGGCTCCTGATTTCTAAGTCGATCCCTGACAAATTGAAAATTGTCAATTAATAACCACAAAAATATCCGACGTTGCCCGGAATGGATGAAATAACTTCATTTTCTTCTTTTTCTATTCTGTCCTCTCGTAAAAAAAAAAAAGTGTTGACAAGTTACTTGTCAACAGGAAGTAGGGAAAATTAATTATTAAAATTTTAAGTACTCAAATATTGTTTGTATACTAAAAAATAGATTTTTTAGTCAAAAAGCCTCGAAGGCCATCAAAAGTGTACCCATGTGTGACCAGGAATCTAAACTATCACCCTGCCAAATTTCAGCTCAATCCATCTTACCATTGAGATTTGTATATGGAACAAACAGACATAAAGTTGAAAGATTTAGATATACATATATGTATTGAGAGAAAGAAATTCAAAGGAGGGGCAATTCCCATTTTACCTATGACGTAGAGAGTGACGTCATACATCAACAATAACAATATATGATGTACATCTTATTTTTATTATTATGTAAGTAACTAGAAGTACGCTTTTATTATTACTTAGTTCTATTAGTATATTAAATTTATTTAATATACCTCAAAAATTTATTTCAAATTTGAGTTATGAGTAAACGTAGGCGAATTTTGGTGAACAGGGGTGCGGAGCTGAATGAAAAGAGGCTTCAAGGACTGGAAGTAGATGTACACTTCCGCATCGGAGAAGAGGAATTCCCTGCTCATAAGCTGATTGTGGGTCTTCAAAGCCCTTATTTAAAGGCCTTGGTGTCCGCTCCTCCTGGATTCAAGGAGTCTGGCTCTACAATTGATTTATCCTCCGATATTTCAACTCAGGCTTTCTCTGTTCTTTTGGAGTACATCTACTCGGGTGGGATGAAAATACAGCATTTCGTATCTTTATGATTGCCATGACTAAAGTTCTACATTCAATTATATCATTTCCAGGTGACATTTATTTAAATGAGGAAAACATTTTCGAAATCGTTGAAACGGCGTCCTATCTTCAAATAAATGATCATCTCATTGAGAGTGCCAAGGATTTCCTTCTCGACATGATCACCTCTGTCTCAGATATCAGAGTTTTCTTACAGATTTGGAACGTTGCAGAGAGATTCTCACTCTCTTCACTTTCAGATAAACTCTACAAGGTGCTTGAGCATAGACTCGAAGACTTTTTACCTCAGGATATATTCAGTCATATAGGTTTAGAGGAGCTCTCTAGACTTTTATCAAATCCGAATCTATGTTTCAGAGATGAACAAGCGCTCTGGAATACACTTGTTCCCTTAATTCATGGAGAGGATAATGAAGAGATTTGTAGAAGGTTCTCGGATATTTTAGCTCAATTTTTTCGCTTTAATTTAATTTCATGGGAGAGTCATTATTTGACGGAGTCAGCGATTCAAAGATTTCAATTTGAGTCGTCATCTCAGAGGGGAAAGGGTGACACTTCCTCAAGGACTTGCTCAAACTGTGTTTACATATTTGAATATACCAAAGGACAACACTCTCTTCAGGACATTGAGTCCTTTTTAGAAGACAAGAAATTTGGACCGTCTTTTGCGTACCTGTCCATCAACAAGGAAACTCCCTCACTGCACTTCCTTTCATCTCTAACGAATGGGAAATCCTATCATCAACACTATGGTCCCCACTCTCAGCACAACTACTCCTTGCTCACATCCCCATCGAGTCTTCTTTTATTAGGAGGTCTAACGACTCATATGAGCTCTAAAACAGTCAAATCGTCTGCCTTATCCTCGGACTTAAAAACCTTTGAGTACAGTTCTGGAACGTGGCTACGATGGCGGTCCTCTATTCCTACTCCTTCGGTTGCCTTTGGGTCTATTTTTGCAGAAGGAAAAATTTACTTATTTGGGGGTTTGGTTGAGGATTACAATTCTAGTTCCATAAGAGGAGTAAGATATTTGAATTCCAAACTTGGCATTTCTAGAAAGGTCTATGTTGCCATGGAGGGAGATCTTACTCAAATGTCGCATTCGTACGTATTTTTTAAATAACTTTTTGGTAGTTCATACATAGTTTGAATAGTAATTAACTACTATAAACGCGTCTTTAGGTGTTGGGAGCAACTCTGTGATATGCCTCATGAAAGAACGGATTTTGCAACATTACATGCACAAAACAGAATTTATTTGATTGGTAATGGGTTTATTGACATTTATGATGTCAGTCACGACTCTTGGTCCTCCATACCTCCAATAAATACATTTTCTAAGCCTGTTGTGAGTTTAATTGGATCATCGATATATATTCTCACGGGGAAATCCCAATTATCTTCCTCTAATAACTTTTATGCATTGGATACAGTGCTTCATACATGGAAAAATCTTCCCAAACCTCCGGAAATCCGTTTTGATGTGATCGACTCATTTGCTCATAATAATTTATTTTATGTGTTTGTGCAACAATGCTCAATTCAAACGGCTGTTTTGATATTTGATCCTGAAAAAGAGACGTGGACTACTCTATTAAAAAACATTCCAGGAACTGTGAGACCTGGTGTATTAATACGAATCCCCTGGCTCAACAAAATGTTTTTTTCTATGACAAAGCTCATCAACTTGGAATGTCATTAATTCCACTCCAGAGATTACAATTGATTTTTACAATTTAAAAATATATATTAAGCAATAATTTCGCTTATTAATTTCATTTACGTACTTTTTTTTTTAATAATCATTTATCTGCCTGTAATTTTTTATAGATACATATACACATATATATGTAAAGAAATGTGGAATCTCTGAGAGGGGAGCTCCCTTGTTATAAACTAGTCCAAAATATACTTTCATATTATTTATTATAATTTATTTACAATTTTCGTTGTTAATAATAATAATTATCATTCTGAAGGAATATGCTAAACGATGCCGTTTAATTTGAGGGAAGTGTTATGAAAACCATTTGGCTGGATTCGGCTCTGTCTTTTTTGTCCAGAAGTATTAGTTGATTTGTTTATTCTCATGGTGCAGGCCTTAAATAGTTTGTAGAGCTCAACGAAAACAAAGAGAGGAATGAGTACCCAGGCGACGATTAGATTTGCAAGAGCAATCACGACAGGAGCATGATCACAGTAATAAGGATCACTCTTTTCCAAATTCCATTTTTCAAACTTCCCTGAAAAAAAAAAATGGTTTATTATTCATTATATATATGTATAATATCTAAATGATAAGATACACACCGTAGCCAAATAAAACAAATGTTCCCCAACAGAGGATGACGAGATTTCCGACCCCTATAAATAATCCAATCAAATCCCCGTCACGTAGAGATCTGCATATAATGAAGAATTAAAAAAAAAGTATACACAATATTATATAAACTCAAAATCATAGTACTCTGAATATTTACCTGAGAGCATCATGAAGACAAATGATACGAAAAATGGATGTGGCAAGGAATAGGGAGTTACTGATGATGAGGTACAAAGGAATGAGGTTGAAGTGACAGTCTGAGGTTTCCATAAAATAACTGACACCACAGTAGAGAAGAGCAATATTTGTCAGGATCGTTGACACACTCGGAAATCCAAAAATGGACCATAGTATTGAAGGCTTATTGTACTGATATCTTTTGGTCGGATCTATGTAGAGAAATAAAAATAAAAATGAGACACAAAAACAACATAACTCCAATAGGTATGTGACCAGGGCAGTTATTGTATTTATTCTATGATGATGTTATATATATGTAATAATACCCATTCTCTTTTTTTTTAATTTTTAACTAAGAATATACATAGGAGGACCGGATTAGAAGGGATATAGGCAGACATTAAAATAGATGGATCATTATTTTTAATTGAGCGTTTAGAATAGAGAAAGAAAAAACCAAACCAAACCAAAAATAAAACAAAAAAAAATAATGATTCTGAAAGAACAAAAATATAAGGACTGATTTAGATAATAATTAATTATTATTATTATGAATGTGTCTAATCCAAGTTGTCTTCGTTTAATCACTAATTCAAATGAAATGTATTTTCATTCGTACTTAATTCCTTAGAATATAATAAATAATATATTATCTAGTGAAAATATAATTTTTTAAATAAGCACTTTTTCATAGTCATCAAAAGCTGTTTCATCATGATGAGAAAAGTTTGCTTTACTTGAGGAGAAAAAAGAAGAAACTACAGGGCATTTAGAAATACATACATGAATATGAAAGCTAGCAATAGGTGATCTATGCATCCCACAGAGCACTCCGTATGAATACAAACGGCTACAACCTAACTGTATCTTAGTTACTTATAAATACTACAATACTTATAACATATAGTCAATGACCTAACATTTAAAATAATAATAAAAAGAAAAGAAAAGAAATGAGGTCAGCAAAAAACAGAATAGGATTTTTAAACCTTGATATACACATATAAGTATGATTCCAGGTTTGAAAATCCCATTAATTGAGAATATAGTCTAGATGGAGAATCAGGACTCAAACTCTATTCCTCTACCCATATTTTCTCCCTCCCTTAAATGTTAAAATCAACAAATCAAAGGGAATAAGACATTTATAAATTAACTCATATCCCCTTAAGAAATAAGATGGAGTTAATCACATGTAATTAAGGAGATTTCTTATAGCCTGTAATTCTAGGGAACTATTATTATAATACGCTGTTTGAAAACCCAGAGGGCAAATTCTCATTTCCCCACAAACCCTGAATAAGTAAGTAAACATCTTATAACATCTACATATAAATGATTTAAATATTTTTTTTGTTATTGCTTTGTTTTAAAATAAGGGCTCAACTTAAATAAATAATAAAGAAATGATCTTACTACTATGATGATCCCTTGATCCCTCCATTCTTAATTGATTGAAGAAACTACTTCACCTTTGAGTAGTAGTACAGAACAAACACAGTAATGAATGTATGTATGTATAGGTATCTAAATAACTTTGTTCTTTAGCAGAGAGTCTCACTTATAATAATGTATGTACTCGTACAACCAGTAGACAATATAACTAACTAACCGGGACTAAAAACAGATTCTAATTAACTGATATTCAACCAAAGAAGATAAAAAAAAGGTCTTATTCCCCCGTGTGTGTGTGTGTGTGCCTTCCCCCCTCCAAAGAAGACGATGAAGAAGAGGTCACAGGCCCGCCTTAGGACTTGAGACGAAAGAGAGAATTAATATTATTTAGCTTGTACTATGTACATAAAAGTAGTCTGTCTGTTCTTCATCATCTTCATCCTTTTGGATAGGAATTTTTTCATCATGTCCACCAAGAAATTTTTTATTTTATTCTACATCTTTTGAAAAGTGACTTTGAGTCCATGATATAATAGTCATAATGATGAGTCAAGTGTTATAATTTTGTAGTTACATAGTTACATATGTAGCTATAGCCTACTTATACATAATAGGGAATTGCATGTTGAGTCCATACATAGAGTTTCTTGTAGTTTCCATGATATTGAATCATGTTATTACCTTTATACTCCACGATTCTTTTTTGGAAAAGAGTGAATGATGTAACACATTGAAGAAGTGCGGATTTTCCCCATAATAATTTTATATACATATTACTATTAGAATCAACCGCTTAAATATGTATATACTATGAAGATGTAATTTTCTTTAAGGCGTGTAGGATCATGATGAGATCTCAAACACACTACATCTATTGTGTAAATGTTGAGGACTTGGAAATCCACGAAGAAATAACTTCTTATTTACTAAACAATGTCCAATTTCAGCATTCATGGAGCCAAATAATGATGGGCCAGAAAGGATACGGGCCCTCTTATATGTATATGTACATCCCTCCTCCGGCCTCATTTTCCTCTTCCCTCAAACAAATATCCTTCGTTTATACACAATTTACACAATTATGATTATTTGGATATTTACCATGATTGACTCATATTATGATGGAAGTAGCTTCAAATGGATTGATGTATATTGTACATCCATTCCCTTGTCTTGAATCCATTAAATTCCAGGTGGTAATCACGATGATGACATATGTATGTGTAATGTCAATAATAATAATAATAAGTATGTTAGTAGAACCAAGTACCCAGCCGGACTGCTTATTTTTCTCCTGTATATATAACTAGATATAGATATTTGATAAATGATGATGATATTATTATTATGGATTATGTAGATATCCTACGTCATCATCATTGATGGGTTCGATAACCTTTCGAGATATTGGGTAGGTATTATTTTACTACAGAATATATTAATATTACTGTATGTATGATTGCTTAGAAATAATGGTGGCAAGAATCAATTCTATGCCTGTACTTAATTAGGGAAGGATGGGAAAAGTATAATATTAAAGTATCTACATAGATGACTCCGCTCTCTGTAGGGGCTTGACACATGTTTGATTCTTTTGTTTTTTGATGTTGTCTCTATTATCATTTGGCAGGGATCCATGCTTTAAGTATGTAGGCATATGATATAGGTATTTCATGGACTCATACGTACGTATTGTTTCCTCTGTCTCTCTCAAGCATTTTATATATGGAAATACTCATAATATGTATACATATACATATTATGAGAATCCCTTCTGACTCTCTAGTTGAATCAAGATAACGGGAGCATCATCCACATAGTAGCTGCCCTTTAGAGTGTAAGGCTATGAGTATTAAATTATAAGTCATAAGTAACTTACAATACCTATCAGCTAGAGATCCATTTATTTGTCTGAATGGAAGAGTAGATAGGGGGATCACATGATTAGTTAATTAATTGTACATAGATACATATCGAAGACGATCAGTCTCCCTTGACAAAAATAATGTTTCAAATACAAGGAATACACACATATAGATGTAGTTCTTTGTATGTACTCACATACATACATAATATTTCAAATGAACAAAAGACTCATACAAACTAATTGACTATGACATTTTCTGTATGTACATATTGAATGATGATTATCGTTATTAATATTTATTAATCGTCGTTGTAGTAGGAGAAGTGAGCAAAAGCAAATTAAAGCATCATTAACGTAATCATTATTATTCACAAATAGTGTGCTTTGATGGCAACACTCCATTTTTGGTAGAATATACATTCATACATACTTACATACATTGCGTGTTCATATCAACTTCAACCAATCATTTTTTTTTTTTTTTAATCATTCCATGAATTATGGTTTTTGTGGTGGAGGCTCTAATGGCGTTTTTGTCTTTTTTCTCTCTTAAGAACAAGTTATTTATTCATTAATATATGAATTTATTAATACCTCACTTTAGTTCATTCTAAGGGCAGTTTAATTATGTATAATTAATTAATTATATGTTTGCGCATAAAGGAAGAAGAAGAACACATTGATGAAATGAGGTGTAGACGGGAGCTACATATAGGTCTAATGTACAGAGTTTGAGTATCATTCAGTGCTATACATATAAGGGCACAAACCTTTGAGGAGTTCCCTCCTCTTAAACATATACATACTTATGTTACATATTATCATTTCGGGGACTTGACATTTAAAAAAAAATGGGATCATTCAAAAGGGGCTCTTGCAATTTATGTCATTAGAATATATCCATACAAGTAGATAATAATTATTATTAATTATAATTAATATATGTACATGTTCATTACAAACATTAGGGTGTAGGCCAGAATTTGGTAGGACGGGATGTTTTTGAAATTGTGTATTTTACATACATCAACATGGAAAGAACATCAAGGATCAAATGTCTGAAAGGAAACGTTTGTCTGCAAGAACGCACTTGCTTTTGAAAATCTGTCAAAATATACATATTTATAAATATAAACACTAATTTTTAATGTTGTTATACCATACAATTATGGAGTTGAATCGAGGCCTTTATAAAGGTCAATATTGTAGATTAGTAATATATCCTTCAATATTTCAATTTCAATATTTGTCAGATGTATGAGCTCCAATTCAAATAAGCCACAAATCAATAAATATATGTTCCATGTTTTGGATCCGTGCAGAACGCGCACATATTTAGATGATACTTTTATTCACTTTTACGTCTGGGTTTTCATTTTTTGGATATCAAGTGTATAATATATTATTAATTAATATACTTCTACATATTATTTACTTCAAATCAAAATATCTTTTATATCCATTTATCATTTTCAACTTCATGCAAAAACTCTCTTTGAAACTATTCAACTATTCTTACTGATCACCCATTACTTTTCAATGATGGTTTTTCAAAAAGAAACAATTAATAAAGGAAAATATTACATGATCAACCCGACTGAGGCTTTCCACATTTGTTCCTTTATTCCAAGTTGACATTAACATTGCGTATGACATGGTATTTTGAAAGAGCTGAAGCTGTGAAGAGGCACAACGACTCAATGCAAACTCAAGAAATTATACAGCTACTTTCTCAAAGGATATATTTTTACAGTGTCCCAAATCAAAGCATGTCCTTGAAGGACATGCCTTTCAGACATTTCATGAAATTATTTTAAAATGTGTATGTATGACTCAAACTCAAAATAAGGTAAAAAATATCTGTTTATACCAAATTACAAACTTTTTTTTATTTCGCTACATACATTTATATTATATAATTAACTTAATTATTTTGATTAAATATTATAAACCAAGTGACATCAGAATCAAGGATTTGATTTTAACTCTTACTTTGACATCCTGATAAACTCTTTTTTTTTCTTTTTTCTTTTTACTGTCATAAAAAATCCTTGCCTAGTGCCTCCATTTGTGGACTTAATGTCATGGAATGTGACATTTCTTTAAGAAGAGCCCCTCTTTTTTCCTTGTGTTCATAATTATTTATATAGGAGACTGATTCAACCATGATTAAAATCTGTATAATATGTTCCTATGTATGTTCCACATATTCTATATGTGGAAGACGATGATAAGAAAATAAAAAATAAGTACTCAGACTTTGCTGCACACACCTATTGGAGAGAATGAGATAAGCCCACTACAGCTTGTTGAAGCTTCCTTAATTGAAATATACATACAATCGTAAAAACCTGTATTACTTACAAGATGATGATTTAAAATTATTGTTATTTAAGATGAAGAGTCATTCATTTATTGGAGGTACGTTTAAATTTAATGACCGGATAGCTCTAAGCCATCATCTCGAAGATCTTTTTTGTTCACACACAACCTCAACTCTCAAAGGGAAAGAGAGATATTTGAAAAACAAATAAATAATTTGGAGCTACCCTTCTGTATTTTTTATAATTGCCAACTTTTCAATATTGGGCAGAGTTATTATTTAGGTATGCTATAGTACATTGATAAATTCTACTAATATACAAATCAATCATTAATACTTGTTTATTATTCAATAAATTCAAAAAAGGGCGCGGAATCCTTGATTTAATATATTTTTTATATAATATCAAAATCATCATAAATAATATATGTATAATTATAATCTCTTTAACTTCATAAAACGTAGAGTCAGCTGCTTTAAATTAGAAGAGTCAACTGATGAAAAACAGCTAAAAGGAGAATACATAGAGTATTTTTGTTTATCTCAGAAAGCAATTGGTATACACGTCGAGCTTTTTTGTCCACTCGCAACCTCGATTGACGAAAGGGAAAGGAAAAATTTGGAAAAACATATGGTAGCTACCCTTCTGTATTTTCCTTGTTGCCAACTTGTTAATATTTGGCATAATTTATTATTTAGATATTCTAAATATTTATAAATTCTACCAATCACAAATCAATCATTAATACTTGTATATCAAAAATTCAAAAAAAGGGCGCGCAATTTAATATATTTTTTATATATCAATCAAAATCATAAATAATAATAATACCCTTTTTGAGTTCATAACACATAGAGTCAGTTGCTTTAAATAAAAAGAGTCAAATGATGAAAATCAGCTGAAGGGAGAATACAGTGTGTTTTTGTTTATCCCAAAAAGCTCGTCGTGATAGCTCTTTGCATAGACCTATACTATAATATGCCTATAAAATGTAAAAATTGGAATAGATAATTTTACTGTATCTTATCATAAAAAAATATTAGAATAATAATGATGCAACACCCTACTATCATGTCTCAATGATTGTCTTCTTTGATGTTGTGCAATATTTGTATTCATGGTGTTTACAGAGTAGCTTTATACATTTGTAGATACTCTCAAGCGGTGAATAATTTTCCCAGAAATCTTTGGAATACTCCCAAACTCTGTAAGGAGTTCATGAGACGTATATTTAAACTTTTTTTTTTTTTCATAACAAGATGAGTGAGACTCTGATAATGATTGCTGACTCTCATTGCAGTTTCTGAGATCCGCAAAGCTATTAGATTTATAAAGGGAGTGTGCTTTTGATGCAACAAAAATTTTCAAAACTGTGTTTCGAGAGCATTTTTGTCTAGAGTGAGATGATACAGACTTCCTGAAGGGTAACTTAGAAAAAACGACATAATTCTTGAAAAGAATCAATGATTCTTCCTGTTGGGTATCGCCATTAGATTGAATAAGCACTATCTTACAACTTGCACATTTAACTAATTGGCAAACTGAGCTAGTTAAAAATACCAGAAAGCGAGCATTGAGAGGCTGAACAAACTTTGCATTCAGTAGAAAAGTCACATATTCTCAAGTGATTCAGTTCATTTTTCTTCCTCTATTTCAGTTTCTTAAATAATTAATTAATTAATTGGCATCACATTATCCGTTATAAATGCATTGCGCGATATATTTAACAAGGCAGTTTCATCAAGAGCAGCAGAGGTTGCAGAAGAACTTTCAAAAATGTTTTTGCTCCCATGAATGAAGTGATCAAAATACACTTCTGAATTGTCTGCACGTTGGATTAATACTTCACCCTTTGGGAAATCTCAGAGAATTGAACCAAATTTCCAAATGATCTTGGCACAGTTTAGATATATGATGCGAAGTATATAAGAGCTCCATGAAATACAGTTATCTGATCAAATAGGAAACATATTTGATATTGTCAAGAATACCAAGAGGACCCCCGTTTTTTCTTCATGAGTGGCTGGAACCTTCATTGATAGGCTTTTGGAAATATCAAAAACAGCCGTAGGAAGAGTATATCCTGTTTGAAAGCCAGGAATTCCTTGACTGTGACGCTATTTTAGGATACAACCAACACTGTTCCACATCAACTACATTCAGATCACAATTTGTATGTGGATTGTAAAAAAAAAAAAAAAAACAAGGGGACAGTTATAAAACGTTGACTCTTGCTCCATCCATTGTTACAGATCAGACCGTAAAATCAACTTCTTCCGCATACCTTTACATGGAAAATAAGAGATTGAGAGCTGTTTTCAACAAGTATGTAAACCAGGCTTTCAGTAGCTTTCTCTTCAACATTGCCACATTGTTCACCGTAATCAAAGAATCCAAAACCACGGCAGCAATTCTTGTGCTACTCAATTGCCTCCTTTTAATGAGTATTATCAATAATAATACGAGCTACGTCTTTATACGCAGAATTTCCCCTATGCCATTGCAGTTCACGAATATAAGTTTCTATAAAGCCTGGCATACACTTGATGGCACTCATGTATCATCGAGGTAGAGTAGATGGCGCAACAACAGAATTCTTATACATCACAATCGATAATATCTGGATTGGATTCAACTTCTTAATTCGTTCCTTGCTCATTCTGAGCATGAATAAGTAAAAGTTTACGTCTTTTTGGACTAAGGATTACCTGGGAAAACTGATGGAATAATTCCTTGTTTGAGACAATGACTGTAAACTCTTTTACTCATCAACAAACTCTTTTTCTTATAAGTGCTCTGAGCATAAATAGGTGTGCAGCAGACTTGGTCTAAAATGTTCACGTAAAATTCTCAATAGCTATTGTTTTCTAAATTTGGGATCTTGTGGTAAGCGATGACATGGCATTTATTTATTTCTCTTTAACTTTAATGTGTTAATTGATGAAGATTTTTTGTAATTTTTTTTCATTTATTTATATAACTTATATATATATATATATATTAACACTTTGCCACCAACATGGCGGCGTCACTTGGATTTATGATGCAATTTGTGATGTCAATGAAAACACTCGCTATCAAAAGCAAAAAAAAAACAACTAAAAAATTGCAAATTAAAATGCTTTAAAAATACCCCTTAGGTATAACTTTTTTCCTAATATCAATTCTTTGTACAAACTCTATGAATTATTCTTTAATCTGCGCGTTCCCTTAAAGTCTACCCAATTCAAGACATTGAAAAGAAGAAGTAATGACGCATAAACAAAGGATTATGATTTTATTTTTAACTTTGAACATAAAGTGATCGCTTGTAATCTGAGACAAATCATATTTTGTAGCATTTAAAAATGATTAATTGAGAGTATGTACAGACACAGAGTATAAATGACATATCACTCAGTCATATAGGTATATATATACATACCTTTTGCCTAGGGCAATAGATTAAACCTCATCTTGTCCATGTTTAAAATAGACACACAATAATATATGTAGACTCTAGTCGCCCATACAATTCAACCAAAAAATATAAATGATGAGAAGACAGACTGGATTGAAACACAGTCGGTCAGACATATATGTACAGCCATATATGTATGTACGTGATTTATGAAACTCATTCAGGAGTAAAGGAATGGAAAATAATAAATCCTTCCATGGGTTTAGAACGACGTATTCATTCACAACTCTAAGAGAGAGAGTGGCAATGAATGCAGATACATTTTGAATGGAATGGATCCATGATTTTGAAATGACTTTTATTATTTGGAGTGTTCAAAAGGAGAAGAGCTGGAACAAGGTATTGAGCTACTTTGCAAGGTTCGTGTCTTTGAGTCCCAAGTACGAGTCATGTCTCAAAATTAAAAAAGATACATCAATTTGATAATAAAATTATATCGAAAATGTGGGAGGTGATGCATTTTTTTCATAGACAAAGAGTCTGCTAAAGCGAGTCTGTGGCAAAGAATTCAATTTCCATGGACACCTCAACAGTCACAAATTACAATGACTATTGTACTAAAGTTCACCGTGCTTTTTTCACCAAAGGAAGGTTATCTTGTGGAATGTTTATTGTGAGGATTGAGGAAAGTTCACCGTGAAGTATTTTATAATTAATTATGGTCTATGCTGATTCTCATAGCAAAGAGGATATTTACTTACTTGAAACGAATTGAATTATTGGTAATAGCAGGAAAAGAGAACTGAATTTGTATCATTTTGAACCCATTTTTCAACGACATTATCTATTAATCATGGTCATAATGATATTTATTCATTTTAATTTGAAACTGCAGATATGAGCCTAAAAAGTAGCAGTATCATTATTATTTAATTAGTATAGAGATTAATTATTATTATTATTATTAATTAATACTATTAATGAATCACTATTAATATTATTTCCCTTGACGGTGAAATTTCCTTGCGGTGAAGTTTCTTACGGTGAGAAGAGCGCAATGAAATTTCTACACACGTATACATTACATATACATATATGAAATGTATTGATCTAAAATTTGCTCTAAATCAATAAATATACATATAAGTAAATATGATTGATTTTGTTTCAGAAAATAAGTTTAAGATCTTTTTATATCTTTATAAAATAAAGATATGTTTCATGGCCCTCAAATTGTACGGACCTTAAATATACATATATTCAATGCAGGGAGGCAGGGCCCACTGCTACTCTTCTACAATTTTCTAGATTGCATAGGTGTTTGCACTGATAACCAGATTAAACATAGGCAGAAGAGATTTAAACACTTTTACAGATGAACGAAGTTCCCGCAAAACATTTGAACTGAGGAAATATTTATCATTAATGGAAGAAAAACTTTATTTGAGGGGAATGGTGTTGAAGAGAGCGCTTGAATTGAAAAATGAACTATAATTTATAAACTACATACTTCAAAAAATCCTTACAAATCTCTCTCTCTCTCTCCCCCCCCCCCCTAAAAAAAAATATTTCATTAATGGATCTAAATTTTATGTAGATATTTGCAAGTCACTATTGTCCAAGTCAAGATTCAAACTCTTGACAAGTTCAATCACAAGTCATCCAATGAATGACTTTAGTTTGAAATTTTACACCTTTGATGTTTCGGAGAATTGAATGGGGGATTCCTTCAACTCATCGTACTTGGCAATAGCGATATCCCTCCCTATGATTTGGACTTTTTAGAAATGGGATCAGTTTATTATATAAACATGGAAAGCTGAAAAAATATACAACAGCACTTGGAGCAGAGAATGAAGTCATTAAGTGATTTCTGAAAGAGATTTTGACGAAATTATATTTGATTTAAAAAAAAAAGTTCATTTATAAATCCACAAAGCTTTTAGTTTATCCACCATCTATATAGATAAAAGAACGCAGTAAGAACTAACACTACAGAATGACAGGTAGCCTTTGTTTTATTGCGTTGTCAGTTAAAATAGGTGATAATAAATTTATTATTTTTATTATTTTCGTTTTCTAAGAAGAGTCGTGCTCACGAAATTATTATGTTCCTAGATGTGCCATTATATCTATAAGGGATACTTTTTGAACCATTCTTATGTGGTCTCTGGAAGGCCATTAAAATAAAAAATAACTTGTTTATAGACTCAGAGCATAATGGTAAACAAATTAGATAATTTGACGTATAAACGATATCATTTATTATTTATCATATGTAGTGAGGTGTGTAACACTAACAAATTCAGTATATTATAAGTACATACTGTTGCAGAAAATGAATGATCATTAATTAATTTAAATATATCAAAAGCTGTTAAGTTACTGTAGCAACTAACAGTCTCTTAATTGATTACCTTTGTAATACACACGAGACGTAGCTGGCAAAAAAAAGGATCTAAATTATTCTACCCCCCCCCCTTTCTGTGGCGCAAGAACCAAAGGGTCCATGGGCCATCCCGCTATTTGAAAAAAATAAGGCTTCGTAGTCTAGTTATATATTAGTTTACGCTATAAATAAACTTGAAACGTCATAATTATAGAATTTGGCCCTCCCATTTACAAATCCGTTCCGACGCCGCTGTCACCCTATCCATCCACCATTGCACACCTTTCCCCATCTACGCACCTAGTAATACGCATAAATAGAGCGTCTCATTGATAAATTATTTAAAACGTAAGTACAAATATATTTATATAAACTACGAAATCAGAGATCAGTTCACAAAGGATCAGGATAATAAAAAAAATATCCACTAATTATTCTGGAAAGGTCGTAGATTATTTCAAATTTGATTTGACGGGTTGCGAGTGCATATAAAAGCTCGTTGTGACCCTCTACTGCAAGGTACAAAATATTTTATATTTGAAAAAATATCCCTAGATGACCCTAATATGGGCTCTCAACTTAATGAAAGTAAAAGTGCCCTCTGTTATTCATATTTAAAACTATATCACTTTTTATAATTTATTTATAAAACAAATTGGGGAATTTTAAAGGATTTAAATATATTTTTTATTATGAAGTTTGATGCTAGCCTGAATTTATCATAGCTCTGAATATTTATTATTACCTTACTATGCATTTTTATAATCATCCATTCTAACAATTGATGGAAAAAAATTATCACGTAACATGATTAATGAACACATTAACACAATGAGACACATTGTTCAATTGACGGATGGGCTCTATTTAAAGGAAGTGGGTACATCAAATGAGAAAATCAGAGACAAACAAAGAGAATGCATAATAAAAGTCATTACCTTAAATAATAATAATAATTACTACTCACATTGATTGATGATTGCAGGTTTTTTCATATCTATATTTTATAATCGATGTGTAATTTTTTATTAGATTGTTTGAAATAATGGAGATCTTGTTGCTTTAAAATTAATATTTATTGAAGTAATACAAACAACGCTTTATTAGTTTGATTTGGTATTGTGAAGCAGCTCGAAGGGTGTATTGATTGACAATTGATTGCTTATGCTAGTATATTAAACAATAAGTATTTTATTGAGGTGAGATAGCGTGACCGGAATTTCCTTCTGGTACCTCTAACATTTTATCGGCTCATTGTTATTTGATAATATTGAATTATACTCAATTATAAATACAAATAACACCGGTCAACAGTCAAAAATCCTAAAGGGTATAAGATTAATAAAAGTTATTCAGTTTTGCACGTTGATTTCAAATCTGTAATTTTAATTTCGAGAGTCCTACGGTTTTTGAGAAATTGTACCCTACTTTTTCTAGATTTTTTGGCCCATTTTCCTACTTCAACTTCAATTTAAACCTAAAATGTATTCACTGACTCAGAGATTACATAATAAACTTGAAGTGATGCAATATTATAGTCATATTTGATAATAATAATAATTAATCCAGTCCTTATCTTTGTTATATATAACAACCTTTTTGTATCGCAAAAAAATAAATAGACCTATCAGTTCGTAGTCATTCTATTATTCCCTACTATGGAGTTATTCTTTCCTTGATAAAAGGGAATCATTCACAGCCGAACAACAACAGCTAAGTCAAATATTAAACCAATCAACCTTTAAAACACTAATAAGAAGAAAAAAATTAGAAAAATCAACAGATGACAACAAGTTAAAGTGTATATTTTATGCTGATGGGTCTTGTAATATACGTTTATAGTTATTAAAAATTGACAAAATTCAGCCCCCCCCCCCCCCACACACAAAAAAAAAATAACTATAAGGAAACTTCATCTTATGGCTTTAAAAATGAAAAAAAGTCATAAGTGCGATGTTAGAGTAGATTGTTTTTTTTTTTTTTATGTTTCTATAATTTGTAGTTGACCATTATGATAGTTTGCTTTTATTTGTAAAAACATGCACTGAAGTTCCACAAAGGATGAACTTTCATAATTTCTCTAACAATATGAAAATACTACCCTCATCGATGTATCAAAAACTAATACACATTAGTAATTAATTAAATATAATTTAGCTCTTCTTTTTTTAAAATTTATATGAAATATAGCTCTTGAATATTTTTTTAACTGCATGGTAAGCAAGTTTTATTGCTTTTTGAAGCTAATTTTTGTGTTATATTTTTGATTTATATTGTTTAATTTGTTTTAAATTTTTTTATTGGGCTATATTATATTTTGTGCAATTAAAAATATATAAATCATTTCCGCTCGTGTTTTTAATGCAGATTCCCTTTCCAGTCTTTGTTTTGACCTAAGGGGGATCCCAGGGGGTGTATGGGACGGGAGTAGACTCAAAAGTCGACCAAAAACGTTTGTACTTAAATGCCCGCCTACAGAAAGGAGCCCCAACATTTTAGCGAGCTTCAGCTCCGCCCCCATGGCAAGAGAGCCTTTCAGCATCTTCCAGGACCTCCTTACCTAAAAAGAGGGATAGTCAAATGGAGGATACTAAATTAAAAAAGTGTACATTCAATGACATTTTTTTAAACCAAAATACGCACTATTTTGCTGGAGATATTTGCTTTTTTGGGCTTTTTTCTGCATTTTTAGCTCCATTTTTATGCGCTATTTGGACATCACTCGTTATCACTTATACTATTAACCCCATCAGGAAATTAATTTACCCCTGCAATGTCTTAGACCAGGGATCGTCAAACTTTTTTCATAGAGGGCTGAAGGAATAAAATCATGGTTCAGTTTGAATTCCGGTATGTATATTGTAAATATGTATGTCTAACCTATAATTCGAATAAAAAATTTCGCGATAACATAATAATTGTCATCACTGGGGGCGAGATGGAGGGGGAAGGGTAAGTAATTTTATATATACTACTAGCTGAAAGTACCTGCATTCCCGCTTAACATAAATGCTCTATAATAATCAGTGTTTTCAATTCATAAAACATTATAAACACTTTTGAGATCAGAGATACAAATGATGATAACTTTATTTATTTATGACAAATAAGAGATGCATTGCTCAAAAATGAATGGTCCGATTTTTCAAGATCCATTAAAAAAACTATAACTCAAATTTTTGAAATCAGTTTTGCAATCTACGACAATCTTATGTATGCCAAAAAAAAAAGAAAAGAGATTTATTATTTAAAATATTTTCACTCCAAGCTAAGAAAATTCATTCAGTTTTTGAATTTGAATTCCACTTTTGACTCTAGGGGTTTATGATTACCTACCAGAGATTTATATGTAAATATTATAAGTAAATAGTTTTGTTTACAACTTTTTTACATCTAATCTTTTTTTTAAAGGACTTATTTGCCTTGAAAATCTAGTTATAAAATCATTCATGTCTTAGTTGTTTATGCATGTAAAGCCATTTGTCAAAGGTGTTCTACGATTTCTTTGACAAAACTCCTATATTTAATAATCCTTTTCAAGATTTGTTTATCAAAAATCCAAGAAAAATCCAAAAACCTGATTTTTTAAGAAATTGATTTTTTACTATAAAAAAAAATGGGTTGTAAATTCATTTCTCGTCAAAGCCATTTAGAGCAAAAAGTATTGAATTTCTTGGAGAAATGACGGATTTATGGGGGCCTCAAAGTTTGCATGGCTGCATTATCTGTTTCTTTCTTAACAATAACCATGACACATGGTCATGAATCATAAATGTTCCATCTTTTTTTTTTGTTTTGTTTTGTTTTTGTAAGTGTTTTTGGCAGAAGAAGACCTCTTTCAATCCAAAGGCTTATGATGCAAAGGTTTGGGATACAAAGTTCAAGTTTAGGCCGTCATGTATTTTATGATTAAAAATTAAATTTTACTTATTTCATCTTCACCATAACAAAATTGATCCCTTCCAAGACACTTCTCGTATAGTAGAGTTTTTTCATTCCAAGTTTGTTGCCGATCAGTCCAACGGTGTTGATGTGAAAAGAAGTCAAACAAACAAAGTAATGTAATTTTATATACAAGTTATAACTCGTACATACAGAGTACAAGAAAGAAAAGTTTAATAATAGATGACGCATTTTTAAATTAAGAATTGACAGTTTTTGTGATGAGACTATTAAATAGTTATTCAATGAGTATAATTATATAGGATATTTGATAAGCTAATGAAGTAGTTTTTGACTTTTCTTTTGACAATTTTTAGTTTTGATGACCGTTCTATGACCAACCATTATGTAGAAAATTTAAAACACTACATTGCTATTCCTTATAATCTGTCTGTACAAGCAGGATTTACCATTTACCAAGATTCCAACTTTTGCCTTTGAGATATTTATTGTCATAGAATCAATTTTTTTTTGAACATTTCATATAATAAAACAAAATTCAAAACATTTTTATTATAATATAAATCCTATCGTATCGTAACACCCCAGTTTAATATACATACATTGAGATTTATTTGTACATAGTATTTATTGGATTTCTTAGAAATTAAGAAGCCATAAATTGATTCAAAATACGAATGCTTCATGTTTTAGCAAACGAACTCAATTAATCTTCGACGGGTCGTTTGGAGATCCTATCCTAGAGATCTGATTCTCTTCATATATGAAGGATTTTATCGCATAGATTCGTGCTCTATAAATTGTGGTTTTACTTCTCAAGTGTTTAGTGATGTAAAGAAGCTTTTTTATTGAGAACTTCATAAAAATCCCTCAAAATTCTGAGTTTCCTAAGAAAATAAGATTGAAAAGCTTGGAAAAAACATGGGCTTCATAAGTATATGCTGACTGTAGTTGTTTCTTCAAAATATAGGCATGTGTGGGAAATGTCGTATGATTCTTTTATTAGGGTTATTTCTGTGCATAAAAAGAACAAAGACAGAATTCAAATGTATAACAATAATGAATAATGCTACCTGAAATTATTTCCCTCTCCCAGTATTTTTTTTTTTTTTTACTAAATAATATTGCAATAGTATATTTTGTGGAATGGTACAACATTTCAGGGCCGTAGGAAGGAATTTTAAACTGGGAGATGGGTGCAGTCATTACAAAAAAATATTCCTCATTTGAATTTTTTTTTTAATATGCTCACACTTTATATCCCCCTGGTTCGTACGGCTGAACAAGGACTAATACAGTCCTTGGGCTGGCGCCCTATACGTTTTCACACAATACATACATAAATTTATACATTTGCGTGTGCATTTTCCCCTCTTTTACCATTTAAGCTTTAAAATTGGCTAGGATTTAATTGTAAAAAGCCTATATTAACATTCAACAAACGTCTTGGACATGATAAATAGAGGCCTGGGATTGAGGTAAGTTTTATTTTTACTGAACCATAGATTCATCTATTTAGAAAAGTTGATGAATGGATCATAAACTGATGGACGCTTTTATTGTGAAAAAGGGATTTGATATGGGCTATAATAATTAATTAATTATGGGGACTAACGTCATCTCATCCAACCACAGGTTGGAATGTAATAATGATAATTACAACTCTATATTTACAACCAGCCACTATTTTGCCTTCAAGCAGAGAGACAAACTATTATTAAGCAATAAGCGAATGCCCGTTGTCCAACACTCTCATTGCAAAATACATTGAGTCAATGCATGCACACATCATAGACATATTTGAATTTGATAAGAAGATAAATGACTGGGAAACCCCTTCGTAGAACTTATTACTTATTTCACTACTGAGTAGTAACAAAAAATGTAAATAAATTCGAATCCTCGCTCCTTGCTTTGTGTAACATCCATCAATTCAGGACGAGAACAAAGTATGTATTGCTAACAAGTTTGTTTTGGACTCGCCGAGTAATGTTCGAGCTCGGAAGGAAGAAACAACAACACTGGAATAAACTAAAGACTCTTCTGAAGATGTCTCGAACGTTCCCAAAATATTATTATTATAAAAACTCGACATAACTCGAACCAAATAATCGAGCATAGATTGATCACATCTCCTATTTTGTCTTCTTTTATTTCCTTTTCTTTTGTTTCTTTTCATTGCCATTTTTATTGAGTAACTCTTTATAAATATATTATAGAAAACTCTTTTTCAAGTGTTTTTATATAACACTTTATTGTGCTGTGATTCCATATGGCATACTATTTATTCAAATAGATAAACTGAGCGCATGATTTTTTTTCTTATGAAAATATTTACTTTATATATTATTAATATAGTTAGTAGTTTAACTTAAGTATTCCAATTTGTTGTTTCATCTACTAAAGTAGTATTCAAAGTTGCATGAACCACGTTTTTCGATATGTTGCGAAAAGAAACTAAGTCAGAAAAGTATTTACATTTTTAAATGGTATTGTTATTGACTTTAATGGAGGTTGTGCATTTAAAAAAAATATTTAATTTAACTTTTATGATTCCATATTGATATGGAATCATGGGCCATGAATGTTAGTAAATACATTAATAATTAATGCTTACATAATATATAGTACGTGCATACTAAAAGCTAATTTACTAAATACATGGATCTAAGGCAGAATTGATACAATGAATCAATTTTGAAGACTTATCCAGTAGTGATACATTATATAAATAAGATTTATATGCATTTTGAGGCCGTGATTGCATTATTGACCTTTATTTGCAGTTGTTGTTTCCACTTTGAGACCACAAGAAGCTTTTTGAGGATGCCTCTCCTGCTCAAGATCTCTCCTTGATCAAGAATAACCAGGAGAGCATTACTGCGCTCCCCTATGACATTTGTGGACTGCGAGAGAGCCTTTAACATCAAGCTTAGCCTTTAGCCTAAAACAGGAAAATGGAGGATCACCTGAGGGACCAGATGATACTTTACTGGAACGGAGGCCTTCTTCATTAAATAAGTCTACTTTCAATGACAATTTTTGTAACCAAAATACACCCTTTTTTGTTGGAATTATTTGCGTTTTGGGTCCATTTTTAGGCATCATTTGAACATCACTACTTATCAAATCTTTCTGATGAAGAATCAGAAATCAAATGTAGTATTTTGCTATCTCTACCTTCAAGAGATGTATTTCATAAGGAAAAAGTATAGGAAATGAATGGGCATAAATAAATTTATTACTTCAGATGACTCTCAAAATAAAAAAAAATGAAATGAACAATCGAATATATGTATAGTCAAAAAGAAATTGCTTCCTCTGAGAAAAATCCCAATGATAATGTAATTATTTATCATTAAATCACATGAATACTTCAAGGAGTTTTTCATCAATGACCTCGTGCAACTTATTTAAAGTACATCAAACAAACCTTTACAGTATCCAAAAATCTGAAATTTGTGCCAATACAACAATTTGATGAGACTGAATGTTGGTTTCTATCAGAAACGGAGAAAAGGTGATGCAGAAATTGGCAAAACTATTGTAGAATCTTGTGTGACCAAATGTAATATTTATTTTATGTTCAATATAGTTAGTTAATTACATAACTGAAATTGTTTTGTAGAATTTCATAATTAAAATATTGATATGACCATGATTATAACTAGTCTAATACAAATGTAATTATTTAATTACTCTCTGTTAAAAAAGTTAATTTTATATAATTTGATTATTAAAGGGTCAAAAAAAGATTGGATTGACACTTACTTCACACTTAGATAGCTAAATACTTCAATGTCAGTTCTGGTATAGTCAAATTGCATTTTTTATCAGGAATATTTGTTAAAAGTTTGTAATTTAATACGCTAATGCAATATTATAATTTCAAAAAAGAAGGCATAGAATTAGTAATGATACGGCTGAGATGTTAATAACTATAAATGGTAGTCCAAATTAATCTAATTTGGACTTACTCGTGGTTATATACATATACAAATTTTTGAAATAATTTTTCTGAATTAAATTATCTTAATTTTTTGATTGTTGAAATTAGATTTGATCAATTCAATGACAAAATTTATATTCTTTTGCCTTTACTCAAATTCGCTAGTTATTACTCGAATTGAACACTAATAATAATAATTATGATTATTATTAGTGTCCATAATTATGAGTAAACCACGAACATGGAGTAACAAAAACATTATGTAAGTCTTTACCGCACCCCCCCCCCCCTGCATGGAAAATTGAAATGGTAATAAGTGACTGGAATATATATATGTACATATTCAATGCATAATTAATTTCCTTGAACTTTATTGGATCCCTTCTGGCACCACGATCATCAGACAAGATGCAATAATGAAATATATGCAACATGTATTGCCATTATTACAAAAAGCTTTCAAGTTTCTTACGTAAACAGAAAAAACAACAACATAAAAATCATTTCAAGGCCCTTTGAATCTCATACATTATACCTGAGGCAAATGTACTCATATCTGTTGTTATTATTATTAATAGATAATATGACTTTTTTTCTATTATCACTCAGTCATTTATATATAGATCTCACAACTTGTGGATGTTGAGTTGTTGTTTATATATGTACATTATATATGCTCAAAACTGGAACTGTAATACATGCATTTGTAATTACTCATTAATAGAAAATCAAGGGCTCGATTATACATTAAGAAAACACGAAATAAATTTCTTATTATATATATATATATATATATATATATACATATATATATATAAATAAATGATTGTAGATTATAATCTATATAATCAAAATGGCGTCTTTAACTTTAACCAATCAGGAAGAGCCCTCCAAGTAGGTAAGTATTTGACAAAAGATTTGATTGAGTCGAGGAAATAAGGACTACGTATCTTCCTTCTATATATAATCCGATGATATTTCCTATTCTTCGCCCCTTGATTAGTTAATTATTTTATTAATTATCCTTGTAAGCGGACTGAATTAAAAGAAAAAAAAATCTAGCTCATTCTTCAAATTCTTCACTGACCATATATTAAAGATGAATTTTTATTTGATGGTTCACTTGAAGAATATAATTTATAGGTATATATGACTCACTATATAGAAAACAATAACATTTATAATTAATTAATTATTATTATTATTATAACGAAAGAAAAATCTCATTTAAAAAAGTTTAAATAAGAGAGAAAGAGAGAGAGAAAATAAATAATAATAACTAAAAAAATTCAATCAATTAAAAACAAAAGCAAAACAATCATTAATGAACTATAAATATAATTTTAATCATGGCAATGAATTGTAAAGGTATGGAAATAGAAAAACAACTGACTTCTTTCCCTATTTTAAAGCAAAAATCCTCATAAATAAGATGATGCAAATTGAAATAAAAAAATTAAAAACTAATAATGTTAGTTAAATTATGATAAAGAAATAATAGAATTAAGCAAAACCTTTGTTTTACTTGACAACGAAATTACTAAAATCCGTGGAGAGTTTAATACTAGGAGTCGTGGATTGTTTATTTGAGTCCTTATAAAGCTGTTGTTTATCCCCGGAAGTGTTTTTAATTGGACTGGTGGGTGTTGAAGAGATTTTCTGTGATTTCTGACTATATCTCAATTGATTGTCCTTAAGAGCCGTCTCCAACTTACTCTTTAGAGCCTCTTGTCCACCTAAAATACCTTTAAATTCACTGGGATATTTCTGTCCAATCAGTGTCAATTTATTGAGGGCCTTGTCATGTAGTCCTAAAACGAATTTATTCGAACATTTGAATAAAGTATCCCCTGAGAGAAGTTGATTCACTAAAGCTGGTATCAAGAACCGTAGAATGGCATCAGGTGATCCTCCTTTAACAATAAGAGACTCGATTAAATTATGACACTCCAGAAGAAATCGAAGATCTGTTTCGCTTTTCAAATTGGAATGAGGCATGAAACTAATTTGAAATAGACGAGGAGAGAGGGAAACAATGTAGAAATGAGATATTCTCTTTTCGGAGTGCTGGAACACTGACTGAAGGGCTTGAATACATCGTAGCTTAACTCGACTCTCACGGTCATCTTTAAGACATTTCTTGAAGGGCTCTAGAGTGTGAGTTTTCAAGGAGAGGGTGACTAAGGTTGGAGCTCGTATTATTAAAAGTGTGAGACATAGAATTAGAGTATCTTCATCCAAAGAGTCATACTCTTTGAGGATTTGTGCAAAGGAACTGGTTAAAAGTTCTTCCCAGCGCTTTTCCTCATCTTCCTTTAATTCCAAATTTAAAGCAAGAACATTTTTAATAGCAGTGATGGATGCACTAATAGTTGGAGACTGATCATCCGACTCCCGAAAGGCGTCTTCCACAAGTGCTTTCGATTCTTTAATCAGAACTCTAGTCAAGAGATACAGTACAGAGGGTAACACAGTAAGAGCTCCGGAAGATGAACAAAGATGAGGAATGAGTGAGAGTGCACTGATGGCTCGAGTAATGAGCTCTGGTTGAGTTTGTTGTTGTTGTTTAATGACTATGGAAAAAGACTTTGCTTGAATGGCCGTGAATGAATTCAAATTTGTGGCACGAGTTGATAAGTCAGGATAGTGCCGAATCAATATACAGAGACAAACCTCTAAAGAAGCAAATACAACAGATTGTCCAGGCTCTATTTCTCCGTCAGATCCTCCTTCAGGAAGTATCCTCTTCTTCTCTTCCTCCTCTCCCTTTCCACTTTCATTTGAAATAAGAAACTTACGCATTTCGAGTAGGGAAATAAGAACATCCATGACAAGGATTTGTATGGATGGACGATCCCGTGTCAATATGGTACGATGTAACACATTACAAAGCTCAACTGCAAGCTCAGGAGAGCTCAAAAAGGGCTTACTCCGACACCAGGGATCATCCAAAAGTGCTTTTAATCCTATAAGACAACTTGTAACCTGCACTTGAGTAAGATCACTACATCGACTATTACTTAGGGCCTCTATACAAACTCCAAAAATGAGATGAAATCTGTTATTATTATCCTCTTCAAGGTTATTTTCTTCCTCTTTTGATCCTTCAATGGTCTCTTGAGAATTATGGGAGAGATGATCAGAAAAACCATTTCCAACAGTTAGCCAAATAGCAGATGCTTGAAGCATTTGAGGCCAAGTAGAGCGATAGTGAGGTCGAGCAGATTCGATGGTATCATTCGTATAAAAAGCTCCTCCGTCATATGGTAATTGAGACTTAAATTCTGGTGGTAAGGATAGAAGAGCATAATCCCTCAAAGCAGCAATCCAGTGCTTCGATAAAGAAGAAAGCTCTGACTGAACCAGAGTAGCAAGAGATCCCCTCGAAGAATTTGAACCGAGAGAGTCAAATTCTTCAAAACCGTCGTCATTGTCGTCATCTTTCATGGAGACAATATAAACTTCTGCCCATGCTTTAAGTATGGAGAGCTTCTCGAGAGTAAGAGCACTTTCGTTATAAATTTGAGAACCAGAACCCTTCCTCAGCTTTTCCAAAGACCCAACAAGAAGTTGATAAACACGTCTCAAATCATTTAAATCTCTGGCGACCCCAGAGCCAATCCAACATGAGCATACATCACATGCAGCAGAGGTTACATGACTAGCTGTGTCAGAAGAAAAGGCTGGGCGTAGAGCTGCTCCTACTTGTGCCTGATATTGTTCAAGAATAACATGACCCGGAAATTCGGGCTCTTGAGTATCACCAAATTTTTCGATGACAACCTAGGGAAATAAAATTTACAAGAGAATAAATATAATCATTTATATTTAAATGATACATACTTCCAATGTTTTAAGTCCTTCAAGTCTCAAGGGATCAGACTCACTTGTGGCGGCCATAAAAGCAACACGAACTAATTCTGATAGATGGAGTACTAGATAATCATTGCCTCCATTGAACTGACTTAATTGCATTTCCTTAGCCAATCCGAGATCATAGTGGGCTCTATCTCCTTGACAACATTCTAATTAAGGGAAAGAAATCAATTATATTCAAAATAATGTCAGCCAAAGCACAACTAAACTATTACCTGATATAATTTTTCTAAGGCATATTGCCGCGAAAACACGGGTTGGCCATCTGGGTTGAACAATTTCTTTATTGCTATCATCGCCAGCATTAAATTCTGCGTCATCTGCGTCCTCATCTTTGTCTTCGTCTAAAGCTAATAATAAAATATGTATAAGTCCAATGACACTTCTTTTTTATATTAGAAAATACCTGGAGAATCTGACTCTGTGCTCACTGTCAAAACTTCTCGAAGTAGAGAGAGCCACATTGTTAAATTCTCAGCAGCCATGGATTGCATAACAGAATTTAATGTATCATGTATATTAGAAATCATATTGACATTCACTTCAAGATCCAAAAGAGAGAAAAATACCCCAGGAAGGCCTGACTCTTTGAACTGAACAAACTCAGATGTATCTCCACCTTTTTGATCAATAAGTAAAGTTAATGCATGTTCGCAAACTTCTTTTGCTTCCCTTTGAGCAAACTGTCTGAGACATGAGACAGCGGAAGCTCGGAGAACGAAATGATTTGAGCACAATAGTCTACAGAGATTAGGTACAAGAGTAGCCAGATCCACATGTGATGGAGCAAACATATGAAGCTGCTGAAGAGAGCTAATAGCTTCAGCTTCAACTATGGGATGTCCATGATTTTGAAGTATGGTACAAGCTACCAGGAATGAGGATCGAGCAGTAGTTATGGATGTACTTGTTCCTTGGAGTTCTGGTCCAACAGTCGTTATCAAAGCAGATAAAACCCTTCCCAGACATACCATAACCTCAAGTTGCGAAGATTGGACTGTAATTAACAGTTTTAAAATGGTAGAAAGAGTAGGTTCCACAAAGCTTCTAAACATTGGACCACCTGAATCAGCTATTAACGCCTACAAAAACACAAAAAATACTAAGTTCCTCTTGCTCTTTTGTTCTGTACAAAAAAAAAAAAAAAATATTACCAGAGCGTGTAAGGACCAGACTTGAACTTGAGGACTTGCAGAATCTTGAGCCAGAGCCAATAAGATAGAAACAGATGTGTGGAGATGTTGAGATGAGCCCATACCCCCAACATAATGGTGTAAACATCCTAGTGCCAGAGAATGTCCAGTCCTTGAGACAACATCCCTTGCAGATTTCAAACAATCAAATGAATTTTGAGCCATTTCTGCTACAAATTTAGAATCTGAAACGACTTGAGCCATACGGCCTAAGGCTTCAGCAGACACACAACGCATCAAAGGATTTTGAGAGGTCAAGGAACCTAAAAGGGAGGAACAGCAGATTTTGTACAAATTGGGATCAATTTTTCAAGAAATATTTATAGTGTGTATACCAAGTATTAATTTGCTTAAAGCAGTTTTCACGTCCTCCTGATTCCAAAATCCGACTTTTGCCTCCACTAAACCTTTCAGCCCTGACAAAATAGCACTAAAAATATTGAGATGTATTGCTTCTGTTCTAGCATTTGTTTTCGTTGTTTGCTTTAATTGCTCCATGAAATGATTGAGCATTTGAACACGATGTTTTTGAGCAACCCTTGGAAAAACGACACCATACACAACAATGGCCATATCAACAACAGCAACGCCTAAAGGTAATGACGAAGAAGGATCCAGGGACTCATCTTTTCTTCTCCTATACAATGAGCAAATATCATGTTCCAATGCCACAGAGCCAGAAGCACTATTAGGAAACAGTAATTGATCCTCAATTGAAACATCTTCTGTGTCTTGAAAACGCGTTCCTAGGAGTATAGAGTTCTCAGAATGACACAAGGATGGAAGAAGTGAAGTGGAAGCATTTGATTGTCCATCTGTTAGAGTAAATTCAGCGACCTAATTAACAGAAAATAACAAATGGAGTGATTTAACGTAATTAAAGAAACGAAGAATAATAGTTTTACAAGTAGTCGTAGTAAGGGAGTAAACGAGCTTTCCAAACAATTTGGTGGAAGAAGAGAAAGTGTCTCAAATAACCGTAGACGAAGCATTGCACTCAATGCCTTGAGCTCAGATTGATACGACTTCAGCACATTTGCAACATTGCTCAATAAAGTTAATGCACTCTCCACAGGCACACAGATTCGTCGCCGGATGTCCTCATTCAGAAGTTCTGGACAATTCTTATAAATTGAAAATAAAATAAAAAGGATTTTTAAAGAACAAAATGCAATTGGGCATGAGGAATAAAAATACCTGTAAAAAGCTGTGAATAGTGGCTAAAGCACCAGCTCTAGCTTCAAGACTAATTTTCCAAGTAAATGAATCTCCTCTAGCCTTTTCTGACTCTAATTCCTTGAGAGACCTAGGGAATGCATTTCTCCATAGTAGCATCATTCTGGGTAGCAAGCCCTTAACGACAGAAGATCCTAAAGTCATGATAGCCCCAATTAAATGCCAACCAGCTTGTGTTCTTTCACGAGAAAGTCGTGAATTCTGACTTGCCGTTCGAAGTAGCTCTTCTCCTACATTGAACAACACTTTACCCCTGGTGTGAGGTATACCCAGGGGAGTATGCCGAACAGCTCCTAATAACGCAGCTAAAGCACTGCTATATCCTGATATAGCTTCAGGAGATGTCTTAAGAGTTTCAAGTCCTTCTAAACACTTGTCGATTGTGGGAGTAAGATGAGATGGGACGGCGATGCACAAACATCGTAAGCACCATGCAGCTGCTAATCTGGGAGCCTGAGACGGATGAATTAACACACTCATTAAGACTGATGTTAAAATACAGTCTGTTTGAACCAGGCTCCGAGCACTTGTTCCAAGCCTAATTAAAAGAAATCCCAACTCAGTTAAAGCTACATATAAAGCATGTTGCGAATGTGAGGAATCCAAGACAGGGCTTGAGGCCGATGTAGAATTAATGTTTGATTCCTTGCTACTACCACCAGTTCCACAATTAGGATTTCCAATATCAAGAGATTTTACCATACGTGCCACCATGTTAATGAGATCTTCACAAGCCTTAAGTTGAGATTTTTCGCCTAATAACTTCCCCAAAAGTGTGCGAATAATAAAACCAGCACATCTTCGAGTGTAAACAGCGTCTACATGCGTACTAGAGGCTTTGGGGTGAGAGACAAGCTCTAATATGTGGGTCAAAAATACGTTGTGGTTCTTTTCAAGCCAAAGGCCACCAAGTGTTGTGACCGTGACGACATAACTATGAGAAATTCCAACACGGACGTCTTGTGAAACAGGAGACCCTCCTTTTATTAGTCCAGAAGAGGATCCTCCTTTGATAAATCCATTGCCAAGAATAGTTAGAGCCTCTTCTATGGTAAGAAGAGTGGAGACTTCTCCAGGAATGTGTGGACCTTTCTTTAAAGGAACTTTCTTCCCTGTGGGACTCTCTGTCAATGTTTTAGCAATTAAAGTACCTAATAATTTAGCAATAGCCTTCCTGGCCTCATAATTGGCCCCATCCATGGCACGGAAACAGAGAGTAGCTGTATTTTCCAGTTCTGACGTATGTAAAAATCCCGCATGTTCACTAAGAGAGAGTAGACAGAGAGCAGAGGCTGCCTTGGCGCTCATTGCTCGATCCGTGAGAGCTAAACGACATGACTTGTAAATATCTCGATGAACGGGAACGGCAGCCGAGCCAAGAGAGGCAGAGATTTTCCCTAGAGCATTCATGGTCTCAACTCGCGTGATTGATTCCCCTGACTTTAGTCCTTTGACTAGCAACCCCGTGGTTTCCTCGTATGAGCGTCCGGTCAATCTTCCTAGGTCTGAGTACATGATCCCGAGACAGGAAATGGCCCCCAAGCGTCGAGTTGGAAGATCGTCTTTGTTTTTAGAGAGAACGTCATTCAGGGCATTGATGGTCTCAAAGAGTCGAATCGTTTCCCCTCCAGAAAAGAGTCGAACCATGACTTTGGATGCAAGAGTTCGGATGGGAGGACTCCCGGATCCAAGGATGACTTCTAATAATTGACTGCGTAGAGTCTCTTGTACCTCTTTGCTCCATGATTTCTCACCATTCTCTTGAGCCTTATCCAGTTGGCGGAGCCACGTGTACAATCCAGGACCTCGTTTTGCATCAGAAACATCCTTGAGCAACTCTGCATCAAGGATATGTCCGCCCTCCATGATTCCCTTTCTTATTTCTCTTAAAAGTAACTATGAATGTGAAAAAGACATCTGAAATAAAAAAAAAAGGAAGAGGAAAAACAGCGACGCTAAATACTAGGCTCTACTCTTGCCAGGTTTCCCTTCCCTTGGACTCCCCTTTCTGATAGCAAGGAGAGAGGCAGTTCATAGATATTTTAAAGCGAATTCAGTTAACTTGGATTTACTATCAATCTAATTGTTCTTTTATCTTGATTTTCTCTAATATTGGCTCACATAAAATAATTCCACATGCATTAAACATTGTCAGACTTTTATAGTGTTTATTTATGGAGTGTTCTAAATGACCGGCCCGTTTTTCTCGTTTTGGGGTTGTTAAAGAGAAAATATTTTTCCTTTAAATTTCGTATGTTTATATTGTTAGGAACTTTGCACTTGTTTTGAACGCTCTCTCTCGCTCATGTATATATATATATATATATATATCAATCAAAACAAAATTTAAATGAATCCTATATATCTTTAAAACAAATATGTATTGTTTATGGAATAAAATACTAAATACATGGATATGATGTAATGATCCCATTTTTTCATTTTTCCCTCTCTTCTCGCCTGGAAGTTAAAATTTATTCATTTTTAATTCATGAACAATAATAATAAATGACTGGAGTTATAAGAGTTCATTTATTCCCGAAACTGATCAAACTATCCCTATATTGAGAGCTGCTATTAAATATTTCGATAAGGAGCAACTTTGATTGGTGTAAATAGAGTGCTCTGCGCAAAGTTCCCTTCTCTCTCCCTCTTGGACCTTTTTGAATTCGACGTATAAATAAATCAAATAATGAGTATAACTAATGTAAGTCGTCTTAGCTGCTGAAGAGCTGGAAGGCAGTAAAGAGGAGGGGAGTGAACCCTGACATTGACAAGAGTTTAATAACATCCGAGATGGGAAATGTAGGCGGTCGACAGAGTAAGGAGTCTATCCTTCGAGAAACTCTGGAGCGTGCCTCGACTACTGGGGTCGTTCCTCTTGAAAAAAAGAATTTAGTAGATATTCCAGTCGGAGTTTTTAAGAGCGGTGACAAGATTCGGACCATGGATCTAAGTCAGAACAAATTAGTCTCATTACCCCCTCAAATCAAGTCCTTGACTTCCTTGAAGGTATTTTTTTCATGATGAATGCTCTATGTGTAATATTGATTAATTTTGAATTTCTTCTCAGCGCCTCGATATCCATCACAACAAAATCGCACTTCTCCCCCTGGAAACAGGCTCTCTTCTCAAACTAGAGCACTTTAACATCTCCAACAATTTCCTCCAACTTCTACCCCCCTCCTTCTCTAAATTGGAACATCTTAAAATCCTAGACCTGAGCTATAATGAGCTTACAAATTTCCCAATTGAAATCCTGAATTTAAAGAGACTCAACACACTCAACTTAGCACGGAATTCCCTTACCACACTCCCAGATGGACTAGACTCTCTCGAGTCACTCATAGAGCTTAATATCAATGATAACAAACTATCAAAGCTAAATAGTTCCCTTGGGAAATGTGCGTCTCTTGTGACTCTTAAGCTAGAGAGGAATCATTTGGTTGAGTCCGAGATCCCAGAGGAGCTTCTTGAGTCCTCTAAGGTAGTACACATCCAATTAGAAGGGAATCCCTTGGATAACAAGAAGCTACGAATGATGCCTGGCTATGATAAGTATTTGGAGAGGTATGCGGCGTCACAGAGGAAAATGGATTGATGTTCGGACCTCCATTCACCTCTATTTTGTTTTTATAAGGATCTATCTATATGTTATCATTTTTTAAATAGAAAAATATATTATCTCTTTTTTTTTTACTTCTTTTTTCCCTTCATCATGCTGTTCTTACATATTGTTATGTAATTTATTTCCATCCCCCCCCCCCCCCCATCACAAGTTAAAGAACCCCATGAATGAATAAATACGTGCTTCATATGTTTATTTAGAAACCATGTCTTTTATTTGTTATTTTGAATGTTCTAGTTCCATAAAAAGAAACAAAAAAGGTATGTGTAAATTAAAACGGAGCACTTCCTCAACAACTCTAAAAAAAACTTTAGATTTGATTAGATCTTCGACATAGCAGCCACGTCTACGGATTGTACGTAATCTTCAAACTCTGAAATTTGCTCACAGAGCTCATCGATGGATACTTTGTCATCTTCGACAACGCACATGACTTGAAGCTTCTTAATTCCGTAGCCGATAGGAACCAATTTGTCTAAGAATTAAATAATATGTGATGATTATTCATTTAACTAACAATGGACTATCATCTGCTACTTACGTGCACCCCAGACGAGGCCCTCCTTCTGAATCGTTTTGCAATTTGCAAGTATGGCCTCCATATCAGTTTCGTCATCCCATGGCTTAACATCCAAGAGGACGGAGGTCTTTGCAATTAAAGCCGGCTTCTTTGCTTTTTTCTCATGATATGCCTTGAGGCGCTCCTCACGAACACGAGCTTTCTCTGCGTCTTCTTCTTCATCAGATGAGCTTCCGAATAGATCAACATCATCGTCATCATCATCTACTTGTTTGGCAGGGACTGCAGCTGCTCCTCCCTTGCTGGAGCATGGTGCAGAGCCGCAGGTCTTTTCTAAGATCTTAACCTTATCTTGAAGATCAAAAACGATGTTCTTTAAATCCGCAACAGCTGCAGGGAAAAATTAATACAAAATGATAAACTCCATGAGGGGAAACTAACTAAATATTATGAGGAACGAACCTTTATGAAGTTTAGCATTGTCACTCTCTAATTTGGCAATTTTTCCACTAACGTCTGAGCCTCCAGCTAGGGCGGCCAAACCATCAACCTAAACGTTAAAACAATAACTCATTTAATTTAAAATGTGTACATACTATAATTTAAATATTCAGGAAAAAAAAAAAAAAACAGGACGGGAAAATAACACAACAAAAAACGCCCCAATGAACAGAAAAAAAGAAAAAAAATTAGTTTATTTTAGGAATTAATGAAAAATCTAGGTTCACACAACACCGAGTCGTCGCATCATTAAATTGTAGAGCCCCATGTCTAGTCAAAGACTAATATGTATCAATTATCATACACCACCCTTAGATTTTGAAGGAATTAAATTAAGATGGATAAATGACTGAATTGTGAAGAAAATAAATATAATTAATTTGCTTTTTTTTTTTACAATTGAGGCAAAAGAATTGAGAATAACTAAAGAAATATGAGATGTATAGTTACTCACATATTCTAGAGAGCTCTTAATGTGCTGTCTAGCTCTTGCGATTTCGGCAGACAATGAACTACTATTTGAGGAAGTAGAAATTGGAGCCTACAAATAAAAACCAGTGTTACTCTTTTTCATTAGTTTCATTAGTGAGCACTAATTGGGTGGGTGGGTCAAGTCTTAAATAAATCTAAAGGGTGATAAAGAAACTATAGAGTATAGAAATAGAGAGGAGAGAAGAGGAAGAATAATAAGGTTAGTAGGATTAATGAAATAATTATGATGATTAAAAAGGGATGAAAAGTTGAGGAGCGGTTATGTCATGGATCTAGGTATGTAGACGTTCAAACACTCAAGGGCTCTAGATTTTACTTCTTTAGGTACAGGCTGCTGCTCTTCTTCGTCCTCATATAACCATCCCAACGTTGCAGATCTCCATATAGTTATCTCACTAGGGGAAAACCAAAGGTTGATCTCTTTAGTTGCAGCCTCTGTCGAATCAGATCCATGAATTACATTCCTACCAATGTCAATACAAAAGTCCCCACGAATTGTTCCAGGGGCGGAGTCTAAAGGATTTGTAGCTCCCAACATGGCTCTTCCAAGTTTGACCACATCTAAGCCCTCCCACACCATGGGTACCAAGGGTCCACTGCTCATGTAATCCACCAAGCTCCGAAAGAATGGTTTTTTCTCTAAATCAATGTAATGTTGTTCCAAAAGGGACTTTGAGGCTCTCATGAACTTCAATGCAATCAATTTAAATCCTCTGGTCTCAAATCTTTTGACAATTTCTCCAAGCAGATTTCGATGAACCCCATCAGGCTTGAGCATGATGAACGTTCTCTCTCCATTGTCAGGATTATTGTACTATGATATACATAGATAATATATAAACTTAATAGTATTGGGTAGGAAAGAAGACCGTATTTTATACGCATGTCTATTATATTTAAAAACCCGTACCTATTATTTTCTCAGCATTTACATGTCTCTTAATACTTTAGTGCTGACTCGGTACGAAGGGTATATGGTATCTACTTTATCATGCAGATTGCTAAAATAAGATTGTACCTCATTACAAGTCTCAGTGGATTTGACACTAGTACAAGGAGCTGCTGCTGATGCTATGGATACCTTGGAGCAAGTAGACCCAGGAAGAACACTTTTAGCTCCACTGGTCTTAGGTCCCTTCTTAGCCTTACGCTTCGACTGAAGAGGTTTAACCATTTTAGGTTTTGAAGTGGCTTCCTCATCAGAGGCGAACAAATCAATTTCTTCAGAATCACTTGGTTTTTTAGATTTTTCCTGCAAGTAGTGTCAACATGGAATCATCATTTTAAAAAGGGAGAGAGGAGGGTACACTTTTTAACTGAGGAGCAGTTCTTAGAAGTCTAGTACAATTACTTTAAATTAAAACCAATCTCAATGGCAAAATAATGTCAAAAATAAGGAAAAGAAATCAAATTATCAGTAGCCGTTGAGCAATGGCTTGAAGGTTGAATCAGACTCTCTCACGTGACACAAACTCAAATTATTTTAGAAATAGGGTTTCTTCACGGGGACTGAACAACTCCTTTTCTGGTCGTCTTAAACATACCATGTAAGAATAAAAGGACAACTCCGCATCCTGAAGCGTCGAATAAGAATATGAAGACTTGCTCAAGAAGTCATCATCCTCTAATACATTTTTTGCCAGGTCCACCACCTCCAGACCACTTGCTTCATCTTTGCATCCAACAACATCCTCTTGTGTCTGAGTTTTGAGGACGGGGCTCTCCTCAGGAGCGACGTTATTATTATTATTATTATTTACTCCTATAACTCCTGAACTGGACTGAACCTTCTTTTCCTCCTCAACCAGAGGCTTGGACACTTCTTCAGGTGTTTCAATGGGAGGAGGTAGGAAGTCGGAGGAGTTATTTCCCCCCTCATTACTGGATTGAGTGTTGGATGAGGATGCTCCAGATCCCTTATTCTTTTTCTTACTTCGTGGACGGTTCCTTTTTCGACCACCGCCATTACTCCCACTTTCATTCACCATATTTTTTGCTTAATATTAAGTATGTAGATATTATCGTACTCTAGTTCAGACACTGAAGGAAATGTTAGTAACATGTAAGTATGAGCAAAAAGCAAGAGACGACATTCAAAAAGGAAAGGAAAGACGGAGAGAGAGAAAGACGGCGGAAGAGAGCAAAAGCGGCAAGAAACTCAAATTATAATAATAATAAATATTATAACAATATATAACCATTAATAGGAAAATCATTAGAACGCGGCTAGTAACAAAAAAAATGGCATTGGAAAGAAAAACATAAATATAAATAAAACGAAAGCCGTAACCAGAGAGTGAGAGAGAGAGAGAGAGACGTGATGTGCAGCTACAAAGAGGGGTAACCCATTGATTTTTATTTTATTTTTACTTTCACAAGACGAAATTTCTCTTAGCCTCCTCCTTCTCTTGACTTACCTTTCCATATAATCGAAGCTCTGCTTCGTCACATTCAGCTTTGTTGAGCCAAACGTTTTCTTGGGCAAGATTTGCGTGGATTTGGGAAGACATGGCTAAAGATGAATGGAGTTTGAAATAACAACAAGGGTACCTAAAAGATGTGCAAATCATAATAATAACAACAATGATACAGCGTCAATTCGTTCATAGAAGTAGTACATGTAGTATGAATATACTCTAAATACATAATTATAAAAAATTATTTACACCACCAGGAGTGGTATACTAAAAAGAAAGTCCCTTCATAGCCTCCTTTCCATTCCCAAATATCCTCACCCCCTTCCCCTCTAAACTCTTTAAACATAACATTTATATACATATATATATATATATATATATATAATTTTTGTTGTGCGTCAAATCCTCATTTAATCAAGTTCCTAACAACATGGGGATGACTCCACAAAATATCATTTTATTTTATCTCATTTTACTTCATCAAAAACGCCTTCTCCACAGCAACAGTACAGTTGTGTCCCTTATAGTCGAGAGTATTATTACAACACCTCATATGTGATTCAAATCAAAAGGCCCTTAGGGAGTTGCATAGAGCCTACACGACCTGCTCATTCGATCTTATATGACCCCTCATTATACATAAATATACAAAGGAGTCAATTTAGGTTCTCAAAATTACGCATTGGGACTTTTAACGTATCTTTCAGGACTCGTAGTCAAAGGTTCATACACTATTTTTTCCAATCCCTTGGATTGACACACATCATAAATAGAACTTCCAATTTAACACCCCTACTCCCCCCCCCCCTCGTCCTAAAATAGATTCTCTGACCTCATGTAAAATGAAAGAATGGATATCAACTCATGTATTATCCTTCCAAATATTACATTAAAGTATGATGAGGGGACATGAAATTACCCCTAGGATCGTGTGAACTACTCCACTTCGAGCCTCCCTCCCTCCCGTCACTCTAAAGACAATACTGTACGTAATCATAATTACCTAGAGGTAGCAGGAGCAACAAAACTAATGGACGGAGTCAAAGAGTCGAAATTCGCAATATCAGGATGCCTGCAACTAAGGTCTTTGAAGTGCTGAGGGAATGAGACCTTGAGGATTTTTTTTTACTATATAGATATGTATATTTACACTTATATCTATGTAACTTTAAGCGGAAAAGGAAAGACTCATGACGTAGAGTATGTTTTTTTGTTCTTTTTTTTTTGACATCAAAATAGCCGCACTGCATGCATTTTATATTTACTTATTTGTTTGTTTATTTATTATTACTTTGAATAATTTGTGCCGGCCGAGTGCGCCGAGCCAAATAGGTAGCTACTACATATATGGATCTTAAGAACATTTATGATTAAATATATATAAAATATTTTCCAATTTATAAAATTATAAATGCGATAGAATAAATATGCTGTTTAGAAAAAATTGGGAGTTTATGTGATAATGAATGGGTACTGTTCCAACACATTCCGTCATACCCAGTTAATCAATGATTAGTGCGTATATATAATACGTGATGGATGCGTATATTTTTCTATTATTAAATAAGGATTATTGACGTCATTTGTTTTTGAACTTATAGAATTCCATATTTGCCGGCCACTTCTTGCGAAAATAAATTCTCATAATATCTGGAGTTGCGATAGTACATATATATAGATAGTTCTCCTAGGTTTGTATTTACTGTAAGTGAAGATATGAGCCTGCGGTTTTTATTTTCAGAATTTTAAATCGCTTAAGTAGTAAACTAAAGAACTATGAAATCCTTACATATCAGTCAAGGAGAGGAATTATAAGCTGTGGCCTGAGCTGTAATCATTGCTTCAACTAAAGTCATGATCAAATGCAACTGTGAGGCCATTTTGCATTTCCATTGAGAAATGATATCTTATAGATACATTTTATGATACTAATTACTCAAAGAAGAATTTCAGAACATAATACAAAATATTTTAACACAACGGCATGAGTATCAGAACATTTGGTCTCTTGTGTTGTAGATCCAAGGATTTGATGTGAAATCTCGGGATTTGAAGTATGTACTCATTAAAAAATTATATTTTCCAAGGACACAACTTATCAATTATTTCACAATTTCAATATTTTCATCTTTTCTTTGTGATGTGACTAAGAAAGTGAATTTTTATATCTTAAAATAAAGTTAGTCTCATGTCCAATTCATTTTTTAATGAAGTGATAATTACAATGATGTATTTACCCATGTCCTTTTTTAAGATGATTCTAAAAGTTCTTTCAACATTCGGTTAGAAATGCGACATCATTTGCATTTCTGAGGCAACGATTGAAATCAATAGTAATAATGGGCATTGAATCAAAAAATGTTAAATTTTAATTCTCTTGCTTTTATTAATTTAAAAACTACCTATTTTGTTTTTATTTGACTACATCACATTCTACATCCTTTACCAAAAGAAATGATCTCCAATTTTAAATGATGAAACCCTCAATATAAACTCCATTTTTGGTAACTTTTTTGCAATTTCCTTTTAGAAAAATGTTTAAGTGAATATTATCAGTAAACGCTTACTCAAAGAACTTTGATTTTACAGTTAAAGATTATCATCTTGATGGAGATAATATTGATTTGAAAACATGACTTGGTCTATATTGTGTGTTAATGACTAACTCAGGCACAGTAATCATTAAATAATAACTGATGAATGAAGAGAGGAGCAGTATTGTGACAACTCAATTAATTTGTTTTTATAATTTTAATTTGTACAAAAATTAAAAAAAAACAAAAAACGATTTACCCAATAGGAGGTTGAGTGACTTAGCGTTGTTCCACTCCAGAGTTTATTAGTATTCATTGTTATTAAATACCGTATGCGTAAATATTTATACATAAAATAGTCAATCAGCTGCAGCTCAATAACATTAAAAAGAGCTAGACTGAATTAAAAAGGCCGCCACAATTTTTTACTAATAATATTTGTAACTAATTGGGCTGAAGCTAGCAAAGTTAGGATGTCCGTTCATACGAATAATGGGGACGGTGGAGTGACTCGATCCGGTGGAGGAGAGTACAAAATCAAGAATGCTCCTGATGACGGCATTACAAAGGCCGAATTTGGCCCGAACTCCGCTCAATTCCTTCTCGTGTCTTCGTGGGATAAAAGTGTTCGCCTCTACGATGTTGTCAACGATACACTCAGAGTAAAATATTCTCACAATGCTCCAGTATTAGACTGTACATTTCAAGATCCGATACGAGTTTGGTCTGGGGGATTGGAAGGATCCCTGAAGACCTTTGATATCAACTCTGGAACAGAGACGCTCATAGGTAAGGATTGATATGAGTAACTAGTTACTCCTACTGAATTAATTCCCCCTCTCCATGATTCCAGGTTCCCATGAAAAGGCTGTCAAATGTGTTCGCTACTCAGAGGATATCAACGGACTAATATCCGGCTCTTGGGACTCCACCATCAAATTCTGGGATCCACGGAGCAGTAATCCTCTCATTGGCACTTATCCTCAACCTGAACGTGTCTATGCCCTCTCTCTAGCAGGAGAAAAGCTAGTCATTGCAACTCTTGGAAGAAAAGTCTGGGTCTGGGATATTCGGAACATGAGCTATGTTCAGCAGAAACGAGAGTCTTCCCTCAAATATCAAACAAGGGCTCTTGGATGTTTTCCCAATAAGTCTGGCTATGTGCTTAGTTCCATTGAGGGTCGTGTTGCAGTTGAGTACCTTGATCCGAGTACAGATATTCAGAAGAAAAAATATGCATTTAAATGCCATCGGAGTAAGGAAAATGGGATTGAACTCATTTATCCAGTCAATACCATTGCTTTTCACAAAGAGTACAACACTTTTGCTACGGGTGGATCCGACGGTTTGGTCAATATCTGGGATGGACATAACAAAAAAAGACTTTGTCAATTCCATAAATACCCAACCTCTATTGCAAGCTTAGCTTTCTCAAATGATGGACGTGTACTAGCCATAGCCAGCTCTTATATGTATGAAGAGGGTAAACCTCTTGATACACCCGTCGAGGACTCGATTTATATTCGACACGTGTCTGATCAAGAGACCAAACCGAAATAGTTCCTTCTTTTCCTTCATGAGACACTATGAACGAATTGGAAATATTTGATTGCTCTGATGGAATAGATAATATTTATTCGAAAATATTTACGCCAGTCTTTTGAAAGACTCAATAAACTCTATATGCTCCTTCTTCAACTCTTTTCCAAGCGGGTTCATGAGTATTCATTTACAATTTACAGAGCATTTAATTTTTATGTGAGATTTTTAAATAATAATATACAACAGTTTAATGTATGTACTATGTGTGTTGTTTGTTTTGTGTCTTTGCATAGAGTTTGTTTGCATGCAAGGTCGTGATAATTATATTATTTAATTTATGCCACACCGTTATGACCCTAGGAGTTCAAGAGTGCTACACTTCACTCCCTTTTTTATTCGGGAAATAACGTAAAATATGCACTCTAAAATGTAGGTCTTATACACAGATATCATCATTTTGGGGGAATTAAATTAAATTAAATTAATTAAAATATTACGCCTTTTGATTGAATCATGCTGTAAAGGTAACATTAGAATTTAAGCTATAGATTTAAATGTATTTAATTCTATCTTCAAACACAGGTATGGACAATAAGCTGTTTTTACATCTAAATTAGAGCTCTAATAATAACTCTTCATGAGCTATTACCCTACTTTCGTCATAATGACAATGGTGCAATAAAACTCTTGATTGAGAAAGGGATATTCAAACTTGAGTAGTTTACCTCTGACGTCTTGGTAATAAAAAGTTAATTATTATTAATAATCCATAATCATGCAGCGCAGTTCTACTCGACAACTCATGTTTTAGTGCAAATACATTTTTTTAATTCTATTCTGCGCAACAGTTTCGTGGTATCACATTCGTGTTTTATATACATATATATATATATATAAACCCTCCGGTTTTTAATTTATTCCAATTATAATGACCACCATAACTATCTTTTTCCGAGGGCTTCATTACGATTTAACATACAAAAATAACGATAAAATTATTTATTCATTTGAGTTTATTGAGTTCATTGATAAATAAATTATTTTAACGAATGTATTATATATTGAATGGACATTAAACATCTAGAATAGTTTCTTTAGATAACTTGAAACAAAAATCGGTCAACTCAAATGTTAGAGTAAGTAGCTATTCTGATATTTATACAATTCTTCATCATTGCAATCTCAAGTTATGGCTCACACGTAGATCAATCTAATATTTTTAGTTGGGTTGAATTTCCCAGAGGGCGAAATGCTATTCTCGGTATTTCAATAGTATATAATATGTAGGTATTTAATCACATATTCTGTCACATGTGTGTAAAGATTATGATTTAGAAACTAATTCAGAACAACCGTATCATAATATATAAATATTTTTCCTATTTCCTCATCCTGCTAATTCATTATTCGAAAGTTTAGTCTCGTTCCAAATATCAATACCCCAAGAGAATTCTGTTATAATTACAATTCTAACCACATCCTAAGTTCTTGCTTTGAAAACCTATTTATTTATTTGTATTCTGCCAACCCTCTAGAATTAGAAGTGCTTCTCCTTGGATTTAGGCCTGGTTACGGGACTCATTCGACACCCCTGTATGAAAGATATTCTAAAAATATTTCATGTACAAATGCAATATACATACATACCATAGAACTTAACATAATAATTTGATTGTGACATGAAACTTAGATCAAATCAAATTATTATCTGGCACCATCGTGATTACAAATAAAAACAATTAATTCATACAATGGGAATGATAATGGTATAATGGCTCGCAGAGATTTGCGACAGAGTCACTAATTTGCAAGTCCGAGACGTGTCTTTGACCTCAAGTATGATTCAATTTTGAAGTCTTTCAAGCTCAAGTCCAAGTAAAGCTTCAAGTCAATATAATATGTAGACAGTTATCACATCAAGTCACATTCAATATGTCTCATCTCAAGTGATAAGGGCCCCTTATTTCTAAATTCATCTTCTTATTTATTTGACTACTTATGTCAAAGTACTAATAATTAATTAGTTATAATTATTATTTGAATAATCTTTTGGAGAAATGTAATCGTGGATGTTTGCTCTATGAAGGATTAAACAAGAAACAACCTGTCTATTTAAAAATAGATTGGGGTTAAATAAATATTTGCTACTGTTTTAAGAAAATTTGCTGAAGAAGTTGTGAATAGAGAAATTATATACAAATCATTATTTAAAAATTCAAATGGCAAAAACGATTTTCTTTCTATATTAGAAACAGATAACATATTTCCAGGATTGAATGACTTCATGAGTATCTTTTCAAGTCAAAGAACTGAATTATAAATCAAGTTTCAGGCAATTGACATCGAATCCCAAGTCCTTTAACATTTGGAAATAACAAGTCATCAAATTAAAGACTTGAGTTCACTTCATATGACTAAAATTCACATATTTGACGGATAGTTTCACATGGAGTTTTTCAGTCTACCGTTGTTGTCATAGATTAATAGCCAAGTGATTTTGTACAATGTCTGAAGATATTCATTTACTAAAAATTTGAATAACACTTTTTGAATAGTAAATACCATACTTTGTTATAACGAAACTTAATGATGATAATTTAGGATTTTGAAGTTAACTTTTCTTGTACCCTGGTCATGAGTATTCAAGTATCTTTATGTAGCTAAGTACATATATGGTGATATTAGCCTCATACATAAATAATTTTGCAAATAAAGACCTTGGATTTATGGAGTTATGACCGTTATATCATATTGAAAAATATGAATTTGCGTGTAAGCTGTTAAATACAAATAATCTTATCCCCTTTAGCGAATATTATCTTAAAAACATACACCGAGCTCTATGTACATTATCCTGTAAAAGTTCAGCATCATAAGCTATTGATTTCTCGAATATCAAAAAGGTGATACATTTTCAGAATATTTCATAAAATTCATATTAGAAAAATTGATCATTTCGATAATATATAATTTGTTTTATGTTGATGATTTTTTCCTTTTTCATAATAGGGAAGACTTAAAAAAAGTTAAAATTGCTTGACTTCACTTAAAAGTCTCAAGTATGCTTCTAATATTTTATTCAAATGAATTGGTTGTTACACACCAAAATTAATGTATTATTTCAAGGAAGGAAGCTAGAAGTTTGATTCCAATCAGGATTATTAATTAATTATTTATTAAGAAATGGTTGCTGATATCAGTTATCACTTGTGAATTATTTGCATTTTAAACCTATGTCCCAAAACTTCTCCTTGATCAAGCCCAACTTCATTATTCTAAAGGGGAACATCAGTCAGTTTGAGTAAAGATTGCCTCTTGTTCATCATTCAGAAGGTGCTTGAGAGCCCGATCATCCCCAAATTTGCCTACAAGCTGGGAGAGATTCTCAAGAAGGTATATTCCTATGAGAATATGAGTAAGGTTGGTTCAGTGGTCTCTAGGGAGAACGTTCCTCGCTTGACGGATAACCCCAACATTATAGCGAGCTTCAGCTGCGCCCCCATGATATCTATGAACTACAAGAGAGCCTTTCAGCATCTCCAAGGACCTCCTCACTAATGAGAATAACGAGCAAATGGAGGACCACCTAATGAAACTAATGATTATTCATTGGAACAAGGGTATGCTTGAATAAGAAAGTGTATTTTCAATGTTCATTTTTTTTTAAACCAAAATCACCCAATTATGCTAGATTCATTCGCATTTTTGGCCTTTTCTCTGCATTTTTAGCTCCATTGGTATGTATTATTTGGACATTAGTTATATCACTTATCTTATATCTATTATATTGAGCCTTTTGCTCGTTCCTTTGTTTGAACGTACATCACGGTCAACCAAGAGGACTAGAAGGAAGGGTAGGCTAAAGACAATTTGACCCAAAGTAGAACATAGGCTACATCGCGTTGGCCTCTGAGGCCGATGGAGGGTGATTTTGAGGTCAAAATTTGATTTAAAAACCTAGGAATTCAAAAGTTCCCGAGAACGGTCTATTAAGGTGATATCAAATGACATTATATAGGTGATTTGAGGTCATCTATGAGGTCTCTATAGAGCTTACGACAATGTTAAGTCTAGCCAGACTCAACGATACAGATAAGACTGAATTGAAATTGATCATCAAGGTAGTGGGCCTCACTGATATTTTTCTTTTCTTCCTTCAACTTTATCTCAACAATTTGTCCATGCTCAGTAATTACTAATTTATTAAATTTCTGATTGGAAGAATGTTCGTAACAAACCAATGTATGTACATAATCCTAATTCTGTTAGCATTTTAATTGCAGATGTAGACCATCCCTTGATAATTAATTATTATTATTGTACCTAGTGCTACTCCAACTTTTTCACCGGGTCAAGACAATGAAAAACAAGGAGGGGGGGAAGGATCATTATGATTGGTTTAACCTCTTAGACCAAAGAGACCACACAGCAAATAAGTGATGAAAATTTTCCGGAAGCAAATACTCTAAATCCAATCTAATGCAACATAATTGCACCAGAGATATTAATAATGAATTACTAAATGTATTTTATATTCTCCCTTATTTCTTTTACATGCACATCTAGCTACAGGCATATTATGCATGTTAGGATCTAAAAATCTTAATTACAAGATATAATTTGAGATCAATAGATCAACAATTAAATAAAATACATAGGAATAGTGATGGGTTGAGCAAATAAGAGTTTGAGTGAATTTTATAATTTTCGGGTAAAAACTTGAAAAAGCTTGATTTGTGGCTCAAAGTAAGCATTTTCATTTGTAGTTTAATGAAGTAAAAGTGAATTTAAAGGGGGGGGGGATAAATATAGTTTGACACAAATAACTTACAATTAGGGAGCATATACATATTTTTTTAAAGATTTTACACATCAAGCTACTGTTTTTGAAAGAATTAGCGAGGGTTACTGTTACGAAAAATTAGGATGTTCCTAATCTCATTGTCCAGTGAGACATGTAACCCACATTCAGTGGGTTACATTGTTTCCGGCATTTGAAAAGACTCTTTCGTTAGGTACAGAACTGGATGGGATAACAAGGTATTTCTCGGCCATTTTGTACAAATTTGGATAACAACTCTACTTTCTCAAGGAGAGACACGGTGCTCTTTTTTTAATTATGTTCATTCTTTGTTAGACCGTCAAAGGAGAAGAAATAGATTGATATGGACAAAATGTTGAAATAGCATTGAGTTTAAGAAATGAAAGAAAAATATCAGAGGGTAATCAATTTGAATTCAATCTTTTCTATCACAACGAGCTTTTTTGAGCACTCATAACCTCAACTATCAAAAGGGAAAGGAAAAATTTGGAAAAAACTACTGGTAGCTGCTACTCTTCTGTATTTTCCTTGTTGCAAAAACTTTTAATAGTGAGCAAAGTAATATTTAGGAATGTAAAAATTATGCAAATGGGGTGTGTTAGATAAAAAGAAAGAGAAAATCATCAACCTGGTAACTCTGACAATTTGATGAATGTTGAGGTGGAAGCAGCTTGAGCTGTCATGACGTTTTACTGCTCTACAAGCTGCTATTCTCCATTATATATGTATACAAATGAAGACATCAATAATAAACAATTACATTATTAGGAATGAAAACCATATGCAATTCGGGCGTGTGATAAAAAAGTGGAGTTGTCTCTTCAAACATGTCTTTTTGTTTTCCGAAGCTGTTATCATTTTTCCAATATTACTGAGGGGAGAACATCTACCTGATAGTAAAGATCTCACATGAAGGAATACATGCATTAAGGTTAATAAAGCAAATAAAATGTAAACAAAAAGGGCTCAAGTCCTCGTATAATTATTATTAGTTAAAAACATATAATTTCCTGACATTAATTTCAGTTAATTTTCTGCCTCTCATCTATGTTATTATTTATTGTTGTATATATAATGGAGAATAGCAGCTTGTAGCTCAGTAAAACGTCATGACAGCTCAAGCTGCTTCACTCTCAACATTCATCAAATTGTCAGAGTTACCAGGTTGATTTTCTCTTTCTTTTTTTATAACACGCCCGAATTGCATATGATTTACATTCCTATACATTATGTATATCTAGCAATGTAAATCATATGCAATTCGGGCGTGTGATAAAAAAGTGGAGTTGGCTCTTCAAACAGGTCTTTTTGTTTTCCGAAGCTGTTATCATTTTATTTTTTCCCTGAAGAAGGTAACATCAACTTTACCTCAACATAATGTTTTACAAGAAAAGAACAGTCTGCAAAGATTATATCATGGTGAGGAACAAAGGAAAAATTAAAAAAGGGTTATCATTCATTGAGGTGAATGGAGTTAATGATATTTGTGAATATAATAATGAATCTGGAGTAACGTATTGTAATGTTTGTGGTTTGATGCTTTCATTTGTATACATATATAAAGGAAAATAGCAGCTTGTAGCTAAGTAAAACGTCATGACAGCTCAAGCTGCTTCCCCCCTCGACATTCATTAAATTGTTAGGGTTGCCAGGTTGATTTTCTCTTTCTTTTTTTATCACACGCCTGAATTGCATATGATTTACATTGCTAGGTATACCTAATAATTATACGAGGACTTGAGCCCTTTTCTAACATTGTATTTGCTATTGTATAGCAATGTAAATCATATGCAATTGAAAATAATGTCAGGAAATTATATATTTTTAACTAATAATAATTATACGAGGACTTGAGCCCTTTTTGTTTACATTTTATTTGCTTTATTAAACTTAATGCATGTATTCCTTCATGCGACATCTTTACTATCAGGTGGATGTTCCCCCCTCAGTAATAAAGGAAAAATGATAACAGCTTTGGAAAACAAAAAGACTTGTTTGAAGAGCCAACTCCACTTTTGCATATTTTTTACATTCTTAGTAATATTAAGTCTCCTTCTCATCGCGCTCTTCAAAAGTTCATGAAGCAAATTTTCAAAACGATGACCACGTAAACAATTTTTGTACAAATTCATTTTATCAAAAAGTTGACTTTTTGCTCGCTAGGAGAGCTGAATTACTTCAAAACTAACCACACAACCTCCATAAATATTCCTTATACTTCAATTAAAACAAGATGAATTCTGGAAAGAGAAGATAAATATTACATATCAATATGTATACTAATTGTACTTCAAACGTAATATCTAGCACTTAAAAGTTAAGACTTATATATAAATAAACCTCTCCAAGATTACAGGCGCGCTTTGCTACTTTGTTACATGTTTATTTTAAATTTGTACTTCATTTTTTTTTATCAAACTTGATTTATGGACCTTCCACAACTATCAGTCACCTTCAAAATCCTTGAACACTAGATTTTCTTCCTTTATTCACCTCTCCTAGCTTAAAATTAAAATAAATATTACAAATGAAATATATGAACTTCATAATCTGCTTTCTACTTTAACACTTTAAATCGTTTTGATATTCAAAGAGTTGAGGGGATTGCAGATGTCATCAATGCTATTGATTTCGAAGAAGCTGTGCTGGAGTGTCTTAGGTGCTGAGGACTTCTTCCATTGTTCATCATCTGCTTCTGTGATAGACACTGTAGGAATACGTAAAGGGTCTCATTGGAATAGGTGTCCTATGAAGACTTGAAAAAAAGAAGGTTGAGCTTTAGGGATTCTATTCGTTTGATATTCAATGGAAATTAGTAAGGATATGTATCCACAGTAGAGCCCTCGCTAATCCAAATCAAACTTGTCTTAGGTTGTGTTGACTTATATATAAAACTTTCCGTAAAATCATGTAAATTCAGAATTTGTAGGTATGTAACAAAAAAATAAAAATTCATTTTTTAAATTTTTTTTGTTAAAATAAAGATTATGTACTTTTATTTGCAAAATGTAATAGAACTAAGCTTAATATTAAATTAATACTTTTTCTCCTCTGATTACAACATAATTTTCATTTTTAGATGGCACTTGCAGTATAATTGAACAATGACACAAGTCAACAAATTTGAAATGTCAAAAATCCTAAGGGGTTCAAGTATACCTCACCGCCTATGACCCCAGGATCCCCCTCAGGTCAAAACAAAGACGTAAAATGGAATCTGCATTAAAAACACATGCGGATCATTATTTTTTAATGCACAAAATGAGGTTCCTTCTTGGCTTAAATTGAAGTTGAAATTGGAAAATGGGCCAAAAAAGCTCAAAAAGTAGTGTTCGATTTCTCGGAAACCGTCGGACTCTCGAAAAAAAATTACAGATTTGAGATCAGCGTGCAAAACTAAATAACTTTTATTATGCTTATACCCCTTAGAATTTTTGACTGTTGACCTGTGTAATTAGAGCATAGAGTACAATACTATATATATGGATAGGTTACATGATTCAAAGAAAAAGGTTACGATTTGGCTAGTTTAAATCACTTCCATCATAGTTGATGTGGATTAGCAACACTTTACTGTCTATATATCTCAAGAGTTATAAACAGGAATGCAAATAATATACAAAATGCATTGAGCGAGATTTTGTACAGTTGGCACTTTTAACAGTACTTTTTGTTTTCCAAAGCTGTTATCATTTTTACATTGCTACTGAGGGGAGAACATCTACCTGATAGTACAGATCTCGCAAGAAAGAATACATACATTAAGGCTAATAAAGCAAATAAAATGTAAACAAAAAGGGCTCAAGTCCTCGTATAATTATTATTAGTTATAAATATATAATTTCCTGACATTAATTTCAGTTAATTTTCTGCCTCTCATCTATGGTATACATACATAATGTTATTATTTATTATTGATGTCTTCATTTGTATACATATATAATGGAGAATAGCAGCTTGTAGCTCAGTCAAACGTCATGACAGCTCAAGCTGCTTCCCTCTCAACATTCATCAAATTGTCAGAGTTACCAGGTTGATTTTCTCTTTATTTTTATTTTACACACCCCATTTGCATATTATTTACATTCCTAGTTATAAATCATCACGACGAGCTTTTTGGGATAAACAAAAATACACTGTATTCTCCTTTCAGCTGATTTTCCATCATTTGACTCTTTTGATTTAAAGCAGCTGACTCTACGTGTTATGAGCTCAAAAAGGGTATTTTAATATTATTTATCATTTTGATGTATAAAAAATACATTAAATCAAGGATTGCACGCCCTTTCTTTGAATTTTGAACATATTACAAGTATTAACAATTGGTTCGTGATTGGTAGAATTTATAAATATTCTAAATAATAAATTCTGCATAATATTAACAAGTTGGCAACAAGGAAAATACAAAAGGGTAGCTACCATATGTTTTTCCAAATTTTTCCTTTCCCTTTTATCAATTGAGGTTGCGAGTGGACAAAAAAGCTTGACGTGCATATGCACTGCCGGTATATAAAAAAAATCAAACTGTTAACGCTGACAATTTGATGAATGTTTGAGAGGGGAGCAACTTCAGCTGTCATTTATCAAAACATAAGCAATTTTCTGTAGAGTATTCAAATTTTTGTTATTTTCGAGAAAATTCAGACTGTACCTTTTCAAGTTCATTAGGGGAATAAACAAGTTCAAGTTCAGTTTATTTATTCCCATATTGAACTTGCTTATTCCTATATTGAACTTGAAAAGGTATAGAGGGACTACATGTCGCAAAACATTTATAGTCTCAAGATGACGTAAAATTCCTGAGTTTTGATAAATAAAGAAATAAGTAAACAATGCTCATGATGTCATACTCTAATAACCAATAGGACTTGAACAAACTCATCAAACATTTAAAGTGACAATATGGCGCAAAAATACTGAGTCTTGGTAAATAAAGAAATAAGTAAACAATGCTTTTGACGTCATACTCTAATAACCAATAGGACTTGAACAAACTCACTAAACATTTAAAGGGCCTTTATGCCGCAGAAATACGTAGTCTATGGAGGTAAACAAACAAATAATCAATTAAACAAAGCTCAGACTCGAATATTAATAATGAATAATGAGTAACTACCAAGTATTTGACGGCAACATCGCTCACATATTGTTAAAATGACTTACACACATTCCTGTATTTATGCTCTATTTATTCACAATTGCTTGTAGGATGCATGTGTTTTCCATTTTCCCTCTAATCAAAAAAATATTTTAAATGGCTACGAATTAGAACCGACTTTTACATTGTAGTTTGTAATAAATTTATAATTTGTCAAAATGTATAAGCGTTTAAATCCTACTTATAGAGTACCATAAGGTCAGGTATGAGTAAATTGGCTACATTTAATCATTATTAATTAATCATTTGGAAGTGTGAGATAGCCATAATTTAAACCAGAAGAGGTGACATAAACATTTTATATTTTATTGATTTTTATGTCTAATTCAAAAATATAGATATATGTACAGTAGATATCACACAGCTCGACAAGTTTTGGTTGAGTTAGCTAATACTAATCTAATTTATTTGTCATTAAGTTTAGATACTCTTAGATATGGAATTTTCTTTTCGCAGGCACTTCCCGTGGAGTACGAAATCTTATTGCTAACGGCTTCGTTTTCGTAAAGAAAAATGAACCTGCTGGCGAAGTATTCTACAACGAATGTGAAACGAGAAGAAATCCTCATGGCTTTATTCCAGACAACCAAATCAAAAACAATATGTGTGCATAACTATACATAAAGTCAAGGATCATAGGTAGACATGAGCAAAATGTTGAGATTGTGTTGAGTTGAGGGAAGGAAAGAAAAAATAACAGTTGGATTCACTACAATTAATCAATTTGAATTCAGTCTTCTCTGTATCGTTAAGGAAATATCTTGCAACAATGTTAAGTCGTTCAGTTTCCGATTATTACGAAACCATGGTAATGAATATGAGTTGTCTCTTGTCATGGATTTCTAAACAGTTAAAATTCCCTTGAAGAATCTCAGTTTCCATCAGTTATTGAGTATAAAATTCAATAATAAAATCCAGAGGTACCAAGTAGTAACTACGGACACATTCATTCATCTCAACAAAATGTCCATCTCTAATCATATGAACATGTGATGGATACTATTAGAAGGGCAAAGGCAGTGTAAACTGAGCAATGCATTGGGAGAGCACGCAACAAATAATTTATCTAGAAATAAGTATAACATACTAAGAGTCTGGTCTCTATTCATAACATTCCAAGATGTATTCGACACCTAGGTGATCATGGAACATCCATGCTAATTCTTCAAAGTTCCTTAGAAATTATAATTCGAACAACAGCTAAGGGAGATATCATTTTTGAGAGTGGTCATGAAGATGTAAATCGCAAAGTTAATAATTAAGAAAGGTCCGAAAATGGGTTTAACGGCATTCCATTAATTTTACCCGATTTATGGGTTGGTAAATGATGTCATGGTGTCATGTTTTTATGCCATTCTCTCCAACCAAAGACAAATAAATTATGTAGTGCTATTTTCACTTCCTTCCCATATCTTTGTCCACGAACTATGTATAATAATATTAATAGCCTCGATGAATCTCATATCAGAAGTATACCCTTAATTTTTTTTTTTTTTTTTTTTTTTTTTTTTGGGACGAAATATTCTTACTCTCGCTGGAAATGGTTATTTTTGTAGTCATATTTATTTTTGAGTGTCAATGTGGCCCTTACATGGAAAAAGGTTAAATACTCCTGTCCTAGAAAGTGGATATCCTATTACAATTTTATCACTCACAGATTTTGTCAAGGGGCTAATCCTCCTCCTGTCTTGAAAGACTAGCGACATCCTTCCTTTAGATAGATTGAAAATATTAAAAGAGGAAATTAGAATGGAGTTTTTTAAGTGATAGCTGCAGTTGTTATTATTACTTTGTCTTGTACCCAAAAGTTGATAAATACGTTTTCCAGTGGATAGATGTCATATGACAAGGAGTGTAAAAAATATGCAAATGGGGTGTGTAAAATAAAAAGAAAGAGAAAATCATCAACCTGGTAACTCTGACAATTTGATGAATGTTGAGAGGGAAGCAACTTGAGCTGTCATGACGTTTTACAGCTCTACAAGCTGCTATTCTCCATTATATATGTATACAAATGAAGACATCAATAATAAATAATAACATTATGTATACCATCTATAGATGAGAGGCAGAAAATTAACTGAAATTAATGTCAGGAAATTATATATTTTTAACTAATAATATATAATTATACGAGGACTTGAGCCCTTTTTTGTGTACATTTTATTTGCTTTATTAACATTAATGAATGAATGTATTCCTTCATGCGAGATCTTTACTATCAGGTAGATGTTCTCCCCTCAGTAACAAAGTAAAAATGATAACAGCTATGGAAAACAAAAAGTACTGTTAAAAGTGCCAACTGCACAAAATCTTGCACGCGGCATTTTGCATATTTTTTACATTCCTACGTATGACATATAAGAACATTTCAAAGAAATGAAGAATGTTCTTTGAATAAATATGGCTGCATTAGGCTGTTTTTTAGTGGTTGTACGATTAGATGCTTCTACACACTTAAAAAAACATCAACATTAGCTGTTTTAATGTAATAAAGAGTACTCTTTTGTACATAGGTGGTTAAATAAATAGTTATATATCTAAAATGGCTATGTCATGTTATGTAAAATTTGAAGAAAATTCTCCTGATTGTGTTTGGAGGAACTCTTTACTTTGAAGATTCTGGTCCCAAGAAGGTCATTTGGGTAAATTAGTAATCACGCATATACATATAGTGCCTGTTATGAATTATCAAATGGTGAGCTCATGTAAAAAAATAATATTTAGAATGACACTCTGAGCGACCAAATTCCTTACATCTGTCGTAAGAATACAATAAAACTCGAGATTAAAAAGAATATACGCACAATAAAGACACTTCGTAGTCCCTTATATATTTGATGATACATCATCATACAATCAACTCCCTTTCATTTTTTTAATGGATAAATTTAAAAATGAAAATTTCCACAATATATTATATTTCCAAACATTCACTAACAGAAACACATCAACAACACTTGTTCCTTGACGCATTTGTCAGTTCCCTTACTCTATAATTATCATGCAAAGTAAAAAAAAAAAAAAATCCACGTCTTTCATATCTGCCAGAGCATCAATTTGTGCCAATTGTTCAATAATTTCATATAGATTCATGAAATATCCACGTTGATAGCCAGGACCTATCAAATAATAACAAATAGTAACATAATAATGGAAATTATCAACTAGAAAATATACAAACTATGAATTTGTTACAATTTTGTGATAATAGTTTTATCTTCATTCATATGGTGAGAGCTCAGGGCCGGATGCATAAACAGGATCTACATATATATGATCCACATATTCCACTATGCCTGTAGCAAATGATCTTTTTATATGATATCAAAACATTTTTTTTTTTTTTTTTAATTTACATGAAATCCTCAATTTGCTAGGACATATTTTATTTTTCACAATTCAATTGTTATGTCACATTGATTTAGTCACTCTGGCTAAATTACCACTGGGTGATGAGTAAATCACTTATCAGCTTACTTCAAACATAAAATACAAAATTTAATCTTATCAGTCTTGTTTCCACTTGTTTATGAGCAAGATTGTCTATTACAATACACTTTTGTCTAATATAATATAGAACATAATCATACATGCAAAAGTTCGTTTCCCTTCCAGCTCACTGATTGATCCCTCTGTTCACTCCAGGTATATTTTATTAATTGATATTGTACCGTTACAATAATTGCGTCATTATTGTGAGGAATAAATAATGAGGGCAACAGGCGATTCTTTCCCATGTTTATATGCACATTAAGATATGAAGGGGACTCAAATTATAATTTTCAGCTGCCAATCAGTCAAACTTTGTTTTATCATCTTCTTGTGGGATTCAAATATCCAATTCATTTGGAATAATAAACCCTATACAATCACCACCTCATTTCAATATTATACTTCTATTAACTTATTGCGTAAAATATTCCATGGATTTACGGAAGATTTTATTTTTTAATTACGTGCTTCTTGTTGTAAATCTTCAATTGTTTTTATTTATTTAATGGAGGCAAAATGTGGTCAAATTAATAGTTAATTGGTTTCTTGGAATAAAATGTAGTTCAAATGTGTTGTGCATCAGAGATGGCAAGTTAACGAAGCATGGAGTAAAAGGATCTGACACTTCAAATTAGCAAATGGATCATATCATATCAAATCTTGTTTATTTCTTTTTCTTTTCCATGTTTTTCCCAAAAATGTATAAACTTTAAATCCATGGGGATTCACTGACTGATAACTACATATGTATGTATGTATGTATATGTTAGGTTAAAAATAATTAATGAAAACTACATCTGTGTAGAAAGGTATGAATCAAATGTGAAAATAAAAAATAAAATAAAATAATGAACAACATGTGGCACAGTTCCGGTGGATCCCTTCTATTTTGATGCATAAAACGATTTCTTGTACGTAGTTCAAATCCCAATACTTTGCTTACATTTGTAATTTTTCTACTCGTCCCCCTTGGAAATCACTTTTATATGAGTTAGGCTTTATTTTGCCTAATTGATACTATGTATGTATGTACGTACCTTCTCCTTCCTTCTCATTTGCTTATGTACAGTTTTAATTAATCTGAATCATGGTGGAAATATATGTAGAGCCTGAGGTATGAGGGCAATACAGTAAAAAAAGAACTGTATCATATTGTATAGTACAATAGTATTTGCGTATATACTACTCAAATATTAACCAATGAATTAGTCAATTAAAAGTGCAATCCCCTTCACCTCCTTCTCAATAATGGGTGCGTCATTTTTGTTATATATATATATATATATATTTACTCAATTTTAAGCAAATGTATGCATAAACAAATAGCTTTAATACCTTTACGTATTTGATTTTTATTATTTTGATGTTATCGGATACACTAAGATTAGAGTTCATCTCCGAGTGCTTCAAATTTCTCTCAAAAGGTCGAATTATATAAAATGTAAACATAATAGTCAAATGCCTTATATAATGAAACACAATTACATACATATTATGTTCGACTCAAAAACCTGGCATTCTTTCAACAAAAAAAAAAAAAGAATAAATATATATATATATATACATATATACATGCATAAATAGGCCTATCTCAAGGATATGCGTAGCATACATAAGTAGACTCTAATGATGATGAGTAATTGAAAACGTGGATACAAACTAAAAGGCGACGTGGAAGGGTACAGAAATTTGAAGCTGATTTGAAATTTTGCTACTATGAACAGTCCTCAATGAAATACACATACTGTCTACGTTTTTTTTTTTTTTCAATTTTGAAAATAGTTACAGTATTTACATTAAGTCAATAATTACATAAATTAACTGCAGATTTTAAATATGCACTTAAAATTAATTGTCGGATTATTAAGTAATATGTTATAGATCTCAAGAAATGAACTACAAACTCTCAAGATTTCAAAAGAAACCAGTCTGGAATAGTCATTTAAACTTTTTTGGTTTGGACAACATTTCTCTAAATGCCATTTGAGTCATCCTCTTTTAGATATTTTAAAAAACGAAAAATTTGATTTTATTTGTTCTCATAATTACGATGCGTATCTCAAACACTAATGAATATTTTGACGTGCAATTTGGGACAAATGTCAGTGAGAGTTTGGCCGACAAACTTAAAAACAAAAACATTTATCCTTATTAAAATAAAATAAAAAAAAACCATTAAATTCAAATTTCCCGCTATTATTTGCTCATAATACTCTTTCTCTCCCCCTTAAAAAACCTGCATTAAAGCCTAAGAAAGTTCTGAAATAAAGGATTTTTATGATACTTTCAGTACAAATATTTTTTACTTTATCCCAGAAATGAAATCAAGGAGTTATTTTATAGGAGGGGGGGGGGGGTATATCCAACCTCTGAAGTATCAAAATAGACTTTTATGGGTTTCAATGAGAATGCCGGTTTCATAATATAGGATGTTTGATCAAGGAAAGATATGCACACTACAATTTATATTTTTTTCCTTCAAAATTCAGACCCTTGTCCACAATGATTCTCTCTCTAAAACTGACAGTGTGTGCAGTACTCTCATTTTATGGTTTATATCTTGAGTATGAAAATGACTTTGTTGTGGATACATGAGAATTTAATGCAATGTAACATATTGCGTACTAGACCTTAATTTCCCACTTGTTTTTGAAGGAGTGCTCCAAAGTCACCCTGCTTTTTTCTTCTGGTAAATTGCCTTAGTAGTAGGTATAGATGCAGTTATCGAAATTGGTCTTGTTTTTGAAATTAAGACCAAAGCAACTCGAACAAATTTGCCTTTTTTAAAAAATAAAGAAACATCATTTCTTTAATCTCGTCTTAGTCTCGGCTCCCAATGCCTTAATATTGATTAGAGTGTTCTTGAAAGTAACTATATTACGAGTATGGGTCGTAAGCTAAAATTACAGCAACAAAAAAAAAGAAAAAGAAAAAAGAAGGACAGGCAGGAACCGAACCTCTAAGTAATAAGAAGAATTACGAGATTGTAAAGATTTCAAGTTGTAGAAGAAGCCTACAAAATTTGAATATTCTTTTCTTAAAATAAAAAAATTGACAAATTTTGAATTTGCTTTTTCAAAACAGTAAATTATTTTCAAGAATAAATCATGACCATTAATCTTTTTCCACTTAATATCAAGGAAGAACGATACGGATTCAATTCCTTAATACAAAAATTTTCAAACTCTGCAACATTGTCTTTGGGGAGGGAGATAACGGTGGTATAGAAAAGGTTTAGTAGATCCTTTGGGTTGATAGTACTGGGTCGTTACTCATACTTACCTAAATACGAACTTTTTTTAAATAATGGTTGTTGGTGGTAAAATTTCTATTACAAATTCTATTTAAAAACGAACCTATTTGCAAGATAATTTTCCAATTGAAGGAACAGGGCTTTAAATATACATAGATCCTGCACCTATTTGAAAATAGCTTGAAATTCCTTCATTTTCGCATTCAAAAACTTACATAATATTTATGTACATACAAATGTTTAAAGGATTTATACTCAACCAATGGATTCTTTTAAATTCATCTCACAACACGCATAAAAAAAGAAACCATTTAGATATTAGTACAAAATACACAAAAATCATACCCAGAAATTTTACTCTTATTTCTAAATTGACTCAATTCTAAAATTACTGCAGACTATGACTGCCTAGGAAGGTGGAACATACGCTGAGAGAAATGTTACAAATTTCCATATAAAATATATTATGTTTGATGTTGTATGTAGTATCGATGAATACAACTGTTTAAAGGTCAGTGTTGTAGCTAAGGGGGGGGGGGGGGGTATGAGGGGCGTATTCACACAACAACAATAACGTGTGTTCCCAACTCAAAGAGGTGCACATAATTAACAATATATGTATTCTACTAGAATTTGATCATCTGCTATTGTTCTATTAATATGTAATCATTCAGACCACATCCCCTAGATTCTTGTCCTTCATTATTCATATTCCTTTATTAGTATACGAAGTATTTTTGACTACGGGTCTGCCTAGGGCCCTCACATGAATTTAGAACTACATATATATGTAATAGGTTCAAATTTAAGAACTTGTTGGATTTTGAGGAGTGTACAAATGAAATGGATTCATATATGTACAGGCATTGTTTTGCTCTTTAGTGAGACATACATACATTGTGTTCTTATTGGAATGTCATTGCAAACTCTCTCCCTTAATGGAAAAATGCCATTAAATGCATTCACAATTTTCATGACTGATTATCTGGCAGAGAAAATAGAAAATGGAAGTCTTTTGCTAGGAAATCTATGTGTATTTTTTTTTCATAGGGAACTATGAACATATGTATGGAAATGCATACATACATACTATGTAAGAATATAATCTTATGAATCAGCATTTGACAAAATGTAAAAAAATAAATAGTCTCTAGGTAAATAAATATATCAGGTAAATCAACAATATCACAAGTAACAGCTTTAATAAAAAAAAACCAATGAATCTTTGGTAGAGTTGGCAAGAGAGAGAGAGAGGCCACTTTCAGTCAGGGTATGGAGCACTCTTCCAGAGTTTTCTCCTTCCTTGAGACTTTTTTCCGATCATTAATCGATTCCGACAACTGTTTCCCTTTATTATTAGGAAGGACAAAGATGGCATAGAAACAGAGGAGACAACTGCAAGCCGCATAGACCCAAAAGGCCTTGTATATGGTAAGAGTCTTATTCAGAGCTGGAAAGACGATGGTATTAATGGAGATGCTTATGAAGCTAAGGGACTGAGATGCTGCTACGCCTTGAGCCTTAATGTTGATAGGATAAATCTCCGTGTTAGTAGCATATAGAACGGGATAGACTCCAAAGTTGGAAAAGAATATGATGCCTGCTATACCAATGATAGGGACGTAAGAGACAATGGGAGTAGAGGATGGGAGGTACTCCGAGGTCGCCAACAAAATGGAAGAGCCCATACCTATGTGCGTACAAATATTTATAGTATGACTATGGATTTGATTTTCATTAGAACTTACTCAATAGAGAACACACGAAAAATAAAATACGATAGCGACAATATCGCATTGTGAATAGAGAGAGGGCCGTGGATATAAGAGCCGTAATGGACATGACCACAGAGCTGATCCCATTCCTCATATGAGGGAAAATGATTTGGAATATGGAAGAGAGGAAACTTAAGAGGGAGGAGTTTCCGGTCCATTGGTAAATCAGGAGTAGAACCCCAATTTTCTTATAGGCATCGAGGAAGTCCTTGAAGGATTTAAAGAGATGCGTTGACTTGTCGTAATTTGATTTTTCCATGCGTCTTTTGTTGTCAAGGGAGATGATGGAATTCAGTTCAGCCTCAATGTTTCCATCTCGATAAAACTCCATGGATTCCCTATAAAATATGTAATAATAAATACAATTCATAGTTATTTATTATTCTCAAAAAGAGCAGTGAACTCACCTCGCCTCTTCCATGTAGCCTTTCTCCACGAGCCAATAAGGGGATTCATGCAAGTTGAGAAGCATAACTAAACTCAAAAGGGGTATCCAACACACAGTCCAAATGAGTAGTCTCCAATCACTGGATATAAAATGTACAAAAGAGAAAGTATAGACAGATCCTAGAGCACCCATGACGGTCACAATGGAGAGGAGAGGACCTCTATACTTGGGATGGCAAGACTCTGCGATATAAACACCACAGGAGGGCATGGTCAGTCCAAATCCAATAGCACTCACACCCCGGCCAACAAGTACTGATATAAAGTCTCTAGAAAGAGCCATATATGCCAAAGAAGCAGATATAGGGAAAATAGCACTGATAAGGGCTCTTCTCCGCCCTATTTTCTTAGAAATAAAGCCTCCAATGGGCGTAAATACAGCCATTGAGATGAAATAGATGAATGCTAGAGTATAAAAATGTTTTTTTATACTCCAATTTGAATAATAAATAGATAAATGCCTTACGTAGCCAGGGATTGAGTGGATCGATGTCAAACTCTTCTGCTAAATGTGGCAATGTAGCAGCTGCAAATGAGGTCATGAGACCCTCCATGCCCATAAGAAGTGCACAAGCAATTGCAACAAGGGTCTAAAATTAATAAAATATGTACATTATATGAATACCAATTAATTTGCAAGTAGCTCACTTGTGAAATCCGCCGGGGAGGAAGATCCTTAGACTCATCTCCATTTGAGCCTTTTTGATCCTTCTTAGAGAATAATGTGATGACAGTTCGCATGACGACTTGTCTTTCTAAAAGCATGTAAGTAACATTTAGTTTCTTTACTCACACACAGATAAATATCAATGTATTATCAAATATTTGCTTTTATTTTAGTGTTCGCCTCAGTAAATAAACACACAATTTCTATCTATGAAAAGGGAGAACTCATACCATGGGATGTGAGATGTCCACTCGAATAACTATTTAATTTCTGTTGAAACACAATTTAATTTTTTTTTTTAAATATATAGTTTATCTATTAGTAAGGGATGATTTCGTTTCAAAACTGTCTCTTTAAAAGTGAAAACTTCAACTAAATACACATTGAAAATTCCAATTTTGAAGACTTTGAGTCCCGCCATCTTCATATGTTTTGTACTCGTAGTCCTTCTTCCTCCTGCTTCCACAACCACCATGAATGACAACAGCTCCCTCCTTTTCCTTACTACTTCATTACGGGATCTTATATAACCAAAGGTTCTTTCATAAAAACCCCCTCCTCCCCCCTTCCCTCATTTTTTCTTCAAATCATAGACTTTATGTAATTATTATTATTATTCAGTTTGTTGGTTTTTTTTTTTTACATAAGATCCATAGAAATTCTCCACGCGGGCCGGTCACATACTACAACTAAAATGTATGAGTAATACAGAGCACCTCTGCCGTATATATATTATGTTGTAAAAATAAGAATCGGAGATGCAACGTTTATTTTTTTTAGGATTTGCCGAACGAGACACAACGTCTTGTGGGTATAATACATATATACTTATATAAATTCTACATATACATAGATGAATGATGCAATCAACCTAATTAATCAACGCTGTTTTAAGGATAATAATCCCCCCACACTGCATAATTAGGTACTATAACAGTTAAGTTAGGAATATAATTGCACATATTGTGGCTATTCCAATTAACTCCTAAAAAGAAATATTGGAGAAAATTTAACCGTCCATTTCTGTATGGAAGAAAGCTTCAATTAAATTGATAATAACAATTATAATTTATATAGGTTTATATGTATAAGCAAATAAGCTTTCGACAAAATATGCTCTAGACGCTAAACAGATGTACATATACATAGGTGCATGGGTGGCAGCGATACAATCTACATATAACCCTACTTTCCCATCCCATGTGCAAGGATAAAAATGAGATCTAAGTATACATAAAAACAAAAAAACTCGAGTGGCGAACTAAAGGTTATACATTTAATAAAATTGATTGATGTAATAGCTATAAGACAAATACGTTTGTATTTGTTCAAGTAAAATGTCCGTTGCAAAAATATATATGATAGCCTTCCTTTTAAAAACTGTGGATGCATTCACAAAACAAGGATATCCCACTTGTTAAACATTGGCTGTTGGAACTATTTCAAAAGCGACTCGTTCTCAAAAGGGACCATTGGTTCCTTAGGGGCACTCATACCTCTGTAGAAGGGAAGAATAGAACACGAGTGGCTCCGCTCCTGCCCTTCTCTTAATCCCTCTAAACAAGTACAGTTCTATATGGACCAAAAATGTTGAGGAGGCTCAAGTCCCCTAAATGGATGTATTCAATTCATTTTAAATAATAAAAATCTCACTCAAATGGAACGGATCTAAATAATGATTCACTTATTTATGGGCCAAAAAAGATTTTGCTCTACGAACTTGACGCACCACAATGACTGACCGACTGAGATCAATGCTATACTCATAATATTAATTCATACTTTTGGAGATATAATGTGACTTTAATTACCTACCTTTTGTCTCAGGAGTAAAAAACGGATGTCCACAGCTGAATGTACTTTCTTAACTCTTTCTTGTATTGATTGCTACCAAAAATAACAACATAAATTTATTTAATGTTGATTTTGAAGTGCAAAGGTACAGAGGGACTGTGACATATCTATCTACATACATTCACACAGAGAGTTGTTATTTAAAGGAAGTGAAATTGATTCGAGTTTAATTAAAAGTGACAGTCTTCAGTCCAACTGCAATTCCTTTTATCCTCATTTTCCCCCTCTCGCCTTTTCTCTTTCTCTCTCTTCCTCTTTCTCTTTCTCTATATCAACTCAAGTGTGACTCTTGGTCACACTACACTTTAAAGCTTTCGAAAACAGATCAAGTGAACAGATATAAAAAATGAAAAACATAGTTGGAATGAGAGCATGGGAAACACATGTGTGTACCTATTTTGGTATCAGGTGTTATTGACATAGTCTTTTCTTTTCTTTTTCTTTGTCGTTTGTATGTCCCTCAAGTTCATATACTTATACGGATATATTTTTAATGATCAATATTATTATTAAATGTTATTTGAGGAGAATTAATAAACTATTGTCAACAGACAATTGATATTTATATGCATGCCAGTGATCTAAATTTTGGATTCTTGGAGACAATTTTATACGAAAATAAGACTAAAATAATTTAAAAAAGTGATCAATGAATTATCATTATTTATTGTTATTCATTTAACTCTATAAGGTTTAAAAAGCTTCATTCTGTTCGTCTCAGCAAGAGAGTAGAAAGAGTTGTACTCAGCTCTCAACCTAATGGTGAAGCGGATTAGTCTCTCTCAGTAACTCTATCATTCAATTTGTAAATATATATACATATGTACATAATAAAGACTTAAACTTATGTTTGCTTAAGGTTATAGGACCATCATAATTAGACAAGAGTCTTCCAGGAATATGATGGACAAATGAAATCAATCAGACACCATTAAAAACTGAATAACTGAATTTTTTTTTTCTGCTTAATTGAAGAGTTTAATTCTCCAATAAGTACATAGGTCACATTTGAGTATTTTGATATTTATTCCAGATTTATTATTTATTATGATGTTTGAATCATTTTATTTTGAATATTCAAAGTAATGCATGAATGCTCTTCGTCCTTGTATAAGCTTTCGAATCAATGCTTCACCCATCATAACGAGATTGTCGTTCCATATGGGTGAAATATTAGTGGATTCATAAATCCAGGTTGGTACTACTTAAAATCAGACTTTCTCTGTGGGTTATTCCACATTGAACCTCTCTTCTTCAAAATGGAGAATCTCTTTGAAATGTGCGTAGATATAAAACTATGAACATATTATAATTCATGGAACCTACAAGTATACGGTTAGGTGTGACGTCAAATCAGGATACAAATCTCTTGACGTCAGAGTAATATAAAGTATTTTTGAATAATTTGCTATTCATTCTATACTCGGAATTCCCTCTAACGTACTTCGTTCTATAATTGATACGACAAGTGATGATATAGCCTTATAATTAACTCTTTTATGTGCACATAAATATGTAAGCAGTGACGTGGATAGCTTTTTAAACACCATGGGAGAAGAATTCAGATCATATAAAAATATTTTTCCTGGGTTTTATAAAGGCTTTTATAGAGACCTTTGAAAATGATTCAAGATTTTAATTTTTTGTATATTTGAATATAAACTTTAGGATAAAATGTTTTTCAACAAATATGTCTAACATTTAAACGTTGCTTATAATTTACAAATTTGATTTCATAAAAGGCTCAAAGTTTTGCTATCAATTTCAAAGTATAAGTATTTCCCTGTCTTTAGAGGCGTGTAATCAAATGATAAAAGAGTAATGTATAAGCTCTAGTCTAACATTTTTTAATATAAAGTGTCTTAAATGGTGTAGCATAGACATTTGTATAAAAAATCAAAGTAGATGTGTTTATTTCTTCCTTGTTTATCATGTAGTCTCACAATATCTGAAAATTTTAATAAAAAAAAAAATCATGAAAATTAATATTGCATGATATTTTTTTTAGTTATTTGGTTCCTAACATTCATTAGGGCCAAACTAACTTAAAAAAATAAATCAAAGATTTGTTCATTGCCAGTGATGAATTCAGTAGGCATTTTAATTTACCATATATGTGAATTAATGGATAAATGTTTTTGATGTAAAAAATACAAAATAAATTTGTCATAATATTGTTAAAAAATAACTTAATCTAAATTAATCCTGAGGTACAAGAGCTGTTAGAAAACAAACAAAAATATATTTACATATTATGAAAATTATTTTTCAAATAATTTTCAAAAATAAAAGTGTCGCTCACATGTGAATCCCATGGAACGATCAAAAAATGCACTGTCCCTTACACCTAGATATACGTACATAATATGAATGACATGCTAGGAAACGTGTTCCAAGGAAAATGCCTGACTTCTTTTTATGAAGTAGTTTGAACTATTGTCTAAAGGGTGTTTAGTGGGATGTGAGGATTGTTTACTAAGTATTTGTTTGTTTACATACATACTTAGTACCTCTGCGCCATCTTGCGGCAATGAAATTGAGTAAATAACTTCACTAGTGACACTCAATGTTTACATAAATATCAGGAGAGTCCATAAAGTACGTATATTAAAGGATTTATTCTTGTTTTGAGAGGTCACATCTGTTCAGACTCTTGGTAAAATAATATATGTATATGTTCACAATATGTAAAAAAGAATGTTTGTTTGTTTGTTATAAAAGTTTTTTATTATATTTCCATGTCAACTCCATAATCGCAGCTTTTAGAGAGCTGAAATTCTGCATGGAGAACGATGATTGTCCAAAAAGTGGTGACCAACGTACATTGAATCATTCGTTTCCTTTAATATTTGCAAAAACAAAAAACATTTTTAAACAAGAAGCCAGGATTATAATTTAAGTAGGTTTTTCATTTGTAAACCATTGGTTTAAATATGTATGCTCACTAAGGGCAATAAACTGATTCAGAACATCATCCATGACATACTATTGTGCTCAACACTTGTGATCATATTTGTTTTGTTTCAAATACATTATATATAATTAAGTATTTAAGTATCCGTATTTGGAGTAAAATATATGCTATCAATAAAATTATATTTGATAAATATTATTTTATGTCAATTCATTGACAAAAAGTAGTTGTATCTATGTACATAGGATGTCATGCCTCATGGCGTTTAAAATAAATTGTACATACTTTATGGATTTGGAAATTAAATAGAAATATTGAACAAGTCAATTAACTAATTAATATGGAGTTATTTAATATCTACGTAATTTGTTGTGGATTTTCCGATTGCATGCGAAACTTTTTTTAGAAATACTTCAAAAAATTACCATATACATAAGTACAAAACAATAAAACAAAAATAAAATGGTTGTTGCAGAGGCCAATGACAGGCTCGATAGGGTTATTAAGCAGAGGGGAGTTAGGAAGGAGTTTTTTTTGTTAATGATGACTCTTTTTAAAAAGAAAAAGTGACTCATTTTTTGTTTTGTTTTTATTTTAAATGTAAGATGTCTCAACGAGGCCCACGAGGTATCCTTTACTTAGAGATGAGAAAATTGATGGAATCCCGGTGTGCGTAAACTTAATAAAGATCTAAGTTCACAATGAAGGAATGACTTTTTGTTGTGGTGAATGAGCTTGCCTCTAAAAAAAACAGTTTTAAAGATTCTCTACAGCATTACTTGTAGATTTTTATTAAAAATATATAATATTTGTATGAAACTCTTCCTTATTGTATAAATATGAAGGTTTATCCTCATGATATTAGTAGTACCCCATAAAATCATGTATACCGGCAAAGGATATTAAAAACAGGATTAAAACCATGGCTAGGAATCGACAAATGTTGAATTTAGAAAGCGTGCCCGGAATACCTATTTGGTACCTCTGCTTCATATTATCGGCTCATTGTTTTTTGATAATATAAAATAGGTAATACTCAATAACATTTAGAAATTGAGAGGATTGAAGTGAATTGCAATTGCCAGAAATCCAGGAGAAGGAGATCACATTCTTAATAATTGGACCGCTTATAGTTATAGCAAATTAACGCCTCAACGATACACAGAAGACTGAATTTAGATGAATTATCAAGTCAGTGGACTCAACTATTATTTTTCATTCATTCCTAAATTCAACACAATCTCAACATTTTGCTGATGCATAGTCATAATGTGTTTAGAGCTATAAACCTTCAGTATTGACTTGCGAGTCAAATTTTTAGTAGCTGGAATTCGAACAGTACTTTTTAATTTCCTTAATTCTCGAGGAGTGACCAAGTAACACTAACTACGTGTAATATATATCGCCTACCGCCTATTAAACAAAATTAATAATAATAATCAATAAAATACCTCATGTAATGATCCTTCATTGCCGATAATGAGGGTGAAAATTTTAGAAGCAAGGGCAAGGATTTCATTTTTTGAGGCCCTGTCAAAGAATGTCATCGTCTTTTCTTGTAAAAAGTAAAGATTAGGTTTAGGTAAATAGCTGCTTGTAGCTAATATCGTAGAACATCGTGACACGGTTTTCTCTTAAACTTGTATCAAATTGCCAGGGTTACCATATCCATTTCGCTTCTTTTAGAAATAAAAAAAATACATACCAGCATTGTAGATTTTTAACAGCTGTAAATGTGTTGGTAACCTGCAGAATAGTTGTACTTTAATTAATTAATTATTTATATTCTTCCCAATTTTGAGGATTTAAAAGTCATCAACATGGAAACAAGGCTGACGTCAGAGTAACCTTATTTTTTATGTCATCATCTCAGGCGTGGTTTGTACTATTCCTGTTATTTTCACATCTCTTTGTATTCTATGGTCACCCCTCTTTACCCAACATTTGTCAAAATGACGTTCAAAATAGTGAGTTTATCAAAGAATATATAGCAGAAATGTGAATGAGGATTGCTTGAGGCACACAATTCTCGTAACTATTAAATTCATTTATGACTCATAATTACTGAACCGTCCCTTGTATAATAACTGTTATCAATAATTAGAATTATATTAATACTAATGGTCTCCCAACTTATACAAAAAACAGAAAAAAAACAGGGCGAGGAGCCTGAGAAATACAAAAAATACACTAAATTTACATAAAAAGAGATTAAAATAAAGGGATTGATAGGAGGAGGAGATCTTCTTAAGATCAATATGAAACATATTGAAGAACAAGAGACTCGACTTAGATTTCCACAAATGGACTTCGACTTGAAAAGGACACTTATGAACGGTACTTCTTCAATCCTAGAAATAAGTATATGTTTCCAATATACTTGACGAAAAATAGTTATGGGACATTGAATTCTTAAGAATTACACGTTGGTTAATTTCTTTAGAAATAATTATGAATTCAATTTCTCTATTCACGACTTCTTCGACCAATTTTCTTAGAGTAAAGTTTTCTCAAAAGAGTAGCAAATATTTTTTTTTTAATTCAAGTGTTAAGCTGACATTTCCCCAATCTATTTTAAAACCTGAAAGGTTGTTTCAGGTTTAATTCTACATTGTCACTATCAATTGAGTTATCAGAGCAAACATTTATTATCACAAAATAGTAAGTAAAGACATGAATTTAGAAATAAAAGACCCTTATCATTTGAGATGAGACATATCGAATGTGACTTGATTTGATAACTGTCTACATATTATTTTGACTTGAGACATGTGTAAATAGGTGACCTTTGCTATGGTATGTAGACATGCTGATAACACTAGTCAACAAATTTTAATTTTTTTTAATCATGAGTTTTAATGCTGTGATCATGTGATCCCTTTTATTCTCAAAAAGACACAAAAATTATTTTACTAAATTGTAACTTTTGTTTGATAATATCAATTCAAACAAAAATTTTAAAATAATGAAGCAAGTTACTTTACAAAGGTATTAAAACTTATTGTGAATAAATATTTTGCGAATTTTATTGAAAGTTATGAATATTTCTGTACTTCTTTATATTAAAATTTTAGTTTGAATTGATGTTATCAGACGAAAATCGCAATTTAGTAAAAATGATTCTGTGATACCTTTTGTGTTTTTAAGCATCAAAGGTATCATGACCACAGCATTAAAACCCGTGATCACAAATGCTGTTGATTAGTGTAAATAATTGACAATGAATTATATGTTTGTTTGTTTTTGTTTATAAAAATAAGCATTGGGAGTAGGATTAATTTTGAATTAACTTAAATTTAAATATATAATTTTATTAAACTTGAATTCTCAAAATGCCTTCATTGAGCTGATGATTTATTTTTGAAACATAAGGCGTCATATTGACTAAATAATATGCTATATACATCAATTTTTAATGGTCGTCAGGCAATTTATGTGTCGGGTTTTTCCATTCATTTTAAACAGCTTTTGAGAGAGGTGTTTGAAAGTAATATCTAATTGTAATATCTAATGAGTTTTACAATTGACAAATACGAGTGTTTCATGTACATTTACTACGATGTTATCTGGAATGTATCTCATAACTTTTCCTCACGAAAAGAAACGGGAAAAGGCCCAAATCAGATGGAATTATTATTCTTTTAAAAGTAAAGAATTGTTCAATACTCTAAAAGATCGATTTAATTCGAGTTCAGAAGATTAAAATGAGAAGGAAGAGTTGTAGAAGAATCAATAGCTGACACAATTTTAAATTAATCAATACATTTATATATCATAACAATGTACACTTTATTTTGTTGTCAATTGCCAATTTTTCTACTTTCGTAGCGCTTATTAGTCCTCTAAACGTTGATTGACTGAACTTGAGTTTGATCTTCTTAAATTGTGAAAAATTATTTATCAAAAAATAAAGAATCATTCAATAGTTGTTGAGAAGAATTGCCTGACAAATAAACCAACTGATTTTGAGGATTTTTTTTTTTGCTTCTTTGTAGAGGAAAGGTTGCGGAATACAATAAATGTATGTACATCTTTGAAGAAGAAAAAAACAAGAAACAGTGAGTATAGCCGAACAGAGCCACAATCACGACGAGTTTTTTGGAATAAACAAAAACACTATGTATTTTCCCTTCAGCTGTTTTTAATGAGCTGATTCTTTTGATTTAAAGCAGCTGACTCTACGTGTTATGAACTCAAAAAGAGTATCGTTATTATTTATGATTTTGGTGTATAAAAAATATATTAAATCAAGGATTACGCGCCCTTTTTTTGAATTTTGAATACTGGTAGAACTTATCAATGTATGGTATATCTAAATAATAAATTCTGCATAATATTAACAAGTTAGCAACAAGGAAAATACAGAAGGGTAGCTACCAGTTGTTTCTCCAAATTTTTCTTTTTTCTTTTGAGAGTCGAGGTTGCGAGTAACAAAAATGGCTCGTCGTTAATCACAACAAACCTTTTGAGATAGACAAAAATACACTGTATTCTCCCTTCAGCTGATTTTCTTCATTTTACTGTTTTGATTTATAGCAGCTGACCCTACGTGTTATGGGCTCAAAAAGGCTATTATTATTATTTATGATTTTGATGCATAATAAATATATTAAATCAAGGATTGCACGCCCTTTTTTTGAATTTTGAATATATTACAAGTTGTAACGATTGGTTTGTATACTGGTAGAATTTATAAATATATAGTATATCTAAATAATAACTTCTACCAAGTATTAACAAGTTGGCAACAAGGAAAATACAGAAGGGTAGCTACCATATGTATTCCCAAATTTTTCCTTTCCCTTTTGTCAGTTGAGGTTGCTAGTGAACAAAAAGCTCGATGTGATTAACGACGAGCTTTTTTGGTTACTCGCCAAAATACTTAAATTATACTTAAATCATATATTTAAATTTTTCACTTTTAGCTGTTGTAACTTTGGCCAATACTGAAGATCTCTACGTACCAGTGAAACTATGAAGAAGCATAGTCTAATTCATATGTAGTCTGGGTAAAACTGTCTACGTATGAAATAATATAGTGATTTTACTTCACGAGTGTTTGTTCGTGTTTGTTTTTCTTCATTATATTTAAAACAGAGGTCTGCTAAATACTAGATAAGGGTATTTTTTAAACTTTTTACTTAAAAATGAGTCCACTCCTCCCATGAACTGACGAATTGAGCTATACAAGTCAACAAATCTTTGTAAACTGTGACCCATAGATCATCACTTTATAGCCGTGTGAAGGTTATCACAGCAGTGCAAACAAATTTTTACAAATTATAATCTGAAACTTCAAGTTAGAGGCTTTAAAGGCCCCTTCAAATTAATGATTCATCGATCTCATTTTGATTCCTTAGCAACTATCAACTCTTAAATTGTCTCTTCTACACCTAAGGATTGATATCGATCACTTTGAGAACCCCTATTATTGTTATTTAGTATATTTTCATAAACCGCGGGAAATACTTTAACAGAGTCAAAAAGTGGATCGAATAACAGTGTTTGAAAAAAACGAAGGAAATAAATAAAATCCTGGCCAATATATACATAGCAATCTTCAATGACTCTTTCAACCTTAATTCAAGAGAAAAAGAAGCATGTCCGAAAACTGTAAGTACTTGGCAGTGCTGGGGACTTGGACAAAAGTCACACTTATGTCTCATTAAACTGTGGCTTTAGTCCCAACTAAGGTATAACATGACTCGTGAATAGCTTCAAGTCAGAATCAAGTATGAAGATACAAAAATATAAGGTAAACTTCATCTAATGTCCTGTTGAATATTTTTCGACTTGATGCCAAAGAAAACAGCGATATTTGAATAGGATCCAACGAATAGGTAGTGAAAATCCCTATGATAAAGAGCTTGTAATCTTTTCCAATGACCCCAGTCACTATTCCGTTAATTTAGGTATATTTTTCTACTGAACATCATGGAAATTTTATAATTTTTGCTATAAAAATATCTGAATACAATTTCAGATGATCTCTATAGGTAAAAGTCACTAATTTTGATATACTACTATGAGCAAAAAATACCAGAAAATTTGAATTTCATTTTTTTAGTGAATTCCGATAGGGATAAATGTTTTTGTTTTTAAGTTGGCACAACTGTCACTGACATTTGTGCCAAATTACATGTCAAAATATTCATTAGTATTTGAGATGCACGTCGTCCTTTTGTGAACAACTAAAATCTAATCTTTCGTTCCTTTAAATTAATGTCTGAAAGGTGATAACTAAATGCAACTTAGAGAAATGTTGTCCAAACCAAATAAGTTTCAATAAATATTCCAGACTCTATTTTTTTGAAATTTTGAGAATCCATGGTTTATTTCTCGAGATACATAACCTATTACTCAAGAACCGACAATCTGATTTTAATTTCAATAGGATAATTAAAAACTAAGAAGTTATTGTTATGTAATTATTGGCATAATAAAATTTTTGTTACTGTTTTAAAAGTTGGAAAAAACGGGTGGGGACATGAGGGGAATGAAATGAATTTTTGATGACTAAGCAAATAAAAATTTATTGTTATACAATTGGGCCGTTTAATGTATATGCCTTTAGGATGGTCGACTTCCAGAACGATGAGGTCAAGTGAACACTCTCTACATTGATACGAATAAACTATTATTAACTGATAAAAAAAACCATACTTGAAAATGTACTAAAAACACTTTTTAATGTGTTGACGTCCAAGTTGTAGGTCTTTAGATAGAGAACATCATGTAAGAATACGTGCTAATTCAGTAAATGTGACCCCCCCCCCCTCACACACACACATTAAACTTTGAACTTTAAACAGACAGCCATTACAAATATTGGTTTGTTTGTGCAGAATCTGAGGATCCTTGAGATACGAACGTCTTCAAATACTCCTAAATAAACCTCCAAGTTCTACAAGTTCATTAGATGAAAAAATCATTTCGACGTACATTTTTGTGACAATTAGGTTTGTATGTTTCTTGGGAGAAAACTCCTTTGGTACTATGAAATATATTGGCATTGTATCATCTTGGCTTGTTCCTTTGACATGGTTAAATAATGTAATATATATATATATATATAAAATAAGTATGGTATGTCCGTTTTTGGTCAATTCCTCATCAACTTGTTTTTTTGACATTTGTAAAAAGGTAATTAAACTTTAATTTATTTGATAGTTAGATAGTTGATAGTCAGAGCCGGCGTTATTAAAAGTTGAAAACTAGGCAATAATATCATATACATAAGTATTATACAAATTAATGTATAATGTTTCTTCTAGGCTTAAAAAAAACAAAAAACTTCGAGTCAGATCACAATGTACCACGGAATATATATATCTGAGAAAGTCAATAGGATATTTAAAACTTTATTTCACGATCAATTTAGTCCGAAAACCTGTTTCTCAAGAATGGACTATATTTATGTAAAAATATATATTTATATAATAGGTAAAAAAACATTGGAGCATAAACACTTATTGTTTTATAATCATAAAGAATAGCATTCTTGGCTCTGAGAGTCCAAAACCAGCTCTCAGATAAATAAGAGTATTTGAATGTACAGTTATTCATATTTAAAGTTATATTTTAATTTGTTTTATTTATATTCCGATTGTTAAAAAGTAATTAGATTTTAAAGGATTTATTATTGTGAAGATTCATTTTTTATATATAAGACTCCTACAACTTTTTTCATAGTTTTTTAGCCATATACAAATTGTTAGGAGAAGTGTCATGGACCCATCTTCCAATATCTACAACTCAATTTTTCTTCAGTATATGTCAACATTCCGTCGAGCTTTTTTGATCACTCCCAGCCTTTATTCTCAAAAGGGAAAGGAAAAATTTGATGAAAAAAACCAAAAAACACACAATTGGTAGAAAGCCTTTTCTATTTTTCTATTTACCAACTTTTTAATTTGAGGCATATTTATTATTTAGATATACATTGATAAATTATATCAATATAAAAATCAATAGTTGGTACTTGTAATCTTTTTAAGAATTCAAAAAAAGGGCGCGCAAATCTTGATATAATATATTATCCATTTATCAAATTTATAAATAATAACAATACTCTTTTTTAGTTCATAGTTCGTAGAGTCAGCTACTTTAAATCAGAAGAGTCGGAAAATGAAAAACAGAGGAAATATTTTTGTTTATCCATAAAAAGCTTCTCGGGCACATGCATCAGTGTTTCTCAACAGGTCCTCCATGCTAGGACCAATTGAAAGTTGACCGATCACTAAATGAAATACTCTAAATTAACTTGAGTCAAATGACAATAAAAATGGGTTGGAGAGGGTTGAAAAAGGGTGAGTACTGATTAGGAGATGAGTTGAGAGCAATTGCTTTAGATTTTCATATGCCTGCTAAAAAACTATGATTGTCCAATGGAAGGAGTTACAAACTACTTCTAAAGAGGCTCAGAAAACATATTGTCGATTTTTTTTTTTTTGTTTTTTGGATGCGACATGGCCTAGATAAAAAAATCAAGTGTTTGCTATTAGGATAATTGCTCTTTTTAAATCATTTAGTCAAGGTATAATCTAGTAGTTGTGATAGAAATTATGTTAAGTGTTCCTCTCATGAATCAAATATCAAGGTGAAATAAATATATATCAAATTTAGAGTAGAGATTGAACTCTTCTACTCCTTCAGTTCACACTTTTATTGAACAATTGCCTTAAAATGGCGGACTGTAGCACATTGTTTTAATTGAACGACTTCGGATGACGTCATGAAGATAGTTTAGTTTAGCCACACCTCAATCCCGTCAATTTTCCCTTTTCCTTAAACCTTTAGACTTTATAGGCAATCTCAAATTGGACTCATATGCCTTCAAATTTCGTTTTGTCCTCAAAATCAGCCTTTAGCTACCTCAGAGAGTAAATAGACTTAGCCTATGTTCTTTTTTTCAAACTACCCCTAGTTAACCATGTCTTTTTCTAACCTAGTCCTCCTGGCTTACCATGATACTTGATCAAAGGTACTCACGCTTTATATTAATAGATTATATCATTGCAGAATGCTTCAATCACTTGCAGTTTACTCTGTGTCTTATTAAAATTCCGGCATTCTTCTAGTTTACGGATCCTATGATCAGTGATGTATAAAAAGGGTCCAGCTGGCATCCACAAAAAGGACGGTTGTTGGCAACATTTGTCTTTTCAAACTTCTTTTTTTTTCTTCTTTTATGACTCAGTTCTATTCCATTCAAAAACAACAAGTGTCATTTTTAAATTAAGTTAAAAATGCCTGAGGATTTGATTCAGGAACTTGGGTCGCCGATAATGGAGGTAGCAACGCTTAAAAATTTGTCCAGGATACGAGTGTGATGACATTTTTGAATAAAACAAGTAGCCACTAGATAGTTAAATAAAATTATTTCATTTAATTGTACATTGTGTTTCTTAAATATGTAATATGAATTATAGGATTCACTTATGTGTAAAAGTGTAGAAATTTTGAGGTGCAATTTCGACAAAGACATATTGAGGTTTATACTATATTAGTATTGATTAAGTACGAATTAATTTTCGAGTCAAGTCCGAGTCCATTCCAAAATGACTCAGGTCTCATGCTATGGCATTAGTTGCTACAAATTTAGTGTTTTATACTTTACAAATTTTTAATGCCACTCAAAAATAATAATAATCTATATCTAAGTAAAGCATCAAAATAATAAGTTACATTTCGCCCCTTCAAATGTAATCGGCTGAAATTCTGCCTTAATTCAAGGGTACTATATTTATTAATGACATCATCTCGGGCGTGCGTGTCAAGTGGACCCTTTTTATACATCACTGCCCATGATTTTGAATAAAAAAAGGTATGCCTAGGAATGTAAATCATATGCAATTCGGGCGTGTGATAAAAAAGTGGAGTTGGCTCTTCAAACAGGTCTTTTTGTTTTCCGAAGCTGTTATCATTTTTTTTTTCCCTTAAGAAGGTAACATCAACTTTACCTCAACATAATGTTTTACAAGAAAAGAACAGTCTGCAAAGATTATATCATGGTGAGGAACAAAAGAAAAATTAAAAAATGGATATCATTCATTGAGGAGAATGGAGTTAATGATATTTGTGAATATAATAATGAATCTGGAGGAACGTATTGTAATGTTTGTGGTTTGATGTTTTCAATTGTATACATATATAAAGGAAAATAGCAGCTTGTAGCTCAGTAAAACGTCATGACAGCTCAAGCTGCTTCCCCCCTCGACATTCATTAAACTGTCAGGGTTGCCAGGTTGATTTTCTCTTACTTTTTTTTATTACAAGCCCGAATTGCATATGATTTACATTCCTAGGTATGCCCTTTCATAGGGGGGAGCAACGAGCACTCGGAGAATACGATAGAAAGAGAAATTAGACAGATAGAAGGGAAAATATAAATCCAGGGATTCATATCCATACTTCTGACTCCGTCTATTGAAGGAATAGAATGTAGTCAGTGCTGTGAGGGACTCAAACTCATCGTGTTGAGGAATCATCAATGTCCACAGATGTGCCATAATTCTCTTGTGTTGTCTGCTCCTATCGTCTATTTTGGACTCGTGATTTTATAATGTTCCACCCCTTCTTCTAGTACCGTCCCATGTTAATTAATATAGGTATCATGACATTGAGACTCATCCATCTCAAGATCTATATTATTGTGGTTATATGAAGCATCAATTATGAAGTATTGGATCACAGGAATTGATATTCCATGATTTCATTTATTTATGTCTCATTATTTCCCTTAACATCTGTATTAAGAGCTTTTCATGGGCTCTTCGCATTATCTTTCTACTAATTTGTATCTACATATATCAATCAGTTATACTCCATGTTCAAAAATGGGTTAATTAGCTTGGGAGCCTTATATTCGATTTGACTCCAGTTATGAAGAAGTGATTTACATCTCGATAGTTCATAATGGTATTTATGATGAAGAAATGCAAGGCTTTTCCATGATATAGGGACCCACTATTTTGATCCCTTGTTATCTACATAGTATTTTATCTGACTTATTTATATTTTATTAAAGATGTAAGAGGAAAATTAGATTTGATATTTGATATTTTATTGATCAGCTTGTTTGTAGAAAGGGCCTATTGTATGCCCTTTTGATATTATAATCAGTTGGACTTAATCAATGAAAGAACTTGTATAATGAACATATATGATATAGTCTAATTTTCTTTGTCCTGCTCTTAAATGTGCTTATATTTGTCTAATCAGTACTTGATTTAGATAACATAATATGCTATAGTACTCTTTATTAACAAATTAATATTTACTCCATTTGGTTTCTATTGGGGTCATTCAATTTATCATACAAAAATCTTAACATACATATGTTATAAATTGAATATCTATGAGAACATAAGCTCCAATAGAACAAAATATCATTTAAATATAAACAAATTTAATTAACTTTCATTATGATTTTACATGTGAAGTTGTTGTTCATCTATTCGACATCTATTTTAAATTCCTCATGATAAAACATATTTGACAAGTTAAAATATGATTTATCCAAGAGATCAAATGTCATTTTTCAAATTTAAAAAGGAAAACATTGAACCACCAAAATATGTAAAGTCTTTGTATCAATTAGTATTCTTTTATAACTTAAAAGTTATAAGCATTGAGTAACATGATAATTAGAAAAAGAGTTGATGGTACAGACTCTGAGAAATTATTGTTGGAATCTTATAAGAAGTATTGAGTGCAAAGATATATGGGTCCATAATTATAAATATTTCTTTAATTTTATATGTATATACAAATATGTGAATAAGAGACTAGAAAAGTAGCCTAATTTCCATATTTTCAGATCGTTTTGTTATGTCTCTGACCAGAATATCTTAAGGGGATATTCTCTCACCAACTTTTAACTCCACTTAGAACTAAAGAAACAAGAATTTCTGCACTAATTTGAGAAAGGATTCTTGATATTTCCTCCATGTTTCCACCTCAAATTAGATTTAAAAAGTTAAGCTTTGGATTCTGATAAATTTATGACGGATGCAAGAAAGAGTCATTGTAAATTACATAATGGAAGGTAATATTCTAGTACGCACAAATAGATTAAGATAACATAATCAAACATCTCAAAGAATTTGACGTACTGACGTCAAACATTCACACTCCACAAAAAAAAATTAAAAATATTTGTTCAATGTCTGTACATAGCTCGTAATTTTTTTACTAGACTTTTACTCCACGTTGTAAACTTGCTAAAGACAAGACCTTTAAAAAGTCGTCTATTTGCTTCTTTATGTGATGAAATGGGAGCAAAGTTGTTTCGTAGGAAGGTCTGGTGAGTGATGGTTGTCGTGCAGGAATGTTCTACTCTGAACTGAGACAAAATCATGGTTCAAAGTAGTGATGTGAACGACAGTTCTTTGACTGACCTGACTCACTAGAATCAGTTCCTTTAAGTGATTTGTTCACTTTATTAATGTAATGGTCAAAAGTAGTGAAGGATTGGGTTTGATTTATAGTAGCTCTAATTAGGTATACACATATTGTTATGTTAAAACACTTCCCTCCCCCCCCCGGATGTTGGTTGCGTCGCTCACCGAAGATTCAGGTGTGAGTCAGGCAATTCCACTACCAACTGAGATGCTCGCGGTAATTCGGTTAAACTCAACTCAACTGAGAAAATAACGAATCAATTCATGTAGTTATTCGTCTACATAGTTTGTTCACTCAAAATATTCGTTCTTTTTGAACGAACCGTTCGCGAACGACACATCTCTAGTTTAAAGCTAAGCTTTGTTAATCAATCTTTGGATAGTTTTGGTTTGCTGCTACCAGGGAATTATCCATTCTAGCAAGCAAACTAAGCTATTTTCGTATTGCTCCCATTTTCCACGACATTTCTATATAAGTTGAGCTTCTCATATCAGACTGACAATGAGAAAAATGAGAACTGTTGAGGACGAGCCTCGAGCGTGCCTGTCTTCAGTTCCAGCCAGAATATGAGCTCTGTGTTCATTCAAACAGACACAAGTTTCACATTGAGGGAATAAATTGATATACTGAGATTGATATGTTATATATATGGAGCATTGTGATCTTTCCCAAATATAATTGCCACTGTCAGAAGAAGCACTAAATAACTTTACTCCTGTTAAAAGATTGCTTTTGAACAAAATCAGTGTTTGTAAAAAATTTCAAAGTTTTCTATTACCCTTAAGACCATATTGTTGTAATATTTCTTATGCTCAAGGTGTCTTTGAGGTGAACATGTTAAGTGCACTTTTGATCAGAGAGAAGATATAGGGATATTATTTGATAATTATTACCCCAGCGTGCATGAACTCATGTTTAGGAATGTAAATAATATGCAAATGAGGTGTGTAAAATAAAAAGAAAATCAACCTGGTAACTCTGACAATTTGGTGAGTGCTGAGAGGGAAGCAGCTTGAGCTGTCATGACGTCTTACTGAGCCACAAGTTGCTATTCTCTTTTATATATACAAATGGAGACATCAATAATAAATAATAACATTATGCATACCATAGATGAGAGGCAGAAAAATAACTCAAATTAATGCTACCTTTCTTTAGCTTACAAGTCGTAAACTAACAATTATTACGAGAACATGAGCCCTTTTCTAACATTGTATTTGCTATTTGTATTTGTAGATGTTCTCCCTTCAGTAATAAAGGAAAAATGATAACAGCTTTGGAAAACAAAAAGTACTGTTCGAAGAGCCAACTCTACAAAATCTCGCAGGCGGCATTTTGCATATTATTTACATTCCTAGGTATACATAATGGTGTTATTTATTATTGATGTCTTTATTTGTATATATAAAGGAGAATAGCAGCTATTAGCTCCGTAAAACGTTATGACAGCTCAAGCTGATTCCCTCTCAACATTCATCAAATTGTCAGAGTTACCAGGTTGATGATTTTCTCTTTCTTTTTATTTTACTCACACCATTTGAATGTTATTTACTGCTGGGGTAATACTATAGCTAAATTTAGCTATTTCGAAGGGGGGAGAAGGGGTGCAACAACAATTACTTGGGTTGTACTCTTTGCATGCACTGTACATTCCTTAGGCTTGCATTTGAAAGGAATCACATTTTTTGGTTAATAAAATAAGTGCAATGTTAAATAAGAATGGATCAAACCCAATTCCCGTATTAATTGCTAGTTTATAAACTTATTAGCTGAAAATATATAATTATCTAACATATGAATTTGAGTTTATTTTCTTCATCTATGGTCTATTTCTTAATCAGTAAATATACACGAGAATAAATTTTTGTAGTTGATATATTATGTAGTAGAATGCCATGGCAGCTAAAGCTGATCTTTTATCAAATATTCATCATTTTTATTTTATTTTTACAAACTAACCCTGCATAAGATTTACAACTCTAATTATGTTTGTAAGCCAAGGGCTTCACTGGAGGCAAAGATTCGACAAATGTAGTTAAGTTTGATTCTTTAAAAAATTATAATAAGCAAATCATAAAATAACAGCTCAAATTTAATGAAAAAACAAACAAATAATACTAACTCATTCAAAAGTGGTGATCCCCCATAACTTTTATAAGAAATATATACATATATTTTGTTATAGTCACAAGTACGCTACAAAATGTACTTATTTATTGGTAACTTTTAAGATAAGTGTCACAAAAAGGATAATAATGACTTTGACACATGACGACTGCTCATTAACATTTCCATCCAGAGTTTATTTCTTTAATTTTTGAGCACCACTTACATGCATCACGACAAGCTTTTTGGGATGAACAAAAACACACAGTATTCTTCCTTCAGCTGATTTTCATCAGTTGACTCCTTTGATTTAAAGCAGCTGACTCTACGTATTCTGAACTTTAAAAGGATTTTATTATTATTATTTATGATTTGGATATATAAAACATATATTAACTCAAAGATTGCGCGCCCTTTTTTTGAATATTATACAAGTATTAACGATTGATTTGTATATTGGTTGAATTTATCAATGTATATTAAATATATCTATATGTATATCATTATATAATGACTCTACCCAATATTAAGAAGTTGGCAACAAGGAAAATACAGAAGGGTAGCAGTTACGTGTGTTTTTCCAAAAATTTCCTTTCCCTTTTGAGAGTCGAGGTTGCGACTGGACAAAAAAGCTCGTCGTGCATATTTGAATCTTTTAACTCTCCATTGGATATAATCCGTGACAAAATGAGCATGAAATCTTTTTATCCTAATTTCTCATGGGTAAATCAGTAACTGACATCAACTATAATCTACTGCAATCGTATTTGAACAAAAGCTGTATGTTTCAGAGTTATTAAGTATTTCTTTTGTACTGCACAGATAGTACAAGTCAATGACTGAGCAGGAATAGATAATAATAATGATAAAATCATCATGTATGTAGGCAAATAACTAAGATAATAATGCAAAAACAAAGTATTTGGCATGAACTTTACATGCGCTCCATTATATTCTATCCAGACATTCTTTGTGTTTATAAATAAAGTTTTGCAAAGTCTACATTTCTGACATTGTTCAATATTAGATGTAATATTGATTAATTCATTAAAAGTGATAAAGTCCTCATTATTTTGTTCTTGGAAACAAAATAAGTTATCAATCAAAAACGTTGTTTATTTATTTTTAATAAAACAAAATTAAAGTGATGATATCATGTATATATAGCATATTACTGACAGAGCATTTTGTTGTTTTTTTCGAGAATGATTTTCACTATGTATTAAACGAATGTATGTATGTAATGACTAAGAATTTGTAGTGAGCCTTGAACCTCGACCCGATAAAAATATAAAATGGAGAGGAAACCTGAGACAAGAGCTTTCCTCAAAAAGACTTCACAGATCGATCCTCTCACACAAAGAATCGGTCCCATAGGAAAGTGGCAGGTTCTCATAGGACTTGTTTATGGACTAACCATTGGACTGTTTGCATGGCAAAGCTTTGCCAACAAATTCTTTTCCTATCCTATCCCCTACTCATGTCTAGGATTCTCGAACGAAACATCATTACTTGATCCCTGTGATCCTTCACTATGCAATGGATCCATTACATTTGACGAAAGTGAATTCAGTCATTCTATTGTGAGTCGATGGAACTTAATTTGTGATACGGGTCACTATCCAAGACTTGCACAAACAATTACATTTATAGGTAATTTGTTTGGAGCTCTGTTGAGTGGGCACATTGCAGATACATATGGACGAAAAACCTTGATTTGTTTAGGTAAGAGTAGGTAGTTGATGGGTACCCATAGCTGATTGTGATGAATGCTTTTGATGTTTATTTTATAGGTACATTATTTCTTGGCATATTTGGAACTCTAGGACCGCTAGCTCCGAATTTCATTACTTGGACCACCCTTCGCTTTTTAACGGGTTTGGCAACTACCGCCGTCAATGTTGGTGCAAATGTGTACTTCATTGAAATTATTGATGGAAAATGGAGATCAATTTGCTCAGCTTTATTTGGAGGTATATCTCTACAATTAGGGATACTCAGTCTTGGACTTTTGGTTTACCTCATTCCAAGTATGAAAACCGCAGAGTACATTATTGGTGCGTCTGCATTTCCAATTTGCGTACTCTGGCTTTTCATCCCTGAGTCCCCCAGATGGTATCTATCCAAGGGCAAATTCAAAAAAGCAAATGCAGTAATTAAAAGCATTGCAAAGTTCAATGGAATACATGCTGAAGAAATACCTCAAAACTCCACATCCTGCCGCGAGAATCCAAATAACTCAACTAAGACCATATTGGACTTATTTCGATACCCGGGAATACGAAGAAATTTTATTATTATGTGTTTGAACTGGTTTGGATTTACAATGGGCTACTATGGACTCGTATACAATACACCAACGTATAATTTTAATATCTACTTGATCTTTGTGTTTCCCACTTTCTTCGCCATTCCTCTAAACTTCGTCATTCCAATGATAGAAAATCATTTAGGAAGGAAACCTCTGTTGACAGGAAGCATGATATTATCCGGAATTACTCTCCTACTCTCATTAACCCTCGTAGGCCACAATTGGGCAGTCACCATGTTCTCCATAATCGGAACAGTAGTTAGTTTTGCTGCCATGTCTTCGGGATACATTTTCTGTAAAGAACTTTTTCCAACTGTGCTTCGAACGACTGCTCTCAGCTTTGCAACTGTGTCTGCACGTATTGGGAGCATTTTATCTCCAATAGTTGGTTCACTTGACAGGATCCATCCAGCATTGCCTATAGGTGTATATGGGTTGGTAAGTTTGACAGGAGGGATAGCAAGTATTTGGCTTTGGCCAGAGACAAAAAACAATAAACTTCCGGATACATTGAGAGAATGTGAGGATGCGGCCTCAACAACTAACCCCTGGTGCAAAAAATGTTCAAGGGATCATTCATCTTCCGTAGATTGAAATGATATCAAATTCCAGACCTTCTTCGATTAAAACTATATGATCTCCACTATCTTATTCACATCTTCATCTTTTAAATTATATTTTATTAACTAAATATGTATTTATATATATATATATGTATATCAAAAAGATTTTAAGATAATTTTATAGAAAATATAAAACAGATCTACAATTTTTGAATACTGTTATTTTTCCATATAAAAACTCCCTCTTTGTCGACTTCATATAAAACCTAAAGCAAAAAAAAGCAGATTAAAATAACATAACATACATTATAACTCATAGATTTTAAAACCAATTACATACACTATGATCACTAAACACTCTTTTGTCCACAAATACTTCAACAACATAGAAGTTTTCCTTGATTGACCCTCTATCATGAACGGGTATGAAGTGAATAGAATATAGATCTACATAAGTATTTAAGAGTAATTAAGACCATTCGTAATGACATATTCATCAATACCTGGTAATATTCGAGGTTTAATCCTATCCCTGACTAGAGTGTCAAAATCCCTTCGGTAAACATCTCTTCTTCCTCGAGTTAAATGATTACCTCGAATTATAGAACCATAGATCCCATCCAATATACGCCCAAAGCGTTGACTCGAATTCAAAATTGCAACCATAGCCGTTGCAATCCCACCAAAACTGTTTCTTCCCTCCAATAAAATACTATCTTTACCCTGAAATAATTCTCCATTATTTAAATGACTGATTTCTTTAGCATAAGGGAGATAGTCTCGACTTTTTTTAATATAAGTTCCTTCTGTCAAATTCCTAGCCTCAGTTGTAAGGTCTTCAAACTGAGAATCTGAGCCTTCGGTGGAGATGACTTCCTTCTTATGACTCTTTTTCCTTGCAATCTTCTTTGACATATCCTCTTGCTCCTCGAGAGTGAAGTGAGCTTCCTTTTCAACATTATTTTTTGGATTAAAGGTTCTAAGAACATATCCACGACAAGATATCTCAATTACATTTGAACCTTGAGACTCTGACAAGACAGAAGACTTTACTTCTGATTCACTCCTATCACAGCCCTCATCCTCCTCAGAAGGGAAAAAATCATCAAATTCACCACTTTCTACGAAATTAGACCCATGGTCCGAAATGAACTGTTCCTGATTAAGCTCAATTTTGTCAAGACTCCTAGGAAGAACCTCCTCTTCCGACGAAGGAAAAAAATCATCAAAATCATCCACTATTTTAGAGGTCTTAGTAGGGGGGAGGAAATGACGTTTTTCATTTTCAGATGAAGGAAAGAATTCATCAGAATTCTTATTTGTTTGAGAGACCTTTGAAGAGGGGAGGCGACAATGATCATTTTCAGAAGAAGAAAAGAATTTATCAGAATTCTTCATTCTTTGAGAGGTCTTTTTTTTAGGAGGGAAATGTGTATTTTCGTCGTCTGAGGAGAAAAAGTCATCATATGAATTACTTTTTGGGGATTTGAGGGTTAAATTTTTCTGGATATGAGGGGAGTTTATTTGGGGTTTTCTAGAAGAAGGGATGAAACTCCTTTCAAAATTATCTGTTGATGAAGTAGAGGTATTGAAGTTAGATAATGATGATTTAGGGGTAGACGCATCCTTGACAAAATTAACTGAAGAGTTATTTAGAATATTTGAGGATGGGCGGGACTCAATGGATGAGACGCATCTAGTCAAAAGTTTGCATTCATTCAAGGAGTTCATGATCCTCCGATTGCCCTGACCTCTTCCACGTGATAAATCCATTTCTATGGAAGAGTGGCTGGATTGACATCCATCCGAGGAGAAGGAAGAGGAGGAGTGGACATGTTGAGATCCATTCATAGAAGTACTAAACACATCCCCGTACATTTGACTTTTCCTCCTAAACATTTCCCCCCCAGAAAAAGTATTAATATAATAATTATTTTGTCAATTCACTGAATGAATCATGTAAAAATATATTATTAATATAACTTATGAGCAATATTTATGTATTTCATCATTTTTTTTTAAGAATGGCTAGAAGACACTTAGGATGAGCTGTTATTATACCTATTCAATTCATCCTTCCGAGAAGAAGAAATGGAACCGGAGGGGCTTTCATTTCTCCTTCTAGAATAGCGTCCCCTTCCTCGGCCAGGGCGACGGGAGCCACCCCGACCCTCCTTTCCATTCCTTCCATAGTCCGAACGATTCCCTCCCTCTTCCGCGATCGTTTTGAAGGAATCAAATGAATTGTTCCCTAACCTTTCTTGAGAGATAAATGAGGAGTTACTCTCATGGACCTCTTCCTCCTCTTCTTCTTTATCCTGACTCTCAATCAACTTCAAACGCTCCTTCAATCGATGGGCGATCAATTTTTGTCCGAGTAAATTTGTTCCATCTGCATCACTTCCATCATACATGTTGGCTCGATACGGCGGTACAAGCAGTAGGCATCAATTCAAAATCAGTGAATTATTATTTATTATTTAATACGGAAATATATTATTCGAATTGATGCATGTGGAAGTGGTTATTACTTAGTAAATAACAAAGTACCTTCAATTCAATTGTAATAATAATAAATAAATGGAGGACCCTTTATACTAACACGCAACCTATTAATATATTCATTGATGAAAAAGATTTTTTTTAGAATATATATTATATGTATATGAGTTAACTAACTTGGTAGTTCATTCGGTTACAGATATTTATAATGGCGATCTATACATATAATTTGTGAAGGCCTTTTTTTTTCAATTTCTAATAAAATTAGTTAATCAAGGAGGAAAAAAATTGTGTAGTATCAATCCATTATTACAATTAAATACACTATCATCCATAAATTAATATGTTTAAAACAATGACCATTCTATATTATATGAGCAATCCAAAATATTTCGTAAAGTTGAGTGATTTAGATGATGTGAGCCGTTCATTCGTCTAACTACAAACTGTATTATTTAATCCTTACATGTACACAAATAATCCTTCTATTGATGACGTCACTATGATTACTTTTTTGATGTCATACATAAACATACATAGAATTCATAAAATTATATTCAGCAAATTCGGATTGAATCGAGCTTGCATGACATATATGCCTACTGCAGAGGGCAAGCAAATATTTAGAGTTTAATATACTACTACTACTAATAAATTAAAATACTAGGTTTAATTAATTGTGAGTCATCCAACTTCTCTGAAATGTCGTGCTCGTATGCGGAGGGTCTCTCCGACTATGCCAACAAAGGAAAATTAGGTCTCCCTGAGTCCTTTGATTCCCCTGAGGATTTGAAATCTAAGGTTAAGCTACTGTCTCAGTGGCTTCAGGCAGCGCAAACGACGGTGTTTCATACTGGAGCCGGGATATCAACTTCCGCTGGGATCCCGGATTTTAGGTAATAATCTCTTCATTCTATTTGAAATATTGAATTAATTGCTACTTATGATTATTATAATTGTTTAGAGGCCCAAAAGGGGTTTGGACCCTCGAAAAGAAGGGGCTCAAGCCAAGTGTGAGTCTGGATTGGTTGGAAGCGAAGCCCACAAAGACACATATGGCCATTAAAGCCTTAGTGGACAAAGGGAAAGTCCAGTTTGTTGTCTCTCAAAATATTGACGGCCTTCACTTAAGATCTGGAATAGAGCGACATCAATTATCAGAGCTCCATGGAAACATGGTTAGACCCTGGATGACATCTAATCCTCCTCTCCCTCTCTAATTAATTATTCTTATTCATTATAGTTTATTGATAAATGTGGCACCTGCTCTCGAATGTTTGTTCGTTCTACTCCCTCAAAAACGGTGGGTCAAAAAACATTGGGTGATTCATGTCCAGGGAGACGCTCCAACGGGCGTCCGTGTCGGGGTAAAGTTCACGATTTTACACTTGATTGGGAGGATTCTTTGCCAGATGAGGACTTGGACTTATCTCACTCTTTTTCTGTTCTTGCTGATCTGAGCCTTGTTCTGGGCTCTACTCTTCAAATTATACCCAGTGGAACACTTCCTACCTATGCCAAAAAGTTTGAATCTGTGAGGACCAATGGTGGAAAATTGGTCATTATAAATCTTCAGCCAACTAAGCATGACTCAAAGGCAGATCTCATTATCCGTGGTTACGTTGACGATGTCATGACTCAACTTTTTGATGAGTTAGGCTATGATGTGCCAGAGTATAATAGAGAATTAGATCCTATCTGCATTATGAGCAATTCCAAAGATCCCAATTTTTACATTGATTGGACACAGAGTGAAGAGGAGGCCCAGAAAATAATTAAAAAAAGTGATAGACTTGAGAATGCCTTAAAAATGAAGCGGAAAAGGGATAAGGAAGCCAAATTAACACCCAAGAAAAACAAGTCAATATGTGAGGAGGAGGAGGAGGAAGAGGAGAAGAATGGAAAAGATCTCCACTCTTTAATTCCCAAAAAAGAGGAAAGTGGGCATTGTAATGGCGAAAATGTATCCTCTGTTGAATTAAAGTACGAAAAAGAACTTTGATATGTTCAAACTGCACAGGAAATCCACATATTATTATTCACTCTGACTAAAAAAAAAAAAAAAAAAAGAAAACCATTGATACCTTTGTGACATCTCAGTTGCTGCATTTAAAAAAAAATATCATGATCTTTATACGAAATTTTTAGTAGACAAAAAAAAAGCTATCCAATAATTTTATTTATCCCGTCCGATGACTTCCTTATTATGTATTATTGAATAAATGATAATTATTGTACATCACAATTGCGTATCTAATATCAATGTTCTAGTAGCTCCTTCCAAAGAGTGTGAAATACTGGGGAGTGCCTCCACATCCTACACACTTGTCACTGCCTTTAAGTTGATCTGCCTGGTTAAAGGGTATACACAGTGACTTGGCTCCCATAGAGGGACTTCCAGGCTCAACAACTGCATCTCCTTTACTTTTGTCCTTGATGCTTTCCTCGCATCCTTGGTCTCCGCAAAATGGGGCATGTATTAGATTCTTGTTGTTGAGAGCAATCATGAACTCATTCCAAGTTCTAGCAATAGTAAGATGATCATCCAACTCTTTCTTGGCTTTAGCAAACATATCACTCTGGATAGTATCGAGGAGAGTAGGGACCTCTTCAATATCTTTGCAAGTGATCTTCACTCCATTATCCCGGCGCACCACCACGAATTGATTTTGTTTCATGTCTCTTGGACCTAATTCAAGTCGAATAGGAACTCCTTTCAGCTCCCAGTGATTGAACTTCCATCCAGGTGATATATTTTCCCTATAATCCCCCTTGACTCTCACTCCAAATTTATCAACAAGAGTTTTTTCATAGACCTCACAAGCCTCATAGAGGGCTTTTCTATCCTCATCTTTTAGATTCACAGTGATTCCACAGGGAACAATGACGACTTGAATTGGGGATATTTTTGGAGGAAGAACAAGACCTTGATTGTCCCCATGAACCATTGTAAGAACACCAATGGTTCTAGTGGTAAATCCCCATGAGTTTTGATAAACATACTGCTTATTCCCGGTTTCGGGATCTTCAAATGTAACATCAAACATTTTGCTAAAGTTCTGCCCCAAGTAATGAGAGGTCGCACCTTGAATGGCTCTCCCTGATGCAGAAATATAAGCCTCAACCGTTGTAGTAAAATCTCCTCCTGCAAACTTTTCTTTCTCGGTTTTCTTACCACGAATCTAGTTGATGGATAGATTGAAATTATTTAATCAAGGACGTACTAAATTGATTGTGAAAGTAAAACTTACCACTGGCACAGCCATTAAATCCTCATAAATTTGTCTGTAAAGGTCCAACATTGTTAAAACCTCTTCCTTGGCATCCTTAATGTTGGCGTGGGCCGTATGACCTTCTTGCCAAAGAAATTCTCTTGTCCTCAAAAAGGGCTGTGGATGTTTGAATTCCCATCTCTAAAAATAAATTAAAATGGCTATTGTCATCATCATTACATAGTCATTAAACTTAAACTTACAACGACGTTACACCACTGATTTATCTTAAGAGGGAGATCTCGATGAGACTGAATCCACTTTGCAAAAGTAGGATACATTACAGTCTCACTTGTAGGTCGAATGGCAATAGGTTCTGCCATTTCTGTATCTCCAGACTTAGTAACCCAAGCAACTTCTGGAGAAAAGTCATCGATGTGATCTTCCTCCTTCTGTAGAGCTGCCTTAGATACGAATATAGGAAAGTAACAATTTTGGACACCGTGCTTCTTTATCTCTTGGTCGAAAAACGAAGTCATGTTCTCCCAAATAGCAAATGACCATGGTCTGAGTACATAGCATCCAGATATATCATAGTACTCAAGCATCTCAGATTTTACTATGATCTGGGAGTACCAGTCTGCCAAATTTTCCTCTTTTTTAGCCTCCATTCCAAGACGGCTTTGTTTTTGAGTAGTGTCGGAAGTAACCACTTGAGTTGAAGCTTTTTTGTTTTCCTTTTTAGGTTTGGGAGCAGATGCTGGATTGGAAGGTTTCCAGTCATTCCCGGTAACGGACTTATACTTTACCTTTAAATCCAAAAGAGTTTTAACAGCGGTGTCTATAGCCACTTTATCAGCTTTTTCGGCTTTTAAATTTCTCACCTTATTCCCTTGTTCAACTATATCTTCATTTAATTGTTTACCTAGGTCTGATTGGGTCCCTGGATTTACAGAAGCCCCTAAAGAAGCATTTTTAGCATCAGCCTTAGGGGCCGCATCAGGCTTCCAATCTTTACCAGTAGTTGATTTATATTCAGCTTTAAGAGATAAGAGTGTGTTAACTTCTTGAGTGATCGCTGACTTCTCAGCCTTGGCAGCCTTCAAGTCTCTAACCTTATTTCCTTGATCACGAATTTTCACATCTAGTTCAGAAGCTGATGAAGCATTTTTAGCATCAGCCTTAGGGGCCGCATCAGGCTTCCAATCTTTACCAGTAGTTGATTTATATTCAGCTTTAAGAGATAAGAGTGTGTTAACTTCTTGAGTGATCGCTGACTTCTCAGCCTTGGCAGCCTTCAAGTCCCTAACCTTATTTCCTTGATCACGAATTTTCACATCTAGTTCAGAAGCTGATGAAGCATTTTTAGCATCAGCCTTAGGGCCCGCATCAGGCTTCCAATCTTTACCGGTAGTCGATTTATATTCGGCTTTAAGAGATAAGAGTGTGTTAACTTCTTGAGTGATTGCTGACTTCTCAGCCTTGGCAGCCTTCAAGTCCCTAACCTTATTTCCTTGATCACGAATTTTCACATCTAGTTCAGAAGCTGATGAAGCATTTTTAGCATCAGCCTTAGGGGCTGCATCAGGCTTCCAATCTTTACCAGTAGTCGATTTATATTCAGCTTTAAGAGATAAGAGTGTGTTAACTTCTTGAGTGATTGCTGACTTCTCAGCCTTGGCAGCCTTCAAGTCCCTAACCTTATTTCCTTGATCACGAATTTTCACATCTAGTTCAGAAGCTGATGAAGGGTTTTTAGCTTCAGCCTTAGGGGCCGCATCAGGCTTCCATTCAGTACCAGTAACAGACTTATATTCTATTTTAAGAGATAATAATGTATTTACTTCCTGAGTGATCAAGGACTTCTCAGCTTTAGATGCCTTCAAGTCTCTTATTTTATTTCCTTGTTCACGGATTTTTGAGTCAAGATCAACAGGGCTCTGAGTTGCACCACATTTTCCGTTTACAGATGTTGAAGCAAATGATACATTATTAGATGAAGAGGATCCAGAATTATTTCCTGTCTTCTTAGATGACTTTTGTTCTGGTTTTGATGCGGTAACAATGGCATTGATAGGCTTAGGACGTCCATAACTTCCTGGAGTACCATCAGGGATAGCTATAAGCACAACTGGAGATCCCTTACAGCTATGAGGACTTGGTTCTTTGTATGTCTTATCAACAATGAAGTATCCACGTCTTTGAACTTGAATAATATCACCTACAGCAAGTTTCTTGAATTCATGATCACCGATCATGTTTACAGTAAATTTGGAGTCACGATTGACAAAATTTTTGAAATCATCATTCTTCTCAAGAACAGACTTCGAGATGATATGATCAAAATAAACACATTGGGTAGGGACGAATCCAGCTCCGCCTACGGTAGCAAGCCAAGTAACTTTTAAAGTTTTCTTATAATCCTTATCCTCAAGAAGGGGTTCAGCATCAATTGAACAAACTTTACCGTTATCTCTATGTATTTTACGAATCATAACATTACCCAAATTAATGAATGTTGCTTTCTCATTTTCCTTCAGAGCCTCGGCATCGTCTCCATCAATGATTACTTTGGATGAACGCCACAAAGTTTTTTTACCAACTTCAGCATTCTTAGGATGTTTATCAAACTCCATGGACTCTTCTTTCAAACCGTTGATGTTTACAAGAACATTATACGATTCATCAACAGTTGTGTATCTCGGTGCAATAGGATCAATAATTTTCTTATTAAAAGCCCATATTTTATCCCACTCCATAAAAACAACAGATCTGGAGGATCCTTGAGCTAAAATAAAGTTTTTTAAAGCCTCAATGGTGAGACCTCTTCGAAGCACACCACGTACAGTAGGAAAGCGTGGATCATCCCATCCTTCAACTTGATTAGACTCAACAAACCAAGTTAATTTTCTCTTCGACATAACAGTGTTTGTGAGACTAAGGCGAGAATAGGCATAAATATGAGGCTGACGTAGTCCTAAGGCTTTGATGAACCAAAAGAATTGTTCATCTCTGTCCATATACTCTGTGGTTCTTAAAGCATGAGTAACTCCTTCTATGGAATCCACAATTGGACATGCAAAATCATAGGTTGGATAAACTTTATATTTAGATCCAGTAGAAGGATGGGGCTCATTCTTACAGCGATAAATGGTAGGATCCCTCATGCATCCATTATCAGACAACATATTGATTTTAGCACGTACACAGCAAGAAAGTCCATTATCCGTACCGGCCTTCATTTCTTTCCAAAGATTCATATTTTTTTCAACTGTATTGCTGCGGTTCTTAGATTCTGTACGAGCCTCTCTTTCAACTTTCATTGTTTCGGCATCTGTATCATCAACGTATGCCGTTTCCTCTTTAATCATCTTTTCACAATAGTTTAACATGGTCTCAAAATGATCCGAAGTACGAGAAAAATGATCGTATTTGACTTTTAAAAGTTTGAGATCTTCCAAAATAACATTTTCGAATTCTTCTTTCTCTTTAGCAGGATTTGTGTCATCAAAACGGAGAATCAATTTCCCTTGAAAGTGATCACGATAGTGTTGATTTAAAAGACATGCTTTAGCGTGACCAACATGAAGGTAACCAGATGCCTCTGGAGGAAAGCGAACAATAACCTTCCCCATTTCTGCACCGGGAAGGTCAACAAATTTTCCCACATCCTCCTTCTTTTCAGAGCCCTTAGAATTATTCTTTTGTTGACGAATACTATGCTGGTCCTGCTTAGTTTTGGGGATTGCCCCTTTGGGAATAGAATCCGATGGGACGTTTTTAAGAGACTCGACGACTTCTTTTTTAGAGCCAATAAAGTCATACCATCTTTTAACATGAATTGGAGCCTTCCCATCTTGCAAGAGTCCCTGTAAAAATACAAATTAGTTTATGTATAAATCATAATATATGGTTTTTAATAATTTACCCTCCAGTGTCCAGACATGTACAAGAATCCATACACAGTGTAGTCTGCAATAGTTATTTTATTGCCGACAAGATAAGTAGCAGGCTCTAAAACCTGATCAAGATATTCTACAGCACTTTGGAATTCTCCAGTGAGAGGTCCAAGAGTAAAACTCAACCAATGATCAATTTCTGTTTTATGAATGATGTCCCCTTCATAAAGATCTGAGCCGCGAGCCAGCTGTCTACAAGTTTTTAAAATAGGAAGTTAACTTTCATTAAAATTAACAAATTTCCACTTGTAATAAAACAAATTAATCGTACTCACCGAGCAATAGAAGCCGAGTTATTCAGGATAAGACCACTCCCAATATCTAAAGCGGTTGATTTATCATATGTGTATGGCTTCTTAAGAACATGAGAAACTATTATTCCACCCACTGGAGGATTACTTTTTGACACTTTTAAACTCATTTTTCTCCAAGGAACTAAAACAAGAAAATATAATTAAATACTCATAAATTACTACGTTGATGAGACGCCTGAAAATCAGAGTATATATTTAACAAATCAGGATGTATTCTAGGAGTTATGATACGTAAAGCGGAATGAAAATCTTGTTCAGTCACTATCTTAGAATTAATATCTCTTTCAAGAGCTCTAAGTGCAGCTTCTGTACAGACAGCAGATATTTCAGCTCCAGAATATCCTTCTGTACACTCAGCAAGTTTTTTTAAATCTACTAAGCCCTGAGTAGGAATTCTTTTCGAGTGAATATTAAAGATCCTTAAACGGGTTTCTACATCAGGTAAAGGAACATAAATAACGCGATCAAGTCTTCCCGGTCGCATTAACGCTTTATCAATCATATCGGGACGATTTGTTGCCGCCACAACAGTCACAGAATTTAGTACTTCGACACCATCCATCTCAGTTAGCAATTGAGCCAAAACCCTGTCGCTTACTTTGGAATCACCACTCCCTCCACGAGAACCACATAGCGAGTCAATTTCGTCAAAAAATATGATTGATGGGGCAACAGACCTTGCTTTTCGAAATAATTCCCTCACTGCCCTTTCTGACTCTCCAACCCATTTGCTAAATAACTCTGGTCCTTTTACAGCCATGAAATTAAGTCCACTTTCATTGGCCAGTGCTTTAGCAATCATTGTTTTTGAACAGCCTGGTGGACCATACATTAAAATACCTTTGGGCGGCTTAATTCCTAGGCGAGCAAAAACTTCAGGTTTTTTTAAGGGCCATTCAACAGCCTGCTTTAGTTTTAATTTGAGATCAGTTAATCCACCAATATCTTCCCACGACACGTCAGGAACTTGAACCGATACCTCACGCATGGCGCTTGGTCTTATTTTTTTTAACCCAGAAATAAAATGTCGTAGTTCCAACCCAGCAGAATCCTTCACTTCCTCCTCCTCTAATATGCTTAAGCTTTCATTAACAAGGGATTCTAGATCTGCTCCTACATATCCATGTGTCTTATTCGCAATAGTTAAAACATTCTCTTCATCCACTTTAACATCTTTCAACTTAACAACACAATCTAAAATTTGTTTCCTTTCTCTAGGAGATGGAACGCTGATTTCTATTTCATAGTCAAATCTATTCGGACGGCGCAAAGTAGGATCCACACTATCAATCCGTGAAGTTGCACCCAAAACAACCAAATTTTTAGTTTCTCGATGTTTATCTAACATGTGAATTAATCCAGACAAAACCCTTTTTTCTTGATCCGTTTTTGTATTATCACTCCTTCTAGGACAAAGACCATCAAAGTCATCAATGAATATTATTGTTCCTTTTTTGCCATCATGCGAGTTCGCTTGACTAAATATATCCTTTAATTTACTCTCAGTCTCGCCATAGAATTTGGAATAAATATCTGAGGCAGCAACTGATATTGTACGATAACCCAAACTGTCTCCTATTCTCTCCCCAATCAATGTTTTTCCGGATCCAGGAGGGCCAAAAAGTAAAATTCCTTTTCTTCGGCTATCATTAGAAGCAATCGCTTTTTTGAGAACGTGTATTACATTATCTAGACCACCAACGAGATTCTCCAATGGAATTTTATCCTGAGAGTAAATTGAAGCATCATTTAAAAATATCAGCTCGGTTTCATTCCATGCAAAGGAGTAATAAAGCGGTTTTTTATCCTTTGACTGCTTCGGAGTGGAAGATAAACAAAGAGACTCAAATTGATCACAAATGAATGAGCCTTCCTCCTCCCCATGCTTCAGATCATTAATGGCCAGAATATTTAGTTCAATTTTTTTTCCATAAAGAGTGAATGAATGTTTAGAGCCCGAAGAAAGGACCTCAACTGCTTCTAATGAAGACTTGAGAGCAAACAGAAAACTTTCGTCTTTTTTGTGGTCAGTTTTAAAGTATATCCGTTTAGCTAAGTATAGAGGTTCGTTGAATAGTTTAATTCGATTATCTTCTTGATGAGTAGAAATTTCTCGAGATATCCCAATGGGATAGGATCCATCTGAAGGCCAAACTCTTAAGATCATATCTGTGAGTGGAAAAATTAATTCTCATTCAAAATTGTGAAAAAAAAGAAAACATAAGTTTTTAAAGTACTTTGATCAATGAGCACAACTCTAGCTCCGAATCTCCATTCTAAAGCCTTCATGAGAGAGGGAGAGAGTAATAGGAACGGCGTTCCAGGTGGAATTCTCCTCTTTTTAGCATCCATGTAGTCAAGCAACTGAAATTCAGATCCATGCACACTCAGAATCCCCTCTTTTTCAGAGATTCCAAGAGAGGAATGACGCAAGATCCCCGATTCCGCATCACGTACCCACTCCTCCTTGGACTTCCGTTTAGGAGTCGACTTTGGAGGCATTTTTTTAAAATTACCTTACAGACGGAAGTATCGAAGATTGCACGTTGCAGTTAGCTAGTAGCCCAAATTTCAGCTCACTAGTCCTTGCTCGTATAAAATGCGACTAAACAAATATTTTTTGTGAGTGAAGACACGTCTTCACATTTTTTACACGCAACCTTGAGACCCAAGTATCTTATTTTGAGCTTGATGGCCTTTATTTCATGGTACTTAATTAAGGAGGAAGACATTCCACGTAGAACATAATATTCTCGTTAAAAATGATTCTTTTTTAAATATTAAAAAAACATATTTGAAGAATTTAATTCCATTACTTATTATTATCAATCAATACGAAATGATAACATGGTAGATCATTGTGGGTGTACCAGGGGCGATTTTGTTCAAAAAGTCGAGTTCGGTTTGTGTCAAATTCTGAATCGATTAATAAAAAGTTTAGTTTTAAGTGAGAGTCATCATCATTTCTTCAAATGATGTATAGTGTAAATTTAAAACAAACATCCATATATTAGATAAATGCATAGATCTATGACACGTTTCACATTGATTTGCAATCTCGGTAAATGAGACAAATATATACTAATCATGATGTTTGACCGAATTGATTACAAATTATTGGACAGGTGAAACATAAAACGCAAAATTCCGTCCTACTTATCATAAATGATCCACGTCATTATGTAAACTCACATCGATAATATATGAATGATATATTATTACCAGTATACTAATAGATTTTGCTCTCGAATTGCTAAGTGGATTAGAAATAACAGATGTAGCTCTAAATATCACTATTATTATAACACTAAGATATTTAATTAAATATATTTCTGGGAATGTTTCAAAGTATACATACAAATATACGAAAATAAAATACATACAAAATAATTATATCAATACTTCTTGGTTTAAAATAATACTCATAATGACTTGACGCTTCATCCCTGTCTGATGATGATGTGCTTTTGCACTTTCTTTTCTTCCACGAAATGACAATTATAAAACTAAGATATATACATATATATCTTTAAAATCAAATACTCAAGTAAATTTCCAACATTATAAAATAATACAATTAAGATCCATCATAAAACAATAAGTGTATCAAAATGATGCTGATAATAATATATAATATGTAACACAAACGAACTGCATGTATCAATCAATACTGTTAAAAATGAGGGATGGGTCGACTTCTTCTTCGAAACTCCTCTGTAGAGTTGTTTATGCCGTAAAAGAAATAAATAATAAAGCCAAGGACCATCCAAATGGAGAATCGAACCCAGGTCGTCGCAGAGAGCTTTGACATGAGATAAAGATTGCATAAAATACTAAGGGCAGGGAAAAGGGGCACAAATGGGACTCTAAATCCTCTTTTGCCATTAGAGTCCATGCATCGAGGTTGTCTTGTAATAATGAGTAAGGATAAAATGATTCCTATGACTGTTATGATGCTGAGGAACATAGTTCCATTGAATGACAAAAAATTTCCAAGACCCTCATGAATGAGAACGAGAATAAAAGCTAAAAACGTATACGCTCCTGTTCCATAAACAGCCATATTTGAAGTATCTCGATTAGCTACAACAGAACCTTCTATGTTAAACAATCGATTGAATAGATTACCCTTGCTCTTAACTGGAGATTCTTGTCCAATTGATCCAATGGAAATGATCTCTTCTTCCTCTTCACCTTGAGAATCCTTGCAAAGTAAACTATATTCCCCTTTCCCGCTATCATCATCCAAATTAGGAATTCTTAAGTACCTAAGAACAGTAACGCAGACGCCAACCAAAGTATAGGCCATTAACGTACCAATTGACATCATTTCTACAAGATTTTTGAGTTCAAAAAGAGTAGCCATAAGACCTGAAAATATTCCACATATCAAGGTTGCTTTGAGTGGTGTTCTAAACTTAGAATGGATATCCCCAAGAAATCGAAATATAAGGCCATCTGTGGACATTGCATAAATAATTCGGGGAAGAGGAAACATGGCTCCAAGTAAACTGGAGCTTAAACCAAGTAAAGCTCCAAAGGATACTATTTTCCCAATCCAAGGTAATCCCACAGAATTAAATATATGAGGCAAGGGTGCATTAGGGTCCTGAAGATAATAGGGTAAAACCAGAGTCAGAATTGAGGATATTCCAAAATACGACACGAAAACCAAACTCAAGGATAAAACAATGGCTAATGGAATCGATTTTCCTGGATCACGAGCTTCCTCTCCAGATGTAGCAATAGCATCAAAGCCCACAAATCCGTAAAAACAAGTCGCTGCTCCAGCTAATGTTCCAGAAACTCCATATGGGAAAAAACCTCCATCCCCAAATCCACGATTTGGTAAGTTTTCTTCAGAAATGTTCCAATTAGCAAAGTTTGCTTTGAAGAGACCAGCAATTATAACAAAAACAACAACAGCAAGATTCAATATGGTAAATATTCCATTAAACCGTGTGGACTCTTTTACGCCACAAGCGAGGAGCCAAGTTAGAAGAAGTGTAATGCTGAGAGCAATGAAGTCAGGATATGAACTAAGATATGGTACATTGATGGGGAAGTACATTTTTAAATATGATGAAAAAATCCCTCCAAAAAGCGAGTCCAAATATCCAGAGTAACCCTTTGCCACACTTGCTGTTCCTATTGCATACTCCAGAATGAGATTCCATCCAATAATAAACCCAATAATTTCCCCAACGGAAACATAGCTATAAACATATGCTGATCCAGCCAAGGGTACTCTAGAGCCTAATTCTGCATAGCACAGACCCGAAAGAGCGGAAGCAATTCCAGCCATTAAAAAGGAAAGTATAATCGAGGGCCCAGCTATGTCACGAGCAACAGATCCAGATAAAACATATATTCCAACACCTAAGGTGGCTCCAATCCCAAGTGTTGTCAAATCGAAAGTCGATAAACACCGATTAAGTCCTCCTGAAGATCGCAATGAAGATGGAGCGATTCGCTTTCGTCTGAATATTCGATAGCCCTCTTCAGAAGCCTCTTCGTCCATTGATTTCATTCTATGCAAACAAAGTAAGAAGAATATATTAGTACAAGGTTCAGACCATCACTTTTTATATTTTTTAGAATTGAGGCTTTTATCAAATTTATTAAATTATGATTTTTGGAGCAGGTAACTCTGCAGTTATTAAAAAGAAACGTTCTCTATTGATACATTATTTTGAAAAATAAGACATAGCAGGTGCTTTATTCAAGACATATATATATATATATATATATATATATATATATACTGACATCATTATGAACATAACAAATATTTTCACATCTGTAGCAATATAGCAACTTGATCAGGAGTTTTACTAAGGGTTTCATTAGGATTCTCATAACCACTTTTTGGATCTGTAACTGCCTCATACAGCTGCTTATAGGATGCTAAAACCACGGAGAGAGGTCTTTGATTGATGGTTTTTCTATGGGATGAGGAGTTTAGTAAAGATATTTGAGGAAGAAGAAACGAGTCTGGACCAACAAGGAACTCATCTAATTTTTCTACAAAATGAATTAAATTATGTGGCTCCATCCCCTCTACTTGTGATAATGTACGCGTGTTGTCACTCTTCTTTGACCATTTCAATAGGAGGGTACAGATGGGTTGAAGACCTAAATATGCAATTAAATGACTGGCCTGCTCTGAGGCGAGAGTGTCTAGTCTCATATTAATTTCTGATTCAAGAAATTTTAATTTGGCATCGTTGAATTGAAAAAGGGAGAGGGTAGAACTGATTTGATACAAACAGTTAAGCATATACACGTCCTGATCTGTTCTTGCATATCCCGAGACAGAGGCGTTCAGGGAGCGTAATAAAGGATCCACAATAGCGTCCACAATTTGTGCAAATTGTTTTTCTTGATCTTCCATAACCGTTGAACTACTCAGAATGTCCTTTAAGAGAGACATAAGTGACATTGTATTTTGGGATGGGGATAAATTCTGGGAGGATGATGATGACTCTGAATTGGATGTCATACAAGCAATTTTTGAATTTAAAACAGCCATAAATTGATTGAAACAAAGAGTATCTAATTCTTTCAGAGTAGACATTAATGCACTATCAGTACCCCTTATTACAGGAGAGAACGTTCCTGAATAGAACCGTACTAGATTTGCTAAACGAAACAGAACAACGGGCTCCACTTCTGATAAAATAACTTGCTCGGTGCGGGTTTTTAAGGGGCGGCAAATCCCTTCAGTAATAGTAGACAAAGCCTCTTGGCATGACAGCTCAATGTCTAATTGATCACAAGCCTGAAGGAGTCCTCTTACATTTTCGTTTTCTGTTGGTGCTGATTGATGGAGCCAGGCTAGCATATCGCCAACATAACGAAGTGGATCATGAGCATGTAACTCGATTGGTCGTGGAGTTCCTCCAGGCCCACCAATGGTTAAAGCATCAATAAATGACTGAACTAAAACTGATTTACGGAAACTTGCGTATTCAGTCAAAACATATTTAAATAAAACCGGGCGCTCTTGGAGATATTTCATGGCAGTGCTCAAAAAAGGTCTACTTTTATCTTCTAAAGTGATGTAGTCAGATGCATTTTTGGATCGAAGGGCATTCGTGGTCCATTTATATAGTTTCTGAAGTGCAGACTCTTGAATTGAAGACATTTTTTCCATTATTTCCAAGGATGTTTCACCACCAGAGTGTAAAAGAGTCTCTTCACAATCCTTTCGAATTTTCTTTAGCTGTTCAAGGCCTTCAAAGAACTCTGTATTTACTTCAGAGGATTCATCACTTAAAATCCAGGTATGACGATCCGAGAGCTCGAAATTTTCTTTAAACTGATTGAGAATCTTTGACTTCAATTCTAAGCCTGAAGACTCTTGGCGATAGTTGGTTATTTTATTTGTGAGATCCCTTGTCTTTGACTCGGTCTCTATGATCTCTGCTTCCATTTTTGATATCTCTGAATCAACGACTCCTATGTCATCCGCAAGGGTATCCGCAAGGTGTTTGACATTTTCAAAAGCAGCCACAAACTCTGAGTTAACTCCCAAACTGCGTCTGCAAAGTAAAGCTCATATTAGATTAATTTTGTCTATCTCAAATAAACTAAGGGATGAGTCAATATTTATAGACCTCTCGATTTCTCCTCGAAGGTTCCTTCGAGACTTGAGGGAGTTGTCATTAAAGAACATGGACAACTCTGTGAGTGCAAAACTAATTTTCGGGTCATTCTCCACACCAGAATCTATTATCTTCCGTAGTTTTCGCTCCAAAACTGTTGGCGCTGGAGTTTCCGAACTTTTGGCGACAACCTCTGTGTTTGACATATTTCCATATGGTAGAAAACGTAGCTTAAAGCAGTGGGAGTCGCAAAGCTAGGAATATTTTACTTTAAGTAATAAGCTGAGAGAATTCCCTTCTTTTAACAGCTTATAAACCACCAGTTCTTTAATAAATGAATGTTTTTCTAAGCACACGTGACGTGTGACGTGGATTTTTCTCCTGCTCTCTTAAGTCAAATCATAAAATAATTGATATATGTTATATGTACATGGAATCAAATTATAGAGAGCCACTACGTATGTAATAATGAATCATTAATTAATTATTATTTATTAATAATATACAAAAGTGTTCGAGTCACAATGTAGTATATTTATTTCTCAATAAATAAATAAACACATTTCATAAATAACAATGTACGTACGACGTGTATTAAATAAATATATATATGTAAATTGTACTAATTAGTATTAATAAATAAGAGAACGCTAAAACGACGATTATTATCAAACAATTAATAATCTGTTAATAAAAAAAAAGAAACACCACTTAGGAAAAAGGATTGAGACTCTCATCATAATCATCGTCTTTTTTATCACTCTCATCCTCCCCAAAGGGATTAATCCCAGATCCTTCTTCCTCTTTCATCAATTGACTAGTAGGGTCAGTAGTTTTCAAGGTCGTTACACCAGAAGCAACAGGTTCGGAGTAAAATGGATTGTTCTTGTCCAAAGGAGAGGAGGAAGAGGAGTTATCTTCATCATCAAAGGGATTAAAATCCTTTTTCCCCTCAGTAACATTCTTACTTCTTTTTCCTTGAAGGGATACATTCGACTTTTGAGAGGTATTGGAGGATAAAGATACCTTGGATCCTTCGTTCAGCCTAAGTCTAGCGTCAGATATAGTATGAGGCACACTAGATGGTGCCTGTGACCTGAGTCTAGACTCTGACAAATTTCTAATATTATTCATGGAACCTTGATCAAGCCTAATACGGGCTTCAGATGAATAATTATTGAAGCCACCACTGCTCTCATTTGCTTTCCCTTCTCCCATGCGAATCCGAGACTCTGATTGTTGGCCAATATTGTTGGATAAACTATTGAAAATGGATGTATCACGAGGCATGTTCTTGGCAGCCTCATTAATAATAGACAAAAGGTCCTCGTCCCCGCGAAAGAGTCCTCTTCCAAAATATTCTGCCACCAATGAAAACCCATCTTGAGCTGTTTCTAACTGATAATGAAAAGCTTCGTGCGCAGTCTTATTCGACTCTTGAGACTTGATTATGTCCAATATCTTTTTGTTCTCGCCAAAACATACTGGACATTCATTCTCATTGTCTGAAAAAGAGGCCACACATAGTTTGTGGAAGGAATGTTTACATAGAAAATGTACTGAGGGTAAATCCAGTGGATTAGCACAGGCTGAACACTTGGAACATTGAAAAATAATGGGACCATTCTCCAAAGTGTCAATCTTATTTTTTATTTTTTCAGTCTCAGTTTGATATTCAGTGATTGCATATTGATTTTCATCAATGACCTGTTGCTCTGACTCGATATACTTGAGGAGATAATCGCGAACAAGTCCCAACGTTGCACCTGGTGTAGACGTAAGAGTGGAGATGACTTCCAAGGGACTCATTAATTTCAGCGACTCAATCCGTTCTAAAATTTCTGACATAATCTCAGGTGTTGCATTTGGTTCATTTGGAATCAGGCGAAGTGCTGAAACCCAGAGCTGTCTATCCTCATCACCAAACTTTCGACAAGTTTCAAGGGCAGCCCTAGTATCTCCCTCTCGAACATGAAACAATAATATCTCATCATAGATGCGTTTTTTCTCATAGAGATATAATAGTCCAGATTTACAGGATGCATTTTTACAAAGTATCAAAGCTTGATCCAAATTACAATTTTGTGTCCTCAATAAATCCAATACCTTTTCCTCTGAATCAGGTAATTGAGCCAAATAATACTCAAGCAGGGTATTATAAATTTGAGGAGATAATTCATCCGACTCCAATTCAATTATTTTCTCCAGATATGTCACCATTTGATTAGGCTTAATGATGAACAAATGAATGTACTCTTCGGGCAAGACGCCTCCGTTTTTACAGGACTCTACTGCCATTTCTGTAGTCTCCTCAGGCAAAACAGAGACAAGAATGCTCCCATATTTCCGTAGGCTTTTCTCCACAGACAAAGGATCTAATTTAGATATGTACTCAACTGCTTGAGAATAGTTTTTCCTATCTTCCAACTGAATTTTAAGGACCCAATCATGCTTTTCATGTTTCTTGGCGAGAGCCAATGCATGCTCGAAATATCCCGCCTGTCTACAAACTTTGATAGCAATATCTAAATCAAAATCAACTTCACGATCCTCTGTCATAATGAATTCATTCAACTTGTCTTCATCTTTGAGTTTAGTGTAACAGTTCAACAAGAGCGTTGTATGATCCTCATTTGCGGCCCCACGACGATGCAACACTTGTAAGTAGGCTGTTAAATTATCAATTCTTTGAGCATCTAAGAACCTACGAATTACATAGGATGGCTCTAACTGTCCTATTGTTTTGCAGTAATTGTCGATAGCCCCAGAGTAATCTCCCTTCACATAAAGATGATCCCCATATTGTCGAAATATATCAACAAGACCGTCCGCATCATATCGCTGGTTCTTGGCTATTTTGATGGCGATGTCATAAAAGTTTTTCTTAAACAGAATGTCCAACTTGGTCTGTGTGTCCTTTTCAATCAACACATAAAGTTTGTTTTCTGATAAGACATACAGATTTCCCCATTCTGAAAGGATTGCAGAGACCTTCGGAACTTCTCCACTATACGCAATAAACTTGTTTTGCACATCAAAAATGGAAAGCACCACGTCTTTATCACCTTCAGACGAACTTGCTATCACTAAGTAATTACGAAACCAATAGAGATTGGATTTTTCTCCTTTGAATGCATAGCAATGTGTACAGCACTCTGCATTGTAGCAGTAGACGGCATCCGTTCTCCCTACCACAAAATGGGTTTCCGATTTTAAGTCCACAGTAATGGCCAATCCCTTTCTACAGCCCTTCGAGTCTAAACGTGCTTGTATTTCTTTATCTTTGGTGGTCACGTTAAAGCTGTAGACATCATTCTGAGTCGAGGCATATAGAAAGGTCCCTTGGGCACCTGTCCTCAGGGCTAATCCAGTGACAGATGTTTCTGTCGTTCCTAAAGTAAGATTTCTTAGACGCACCCCTCTTCCACGAGAGATGTCACCCCGCCATAGCTGTAAAGATCCGTCACCGAAGCCCAATGCCATCAAATTTTGATTTTCATGGACAGCAAGTGCCGTGACATTGGAGTTAGTCACAATTTTTGAGGACCTGAGGTAGGCTGGATGTCCTGTTTTGGGATCGATTTTATCTGAATTGTAAGCTTTTAAATAGGGGACTGATTGACTTGGGTCTGAGGGATGATGATCCAATCCCACCAGGACACAGATCCCAGATTGTTTGAGCTGTTGGGCATGTAGCACTGCCACGTCAAATACACACAGCGTTGTTGCTGTAAGATCATTCCGACCCAGATAGTGCAAGAATCCGCTGGAGTCTCCAAGAATGAGATGACCCCGACCGCTTGTCGTCGTTGTCACCACAGAGTCCTACAACATCCAACGAAAGAAGAAGAAGACAAATGAGTCATGAGTGGAAACCTCCGAAAACGGAGTAAGGATTCTTACCTCAAGGAGCTCGGATAAATTTCCTCCTTGGACCTCTTTGGAAAACTCGAAGAAATTGAATCGCCTCCACTGGAAATTGGACATGACTCCGAGTTGATGTTGGCCGGTCGACGATCAATGCATCAATGGTGAAACTCCCTCCAAGACTCTAACTCTGTTCAGTCTAAAGTACTTAGTAGTATTAGCTCTTCGCCTCGTCTTCCTCCTCCTTCTTCTCCGTGAGGGAGGGAGGGTGTGGAGCTGCCTGGATCTAGCCTGACGCAGGAGAGAACGGAAATTGAAAATAAATAAATTAGTAGCAGAAGAGCTAAAGCTAGGGAGAATTCCAAGCGGAAGATGCAACTCGCTGAGCCGCTGAGCTGCTGGGCGTCCACGAGCCTTTTTCATTTCTATTCATTTTTGTATTAACAAATTATGGCAATAAATTAAGGAGGGTAAATGAATTTAAATTTTAATGTAGCATGAGAGTACTAGTACAGAGCCCCTTGGGTAGAGGGCGCTCACTCCACTTTACTCCCTTTTCCAGCTGCTGCTGCTCCTCCTGCTCCTGCTGCTTAGCTAGTAAATAACAAAATAAATATTCCTCTTAGCTGCTAAACTGCTCGGCTCCAAGCATATATTTTCTTTGGGTGTAATAAGTAGGAATGAAAATCATATGCAATTCGGGCGTGTGATAAAAAAGTGGAGTTGTCTCTTCAAACATGTCTTTTTGTTTTCCGAAGCTGTTATCATTTTTCCAATATTACTGAGGGGAGAACATCTACCTGATAGTAAAGATGTCGCATGAAGGAATACATACATTAAGGTTAATAAAGCAAATAAAATGTAAACAAAAAGGGCTCAAGTCCTCGTATAATTATTATTAGTTAAAAACATATAATTTCCTGACATTAATTTCAGTTAATTTTCTTCCTCTCATCTATGTTATTATTTATTGTTGTATATATAATGGAGAATAGCAGCTTGTAGCTCAGTCAAACGTCATGACAGCTCAAGCTGCTTCCCCCCTCGACATTCATTAAATTGTCAGGGTTGCCAGGTTGATTTTCTCTTTCTTTTTTTATAACACGCCCGAATTGCATATGATTTACATTCCTAGTAATAAGCAATGCATAGCTCTTGATCCTAGCTCCCTCTATTCATTGGAGTTGCTACTTCTGCACTTGGGATTGATTACATTTACGGAGGTTGCAGCATGGGCGAGGTAGGGGATTTCATGACCTGGATACTCAGTTAACTAATGCCAATGTACTCTTCTCCAATTTCAGGTGGACAAAGAGACAAACATTTCCCTCGAGGACCAGCAAAAAATCAACAAATTTGCTCGCCTCAATTCCCGGCTTGAAGACCTCAAGGAGGAGCTGGCAGGGAAGTCGGCTGAGGTCACAACACTCGAAGATGCTTCTCTTGATCTCACCATGGTCGAAGAGGAGGATGAGCTCATTCCCTTTCAAGTGGGAGAGGTCTTTCTCTCTATGAAATCCGATGAGGCGGAGGCGCAGCTGGATCAGAGGAAGGAAGTCCTTCAAGAAGAATCCAATCAAATTAACGTCAAAATGGATGAGGTACGAGCTGTCATGACAGATCTGAAAACGCATCTCTATGCAAAGTTTGGAAATGCCATTAATCTGGATGCGGATGATGAGTAATGGCTAATCCATCTCATTCCACCCATCATTATTGTTAATCACAATTTCTACTCATCTACTCAAAAAACAAAACAAAACAAAATCCCCAAAAAAACGCATTCACACTCATTTATAAATTTATTAGCCTATTAATCATAATTATAATAATAAATAATGGGTTATTTTAACGACATAAAAATGAGGATAATAAAATTCACACTCGATGTAGAATTTTGTATGTTCATAATCGACTTGAGACGTGTTGAAAAACATAAATTATAATTAGCATATGTGTGTCATGTCGCGTACTCAAAAGGTGTAAATCTCTGGGGGTAGATTTACGATAGAATGATTGGTAATAACTGATGTCTCAATAGACTCCATTCTTTTTAACTTTTCCTCGGTCTCGTGGAGCTCGTCCAGTATCTTACGTTTTCTTTTCATTTGAACACCACTCTTGACGGAAGACTTCTTTCGAGGACTGGCTTTTCTCTTTTTCTTCGGAACAGTTTTAATGGGAAGAGCTCCAAAAAGGGGTTCCAGGGCATCAATGTTCATTTCTTCATCGAAGTTTGAGTTCACAAGGAAAGGCTTACTGACGGGTACAATTTTTCGACCAATCATGACAAGACGCGATTTTTTAAATATCTCTTCAGGCTCATAGTCCTCTAGGTGTCCCAAACATCCACCCATCTTGTATAGATAACTATTGATAACATCTGTACTCAAGTGTCCAGTAGGAATAAAGTCCAGAACACGTCGTCGTACAACAAGCTCATTGTACAGTTCCGTTAGAGACTGAATCCCAATGATCATGCCATACTGAAAAGGCATCATGTTTATTTCAGGTTTCCCAGTAATGGGATCAATGACACGCATTTTCATTGCTAGATCTTCAGCCTCACTTATGGTTGCCTTTTGCTCGTCTAGGTGGACCCCAAATCCAGAGCCTATTTTATTCTTAAAAGTTTTCGAACGACTATTAAAAACGTCAACATACCCATCTAAAATGCGAATCGTGTCCACTTTTTCTTTAACAATGCCAATGGTTTCCATGGCTTTGCTGACAGAGAGGCTAAATGTTTGAAGAGCTAATTTGTTTCGACAGCGGTCGATTCCGCTGGCATCCAAGTGAAAGTTTTGAAATTTGGGCGTAGAGGCATCCCTTGTAGATTCACTTACAATAAGTTCGAAATCTCTTTTACATAAAATAGTTAGAGTCTCTGGACTCAAGGTGATTCCCAAATCAAAAACATGATTACGTAACTGGAGTATCATTGAGGGCATAGACGGGAAAATATAAATATGGCGGGACTCATCAATTGGATTTGAAAATGTAAAACAACTATTCTTGAGAATGACCTCCTCCATGACTTCCTTGTTATTAATGCTGAGAGAGAGTGCCCAAACTTGAACACCCATTTCTTCAGCTTTTAAAATGAGTTGGTCCAGAATGGGCTTCGTAATGGGGGAATCAATGTCTTGATAAATGATGTACTTCCATTTGTGAAACAGACCTCGGAGTAAGACGACTTGCATTTTCCTTATGACTGGAAATGGAGATGTATCAAGGGTTTGTAAATCATTTCTACATTCTATCTCATCAAAAACAAGAGTCGCCAATTTGAACTTGGGATCCTTTTCCGTCCTGAGTCTTTCCATAATAATGGCCCACGCAATTTCCTGAGAACCCTTCTCTACTTTGAACTCACGTACCCAATTTCTCAGTGTACTAAGACCAGGTAGCGAAAAGTGTCCACAGCGTCGTATAAAGGCATAAGTCTTTGGAGACATTTGGCGAAGCCGTAACGCGGAAATTATATCCTCAGTGGACCATTTTCGAACCTTCTTCTTATGCAAGATTACATCAGTCTGTGATTTGGTTAAGGATTTTTGAAGAGCCTCACTCAAAAGAGGCTCTACATATTTAGAGCTCTGCATTCTTCTAACAGAGGATCGAAGCTCGTTAATTTTGATTTTTTGTTGATCAATGGTGCAGAGGAGTTTCTTATTGAGAGCATTTAATTTTGAGAGTTGAGACTGATATTCAGAGGAGGTAAACTCAAAGACTTGAACACCCACATGTTTGTATTTGGGCTCAATGGGAATGGGGGGAGGATCTGGTCCCTTTGTTAAAAGTCGCTCAATAAGTTCATCCCGTTGCCTTCGTTCCTCTTCTTCCTTTCGTGCCACCTGAGAAGAGGTGAGTTTGGGTGGATCCTTTTGATTTTTGTAGAGATAGAGAGAGGGGAGGGCATCAGATTTGAGTAGTTTTTTCTGAGGTCGATTCAAGAGTTCGTTCACAAGGTCGCGTTTGAAATCCTCTGGTAGGAAATGACGGGAACAGATCCGAGGTTCTACATACATAAATACAAAGTGAACAAATATATATTAGCTCAGTAACTAATCAATAATAACATGAGAATGAAATACCTTTGACATCCCCGACTCGACAAAGGATCCTCCAACGTTTATTCAAATTCCGTTCTTTGGGAAATCGGTGATAGGAAACTCCGGTTTTAGGACTATGGCAGTCTCCAACGGCACAAGTAATGTGAAGCCGCCTCTGTGGCCTAGAGTGACTAAACTCAACCAGGAGGCGAGGATCCGAGAGAGAGGGCTCCATAGCTCATCAATGCATAGCCTCCTTTGGATTAGGAATGATGTATTTGGAGCTTTGACGTCTATACACTAGGATGGGCCTAACTCATTTTTTCCAAATAACAGAATACCAAGTACTTTGGCTCAAATTGCAATAAAAGAGTAGATCGAGACAAGCCTCTAAACAGAGCAAAATGCCATGGATCACGAAACTTTCTATCTTTTTCAATCCTATATTACAAGTCAAGTACCTAGCTACTACATACAAACTTTTTCATAATGAGGTGAATGATTCATAAATAGTTAATTAGCTATTAATAATCATCATAATATCATGAGTTATTTTAGGGTTACATGGAACCACTTAATGGTAAGTGCATGTAACTTTTGCTTCACAAAATGTAATGAATGTATATAATTCATCATTCATTCCTTGATAAAATTGTAGCGGAATATGTGAGGTTGATGTGAGTTCTTTAATACAAGACTGTTTTTTAAGTAAACGTCATTTTCCTTTTATTATTACGTTATTTCTTAGTTATTAAAATGTTGATGAATTAAATCTCCTCTTCCAAAGGATTGTGGAAAAGAATTGATAGAGACAGTGTACATACAAGAATGGCCCTTGTAGCAGCCTATGGCGGAGACTCCTCTGATGAAGAGTTCGTTGAAGAGGCGAATGTAAAAGTGTCTGTTCCTCTGGTACAAAGTGAGTACAAAAAGGAAGAAGGATTGGGAGTCCATTCCGTTCAACCCCAGGAGAGTAAAGAGAATCTATTCTCTGATGATGAAGACGAGGATTCCTTTTTGAGTTCATCAAAAAATGGATTTCCAGGCGTTTTTACGTCCTCCCTTCCTAAACCAGTGGAGCATCAAAGTTCAGGTTTCATTGATGACAAAGAAGACGTTTCGGATATTATCCAGGGAAAAACCTATGGAGATGAACATAGTAATCCACTTCCTCCTCCTTCACAACCCTTTTCCAAAAAGACTAAAGGTGAGAGAAAGTTCAAAATAAAAGTCCTGACTATTGCTAATGTTTCATAATAATAATTATTAATATTTCATTAGTGCAAATTAAACTTCCAACCCTCAAATCCTTGTTCAAAGACCTCGAAACAACGAAGCAAGAGAATGTCTCCTCTACGCCTAATCTCTCTAATAAATCATCCGCTACAAAAAGTATCTCCTCCTTTCTACCCCTCCCAAAACACACTTTACCAACTCTTCCAGTCTCATCCTTTGTTAAAAAATCCGGATCTACACCAAAATCTGTTATTCCATTCACACCTCGCTCTATAACTAAAAAGCCCCCAAGGCAAGAGTCTCGTCCACCTCCCTCAAAAAAGAAGAAAATAGATTCATCAGATGACGAGGAGGAAGATGGACAGAGTTTCTTTACCTTTGAAGACGTAAATGATGTTCCAACTCAACAAATCCTTCCCACACTACCTCTCCCTGTTCTTAATCCCTCAAAGGAAGTCCCCATTGAGATGGAACCCATTGTGGGTCCCTCCAAACCAGATACACTTCCTTCTCAACCACAGTATTCGTCGTCGTCCTCTGTGGATCTCATGAGTGATGAGGCAGCATTGGAGAGACTTGGAGGAAAGCATTCTTTAAGGAATAAAGAGCACATCACAAATGTCGTCGAAATTAATGGTGAAGATAATCGACCTGATCCTAAGATATGGCTCACAAAAGCCGTTACGGAGGATGAACTCAATAAACCTGGACCTCGCGTCACCATCAAGGGTGTACAGAAATCCAGGCATCAAATCACTTATTTGGCTCAACTTGCTAAGGCCAACGAATTTAAACTCCAACAAGAATGGGCTAATAATGCACATAGTCGAAGACAGTCTGCCCAAAAATATGGGTTCTAATTACACACTAACTCTTAAGTATATCCATAATGTATGCATAAACCTATTTCAAAAGTTTGCTTATTTTATTTGAAAATAAATTTGTTAAAATCTGCTGACCTATATAAAATATATTGTTAATAAATATGACTGAGCCCGAGGTCGATTCTACCTTAAATAAGGAAACTTATTCATGCCCCGAGACATCATCCAAAAATCGAGATGGGGTTTTTAAAACTCTAGGCTTTGAGGTTTATCGTTGGTTTGTTATGGATAAAAAATTGGAGGTTCTCCACAACCATTTTCCCCAAAGGAGTGACGAGACAGAGCCACCCACATATCAGGACGTGATGGATATTGTTAATGAACTATGGACTCATTCTACTTCGAAAGACAAGGAAAAATATAGAGTCATTGCAGAGCACTACTTAACAACGCATCAAACGAATAAGAATTGAGATTCAGATACTCATGATCTTTTGATCATAATGACACTTGACTTTAGATTGACTTGATTTGTAACTTCCTTATCTATGTATACACATTATCAATATGTAAGAATATATCGGTCAAGCTTCTAAAAGCCTCATTTTCCCTTACATTCGACGGAAAGGGACCGTCCCTTTTAATCATCAAAGATTTCCAACGTTGATCAATCTTTGGTGCTAGATAGTCCTTGTCTAAATCATCTCCAATATGTAAACAATTGGAGTCAGATAATGAGGCTCCAGGCACATGTTTCATTGCTTCTTCAAATATCCGAAAATCCGGCTTCATGTGTCCTACTTCCTCAGATGATAAGACAAAATCAAAGTATTCCTTTAATTCGAGACCCTCGAGCACGCTGTGAATACGTTTGTCAGAATTGGACACAACAGCAACTAGTAGATTAAGAGACCTGAGGTTTAGTAGAAAATCCCTAACATCGGGATAGAGATAATATGCTTCAGGCTTTGTAAAATGATCATACAACTCGCTAAAATAATAATAATAATAAATCTCATTATACTTATATTCAGCCATCCACTTTAGCTTAATGGATTATTTACTCAGCAATTAATTTTATTTTTTCGGACTCCTCTTTCTTGTTGATTGAGGACTTTTCGAAAGTAGATGCAACAATGAAAGACCACCATTGCCTGGAGGAACTTAGAGTTCCATGTCCAAAATTTGGGTAATCAACCTTTGCCTTTTGATAGGACTGAAGAAATGAACTCTTAATTTTGTCTTCATCTAAAGCAATTCCTTCTCTCTTTGCAAAGTCATTGTAAATTAAATAAGGGGATCTAGCAAATTTATAAATGGTTCCAGTCAGATCCAAGGTAACAAGTCTCAGTCTAGACATAGCTAAAAAATAATAATGAATAATGTTGAGTTGCATATTACATACTTCAAAGACTAAAACACAGCACTATATTTAAGAAATTTGACCTAGATACATTATATTAAACACATTGAGTAGATATTATTGTTTTTGTGACTTCAACTCGGATACATTCGACTCCCTATATTTTTCAATCATTTTATCAACAACATCATATATAGCTCTTCTGAAATTGGATTGTTGAAACAGATAGGACTGAACATGTCCCTGCCCTTTGATATAACGAATTTCTACCCCCGGCCAAATTTCCTCAAAAAATTGAGCCCCATCCTTGGGTTGATACGCGTCAATGTCAGAGGCAACAATGACGATAAGAGAGGGATCAATGGGACAAGAGTGGTTTCGAAAATGAGTACATTCATCCAGTATTCCTCTCATGAATTCCACAGTATGAGATTTCTTATGAGATGATGATGACGAAGAGGACTTGAATTGCTGATAATAGTTCAAAAAAACAAAAAAACAATGAATATCATGAAACACACTTACTGATGCTGACATGGTATAACTTACACTTAGATTCAATAAATGGCTCCATTTTTTCTCGGGAATATAGGGAGGATATTGACTCAATACTTTCTTAAGTGCCTCTTCATTTGGATAAATCATTTTTCTAATTTCATCATGATAGCGAACTTCATTATGATACTGTTCTTCGAGAAGATCCCAAGGTAGAGCTTCTGTCAGAACTCCTGATGTAAATGTCCATGAAGCACTACACGAGGTCATGCAAGGAACGAGTCCAATGGGTTTATCCCAATTGACCGCACCAAGAGCTGCCATATGTCCTCCCATGGATATACCATGAGAGACAATGGGCCAGTAACCCCATGACTCTTGAGCAAGAGAATAAAGTACAGATGATTCCATAATAAGACATGCGCCCATAACCAAAAGATCAGTCACGTTCCGAAGAGTGGATCGTCTTTGTTCTGGGGGCTTCCGAAGACCATAAAAAGGATTTTCAATGAGAATGGATGCGATGCCTCTCTCTCGAAGGAGGGGGAGTGCCATGAGATGACGCCTTCTCCAAAAGTAATGATCCCCAGTTCCTGCATATTGAACGACAAGTGGAGTTCCACCTCCTATGGCTTTATCTTTACTGAGTGAAGAGAAATATGGAAAAAAAATTGAGGGGTTCATTTAGATTTGAACTAGGATCGGGTTCTTTAGTTTAGTTATATACTTTTACATGTAATCATAGTTGAGTTATTAGTGATTAATTAATTACTATTCTCATTGGTAATTACTTCAGGGGTGAAATAAACAATAAAAAAAAAAGAAGAGAGGAATGAGCTGAGCCCTCACAAATTTCAAATCTAACGTATTAATTGATGCTCATCTATTGATTTGGGTATAGACTAGAACCTCTTAGGAAGAATAGCTTGAAAATGGCAGTTTTGAACAGGATCGGGTAGGAGCTCTGGAGCTACGTCCTTGAAAGGAGAAGTAAAAGATCCTTCCACGATACATAAATCATTGTGACTCGAATCTTCCTTGTGGATACGAATAGGATAATCCAAGTGATTTACTTTAGGAAGGCATCCCCGACGTAGCTCAATGATTTTCCTAAGATCCTCTGGTCGGCCCCAGCCATTGACAAAAAATTTAGATAGTAAAACGGATCGATAGACTGCGTCAAATCTACTTGGCATGCTTTGATGCAAGTCTCATAGAGGCACCTACTATGAAAACAGTTTAATTGTCACTTCAAAAATAGGAGTTGGAGAGGGAGAAAAGCCAAATCCAAAGCCAAGCTGTAACAAGCAAGTAAGCAAGCTGTGCAAGACAGTAACTAATAATATTTATATTTAGAGTCACAGCTCATCATATTTAGAGCATAATAGCGAGCTGCGTACGTGTGTATCTCTTGTTCTCAATGTAAATATATGTATATATAATTAAAAGAGCTTGTCTTTTCAAAATTCTCAATGACGTAGAACTCGAGGAGACATGTCATGATAATATTAATTTCATTCCTCCTCATTGGATTATATTATTAATATTATTAGTACTACTACTAGGAATCAGTTTCTATCTTTTTATTACGAAATAATCTACGCGATTTTTTCAATATTTTAATAAAATCTCTCTATATATAAAAAAAAAAAAATTCCTCCTCAAATTCAAGAGGTTATTAGGTACTATAGCTCTTTCTTGTCTACTTACTTTCAAAGAAGCCATTTAATATGCCTAGAACAATACTGAGTACGCACATCACGCAGCATAAATTATACCTACTCATAGTTTCATGATTTGAATATTGAGTAATTGTGGTGTATAAGAGGTTTTGTTGACGTCAAATCTAAAGAGTCCCTCAATTGAGTCCATGGCCCCATGAACCATGATTTCACAACACTCTAGCAGCTGCTACAATAGCTACAAAAGTTGAAATTAGTATCTGATTTGATTTCATGTTATATACATATATTGCATTAGAATATATAAATAATCACTGTACTATTTATTAAATAAATTAATAATTATTTTATACATTCAAATAAAAGTGAAATGACTTTCAGTTTCATTTGAAAATGTTTCATCGATGGACTTGAGCCTAGTACTCTCTGAGAATTGAATGCTAGCCATTCGCGCAAAAATAGTCAGTTATAGTAAGTTTACAAAACCATTTGTAAACTTAAATGTGAGCATTAAAGTGTGGGTGATTAACTGTGCAGTTCAGGAAGTTTAATAGAAATAGATAGCAATTAATTCACTTTGCATTATCTATCGCCATGAATAATAGAAAGGCCCTTGCTATAACAGCTGGGACTGTAGCGGGGCTTGGAGGTGCACTATTGGGTTATTATCTTTGGCAAACCCTATGGGCAGATAGGGAGGAGGAAGAGGGATGGAATTTCCCTTCCTATTTGAACATCAAGATCTTGAAAGAAGACTCTGGGGTTGTCATTGGTAGAGGTGGCGCCAATATCCAGGAAATTGAGTTCAAAACCTCAACCAAAATTCATTTTAAAGATGAATGTGAGTTTTGAAATATTTTCTTCGTTTTTTTTTTCTTTTTTTTCTTAATTGATTCATTTTTGAAATAATGGAAATTATACTCTATATGGTATAGTGGAAACAGAGTCCCATCGTGTTCTTGCCATTCGTGGCTCTCAAGAAAACATTGAACTGGCTGAAATCCTCATTCGACAAACCATTCTTAATCAACCAACGATTGTGTCGTCTACCATGAAAATCCCAGGTAAAACGACCGGTGTCATCATTGGAAAAAACGGAGCAAATATAAAGAATATTCGGAATCTCTCGAGATGTAAAATCAACATTGATAGAAACGAGGATTCTTCAGGTCTTAAATTGGTGGAATTGAAAGGAACGGCTGAGCAAATCACTCTTGGAAAGCGACTCATTCAAGAGCATATTGATGATGCTACGGATTTACGCAAAAAGATTCGGAATACTTCCCTTACAAGACCCTCGAGAGATAAAACCCTATTCCTTACCTCTGATCACAATGATAATGAGCCTCCAATTCTACGAGACTCGTATCTTGAAGAGTTTCAACCCTTAAATACTCAGGATGCCATTGAAGTCTATGTTTCATATACAGAGAGTCCTGATTTCTTTTATGTTCAAAAAGTGGGTCGAATGAGTGTGATGTTGGATAAACTTGTCCAGGATATGACGACTTTTTATGATGAAAAACTCAATCGAGAGGATAATTCCCTTGATAAGGTAATACAATTTGGGCAAAAATACACAGAGTTCCAGATTATAGATACTTTTTATTTATTTTCTAGGTTGAGGTGGATGATATCGTTGCTTGCAAGTTTAGTCACGATGGACACTGGTATAGGAGCCGAGTTGTCAAAATCATAGAAGATGAATACGATCTTGAAAATACATCCCATGAAGTTGAGTTTGTTGACTTTGGAGATTTCGAGCTGAAACTTAAAAGTGAAATCTACAACTTGAAAACAGAGTTCCTTAAATTAAACTTCCAAGCCATTGCCTGCAGGCTATCAAATGTGCAGCCTCTGTAAGTTTATGACAGTCTGTCTATATTGATATATGTACATTCTAAATATTACAGGATTGAAGCAGAAGGATGGAGCGAGGAATGCTGCATTGAATTCTCCAAGTTAACTCATAGTGCAAAATGGGAAGTCCTTCTTGCGAAAATTGTTGAGTATGGGAATTGTAAGGAAGGGATTAAGCCTTCCCTCATGCTACACGAAACCAAAGAATCCAATAATATTGACATTGGTAAAGAATTGGTTCGACTCAACCTGGCTAAACCCACTTAATTTGGGGACAACATATGTCAATCCAATCTTTGCTCAATATTAAGGTGCATAACTGAGTTTTATTTGTCTCGTTTACCTGATTTAACATACTCTACAGCTCGTAGTTAGATGAACTAGCAGACTTTATTATATTATAAGATCATAAGATTCTCTTTTGATCATATGACTGTATTTAATCAAATTATACGCATTAAGTAGCTATACATAAGACGATCATGATTCATGCCCTACAATAAATTCTATATCGATAACGTTGGGTATTGTTCCTCTAATAATGTCCCCATTTCTTACGGGACCCACTCCATGAGGCGTTCCGGTAAGGATTAAGTCTCCCTCCTCAAGCGTGAAATAATCTGATATGTAGGATATTAGGTTTGATACACTGAATATCATGTCCTCAGTATTTCCATCCTGTCTCATTTCGTCATTCACAAAGCACTTGAGCTGAACTTTACTTGGATCAGGGATCTTATCTTTACTAATGAATTCACTAACAGGGCAGGATGTGTCAAACCCTTTTGCCATCGCCCAAGGATGTCCCTTGGCCATGGCAGCTCGTTGAAAGTCCCTACAGGTCATATCAAGGGCAAGAACGTAGCCTCCAATGTAGGACACTGCCTCAGTCTCAGACACTCTCGAGCACTTTTCCTTAATAATGACTCCCAATTCAATCTCATGATGAATTTCTGTACATCCCAATGGAATTTAATTAAATTATACTTGAAAATAATGCAAACAGTTGAACAATGAAAGGGGGTACTTGAATGCGCTCTCCAGATTGTATATATGAGGATGTAGGCTTAAGGAATAGCATTGGAGATGAAGGAACTTCATTTTGAAGCTCTGCTGCGTGGGCCCTTAATTAATGAAAAAAAGTAAACTGTAAGTGGACAAAGGGATTCATCATCGTTTCTTGAAAGATTAATACTTGTAATTCCGTCCGACGCCCACGATTTTTCGACCAATTTTTGTGAACCTCGATAGATTAGACATAACTATTTATTATTTATTGTATTCGTTGTTCTTGCAATAATGACTATGATGTGCGAGATCGTACGCAACCTTGGGTCCAACTCGTCTATGCTATTTTATTAATTAGTAAATACTTATTGAAGGTTATACCAGACGTTTGCAAACAAGTTGTTTAAAAATTTATATCTGGGCCCCGTTTATGTTTACATTCTAGCTGCAGCGCAGCTTGCATGCCTTTAAAAATCATATGATCGCGATATAATATATATGGAGCAGCTTGCGCAAGACATGAGAATCATTTATTTAGTTATTATGTGATTATTTATTACTAACAACTAAATATCTCAAACTTAATTTATAATATTATATAATAAATTATGAGCATAACAACAAAAAATTTTTTGGTAAATTAAAATATGTCATCCATTCCCATTGAATTCTCATATAATATAAATAATAAGTAATATGGACCTTATGAGTTGCCCTTCCTTTTGCCTTTTCGCTTCTTACTTTTTAAGAGCTGCCTCGTTTTGTATGTTCTCCATGAACGTTGAATTACTTTAGCAGCGACATTTCTTCGTATGCTCAATAATTCTTGATTTATTCGTTCTTCCTCCTCCTTGGAAATACGAGTCTCAATCTCAACTTTTTGACTTTCAAGTATTTCAAGCTCACTGTTTGTAGCTTCCAATTGAGTCTTCTCTATTTCATAGGCCTTCTATTTGCATGCAAATATATTTATATTTAAAAAATATATATTAAATACAATTATACGGACTACTAACCAAAATAGACTCTATTTCACGATGTCTTGTAAACATTTTTTCATCATAGCTATCAATCATAGAGAGGACTTCGTCCTCTATACGATTTATGTAAGCTCTTAATTCATCTTCAATGATGATATGTTCCTTAGTACTCTCCTCTAATTCGCCTTTAAGGCCCTTAATATCTTCTTTCAAGTCATTTATTCTCTCTTCAGAGTCGGCAAACTCTGACCAATGACATGATTTAAGAAAGTATAAAAGGATTTATGTGACAATCACAATATATTATGTATTAATCTTGTTGCATACCTGCCTGAATACTTTGAGAAGTTTGATCCTTGATGGATTGTATAAAACACTTGGAGTCATCTTTAACTCTTTTGATGCTATTTTCCAAATCATTAATAGATTTTTCTTTTTCTTCTCTCTCATTTGCACGGAACCGAAGATTATCTTCAAGTTCCACTCTCAACTTGGTACATATTTTGGTATATTTTTCCTTGAGAAAAATACTATCAACTGTTTCATTTACGGATCGCAAATAAAAAGTAAATGGAGTTGTGATGCTTACAGAGTAGTAGCTCATTAACTCCTTTAATGGATCTAAAAAGGACTGCTTGAGATCTAAAGATAAAGTTTGTGCCGTGTTGAAGCGTCTTTTTACAGAGTCTTTAAGGATTGTATCATTGCGGATTCTGAGTAGAACATCATGGGCAGCGAGTGTGAAGGATTTGATCCTCTCTTCTTCAATTGAGAAGTTGTTGAAAGTTTCTTGAAATTTTTCGACCAGGTTGTAGATTTTTGGATCAAGTTCCTATATATATAATCGATGAGAGTACATTATTATTATTTAGGATAATATTAATAAACAGGAGAAGGAATTACTCGAATGTTTTCATTGACAATAAAATACAGCATTGAGGACGCAATCCAACAGATTTCATGTACGTTTTCAAATATATTCTTTACTAAATTAGCTTCTGGAAGGATATCCCCGGATAAGGTGTCTTGTTTAAACTTTCCAAGGGGTGTGACATTAAATTTTCGAAATGTTGTTGCTAATATTTTGGTTTTACTACTTCTAGGCATGATTTATCGTTTTGAGACTTCTACTATAGATGTCTCCAATAATCACCGTATGAAGAATTCGTTGTTCTAAAATAATTTTTTCGAGAGACTCGTGGATCATATATGCATGAGTGGGTTCCTTGACCATTTAAATGATGGTTCCTTACTTCTTGAGTCCTTGTAATGGCGGATCATAGAGAATAGTAGATATTATTAGTGTGAATATGGAATGTTCGAAGAGCAGAAAGAAATTACATACTTGCTTATGAAAGTAGGAGTTTTGGTTGCTATTGGAAGTGGATTATCAGATTGAAACGACTCTATTCTACGTCTGATATTTTCTAAACCATCGTTCCGAGGGGTTTGAACTCCAATCAAATATTTCTCAGCGATTAAATCCATGGTGGTCAAATTATTAAATCAATACTAGGTAAGACTGAGGCAAGTTGTCACGGTTTTTTTAACAACTCCTATTTATTCAATATATATTCCAGGCTGTTCTTTGAATCTGACGCTTTGCTAAAAGATGAAATGTGACTTTGAATTTTTCATGAGCTTGCTAGATACATTTGAATCCTATTGTGACCCTAAGGATGGCCCTCACTACGATTATAGTTGTAAAATAGATTGTATGTTGCTTTTCATAAGAAAGAATATATATTATATGCATTAGTTAATTATGTACAGTGTATTCTAAAATATGTACTTAACTGTCAAATTGTATGTGTATCGCTTTTATTTCAAATAAAAGTTTTAAATTTCTCAGAAATCATTTAATTTAATGTAGTAGTTTATTAATTGAATAACAATGTATATAGCTAAATAAAACTCATTTTAGCCTAATAATATAATTAAAATGGAATGATTAATTCATTTTTCCCTAAAATTAATTTTAATATATAATTATGTACATGTAGAGTGTTGATGAAACTATGAAAATCACTAGGTATAGAAAGTTTCTGTCATTTAGCAATGTGTGAATAAGGAAAAAAATCCTGGGATCACACATAATTTAATGAAGAAACATCCAGATGACATGTGATATTTTTTAGTACAAGTCCAAAAATGACTTAATTTCATCAATAATAAATATGCATTTGTCCACATATATAAATTGCATTTCTACGCCTTTTGATACGCTTTTTGAAAAATTCAATTTTTTTATATCTAAAGTAAATTTTCACTCCTTGAATAATTTACTAATTAAAAGATTTTTAATGACATGAATTAGTTTTCATACATATTATATATTTCTTAGAAAGCTTAGTAAGTTCCTAGACTTTCATACATTCCGTCGAATCATTTATTTTTTTGCTCATAAATTACTAAATTGACCTTTATCAATTAGAATGGCTTTTTTGGATCTTAGTTTTATGAATAAATTCATAAGCCAAAATGATTCCCAGGATCAATTCAATATTATAATTAATAGATATTCATTTTATATCCTTGTGTAAATCTATGGTTGTCGCATTAAAAAAAATGATTAATTTTCAAATTTAAAATGAACGCACTAATGATGAAGATACATCAAAATTTAAATTTTTAAATAATCTGGATACAATATTTTAAGGTATGACTGAGGATCAAAAGGGAGGTCATACTCGGGGGATAGTAACAGGACTTTCATTTGCATGTAAGGTTAATATTATCATTTATGATATAGTACTAATAATAGAATATAGTAATTGAAAATATAAAAAGTGTGACAACATATCTTCAATTTATCTAAATAACATTTTAAATAAATTATACAGTAAATCGCAAATCAATTAAACGATTTAAAAAAATACTTATTTATTTAATTGAAATAATAGTATTATATTATTGGCTCAAAAATCGATTTGAACGAATCAAAACAACTTTGACGTCATATGACGTTTAAAAATTCAATATCTTTTATTCCTGTCGCGCTAGCTAGTTCTCAATAATTCAACGGCCAGCTCTGTTTTTAAAAAAAGGTGGTTGTCAACGTATGGAATAATAATAAAAACAAAGTATTTAAATACTAATCAATAGCTAGGATGAGGAGTCCGTCCAAACACGTAATTCGTCCAAGTCCAGGGGAATTGGAAAGAAAGTTGGAGGAAGAGCATGCACGACGTCGAAGAGAGCGATTGTCTCAGGCTCGAAGTCAATCTTACTCCTGGGGACGTGATGTAGCCAAGAGTAAGTTTAGTTCAATCCCACATTTCCTACAACTGCGAGGACCTATATCGATTTTTTTGTGTATCTCTTAGATTCCAAGTCCCTATGCGAGAAGGAATGCACACGGAACTTTAAAAACCTGTCTCGAGATCGCATAAATCAAAAATTGATGAAACTGGAGGTTCTTGAGTCCCAAGAGAGCGCCTTTCTCTCCAATATTGGCTCAGGGCGAGATGAGGCGCTCAGGGAAATTGAGTTGAGTAAGGAAAAGGCATGTTTGTCACGGCAATATCGTGCAAAAGCTTTACTAAGGGGCTCTGCAGCCCTTGAAGAAGAACTGAATAGTAGGAAATTAAACGATCTCATTTCTAAAAAGCAGAGTGATATGAAGAAAACAGCTCTACTGAGTGAGAAGCTTCGTTCTCAAAGAGTGATCAAGAAGAAAAACACCAATTTCATTGAGTATAATGCCTCCAAAGGTACTCTTACCTCCAAATCCGTTCCCCAATCGGAAATTGTGTCTAGTAATAAAGAAAACATTGTAGTCATACGAAATTCCTTTTCTTCGAGTCGGTGCAATGGCTATGATCAAGCTCAGAATGAGCTCTATTCTCATCCTCCAGTCATTCACTCAAAAGACTCATTGAGAATTAAAAAGCTTCAACAAGAGGCAGCCTTGAAGGTGAAAAGGGCCAAAGAGGAGTTTATGAATTTGGATGAGTCGTCTAAAAGTGTCACTCAGGATGAAGACTATCCTGTTATTGATACTCGTGTGATTCGTGAGTTGCCATTAGATACGGGTGATGATGTGCTGGATGGAACATCTAATGAAGACTATGATATTTATAGAGAATTGAGTCAAATTGTCTTTGATTCTCCAATCAAGAAGGAGAAGAAAAAAGATCCAAAAATACGTAAAGAGGACACTGCTTCTTCTTCTACTCTTACACCCCAGGAAAGTTTGACTGACTCTTCTTTCGGTATTAGTTCTCCTTCCTTACCCAAAAAAGGAGATCGTATTAAAGAACCGAGGAAGGAAAATAGTAGTCTATTACCATTGGAAGTTATTAAAATAAACATTGCTGAAACTTCATCTTCAAGTTTCGAGTCTTCTAATGACCAAGAGTCTGCATCAAACGTGCATGTTGACTCCTCTTCAGGCAGCTCAACTTTATTAACCTCCTCTGACTTAATAGCAAATCAATTAAGGGAATATATTGATAAATGTTTAAATATGAAGAGAGAAGAATTGGATGAACTTTCATCCCTCACAAATTCTTACTTTGACCACTCTTCTTCAGTTAACACAACTCCTCCTACCTCCATATTAAGTAGTAACTCAAGCAAGAAACTTGTAAAAAAGCGCCCAAAATCTGTTCGATTTAGCTCTTCAACATCCACAACTGATGAAGAGGACTCTCGCATACAAACGCACTCAAAGAAATTGTCAAGTGATTCCAGAAGCCACTCTCAATTAGACTCGATCTCAGAAGGTTTCTTATCTATCTCAGATAGTTGTTCAAAAGAAGCACTATCCCCATTGAGCTCTAAGATAAACTCTCTCAAAGACAAGATATTCAATATGGAAATCCCTGTTCTTCCTAAACGAACGTCAATGCATCCAGAGAAACTGGAGTCCTCAAGTACATTCATCTCCTCCAGTATATTCTTTAGCACTGATAATGATGAAAAAACCTACAGGAATAACTCTTTGGACAACGATGATAATCATTCCTCAATCACAGACAGCTATCTAAGCTCTTGCTAAAAGAACTACTACATACTATATTCCATTCCATATAAATTCTTCCAAAGACGAGTATTTAATCATTGAATACAGCATTGAGTTTGTAAATGCTTTAAAAATATAGTTGATTTTATTTTTCATCAAACAAACAATCCAATACTAATGACAATAGAAAAAATTAAGACAATTTCCTAATTGCGATAAAATAAATATGCTAAATATTCGTATAAATGTAATACATATATATATCTAGCTATATACAATAAATAATAAATAATTGAAAACCTTTTATTTATCAGGTTTAAGAGATAGATACATAATCCCTTTGGTTTTCGAAGTGATTGGACTCACTTTCTTCAATACATTAACAAGTAGAGGCATAAGCTCTTCACTACTACTATCCTGAAAGCGCTTTGAATGGATTTTCTTGACCAACTCCGTTGTGGTCATGGGTTTACGAGCCAAGTAGCGCCTCACATCCTCTTCTAATGCTGCCTCTGACCCTGAGAGAGGACTTACAATACTAGAAGAGCTGGAACCAAAAGTCTCTAATCGCGATTTCTTTTGAGCAGGCTCAAGGCTAGGATCCAATATATTATCAATAATAGCCTTCCTTTTATCCGCTTTGGCTTGCTTATCATTTCCGTTCGGAGTGGGGCTGGATGAGCGGGAACTATTGGTGCTCTGCTTTCCATCTTTTTTATTGCCAGCCCCCTTCTTGTCTTTTTTCTTTTTCTTGTCCTTCTTGGAGTTGCCCCCTTCATCCTCATTTTCCTCATTAACTTCCTCCTCTTTATCGGATTTCTTTTTATTTTCATCCTCATCTGAACTTGATTCAGAATCCAGCATACGTGCAAGCCCTTGATCCTGATCAACTCCCTTGGCATCCGTCTTTTCCATCATTTCATTCTCGGAATCGGAACTCTCATCTGACATATAATCAACTTCTCGGCACTCATCGTCCCCGTCATCTGAGTCCTCAAACGCTTCATTTTGTACATCCTCTTTTGAGCGCTTCTTTTTTGCCTTAGAGTCTTTACCTTTCTTCTTTTTTGATCCTTCATCATCGCTATCACTCTATATTTATATCATTGAAATGAAATGAATTAATAAAATATTTATCATTCCTCATTAGTCATGTCAATTTCTTGATGGTGTCATTTCATTACCTTTTTCTTTTTTTCATCCTCAGAGTCCGTTTCAAGTTCATCACCTTCCTCCACCCAATCATCCATATCGGATATCTTAAAAGAATTTTCCTTTTTAGCACTCTTCTTCTTCACAGACTTTCCATCCTCATCCATTTCTTCCTCTTCATCCTGCGCAGAACGAATCTTTTTGTTCACCATGAGTGCCCAATGATTCAGGATTTTTCCTCTCTCAGCAAACTTTTCCTCAGCCTCCTCAGCGTTCAGGGTTTTGTAAGTTAAAATGGGAGTAAAATTGTACCAATCTGAAATGGGATGAGCCTCAAAGGCTCCATCTTGAGCATGGGTAAAAACGTAGTACGTTGTGTTCTCAGCAACTCCACCCTCTCGGATTCCTCTGTAGCGCCTCCCTGTCTTTTTGTCTCCGACTCTGATCAACCAAGGTTGATCCTCTGGCTTGTACTTCTTTTTGTTAAAACCATATTTTTTTCTTCGAGCTTCCTCTTTTTGTTCTCTTCCAAATTCGGAACCCGCACCAAATTTAGGCATTTCCGCTTCAGCAGCCTTGGATGCTTTTTGATTGTTCTCTCGAACCATACGAACAGTTCCTTGTGCCCATTTAGTAAAGTCTATATTTAAGGATGCGTTGAATTTCATGACATGATGAGACTTTCTAGAGTTTCTAGGAGGTATACGAACAATAAATTCAGACACTTCTTCTTCCGTGCTTCCCGATGAAACTCCATTATTAGCCATTTTTGAGGATGATTTTTTTCCTGAAAAAAAATTAATAATAGAAACAATTAATTAAAATTCATTCATATATATATATAAAACAGTGTTAAAATAATGACAGAAATACATAATAACATATGTAAGAAGAATATATTTCTAGAACTAATGTTAACAAAGATCACAATTCTTGATGAGAATGTGGACTCTTCATCTGAGCTTGTCTTATCTCTTCATCAGCACTAGCAAACCAAGTATTGTAGATTTTAAGAGGATCAGTATTGATAAACTTGTGAAAAGAAACAGGTTCTTCGTGATGAAGTAACTTTTCGTCATAATCTTCTGGACGGGCTTGATGAAATCCTTGATGATGTATAACAGGTGATCCAATATTACTCATACATGATCCTAAATGCATGTCATCAGGATAGTCAGGCTTAACACAATTACAATACTCTGGATTCGAAAACATTTTCCTAGTGGCTCCCCGACTTAAAACCATGCCACCTCCTCCAGTGATATAATCGTAGCCATATTCCCCAGTGGTAACACGGAATCCATATCTTTGCCCGAGAGATATCGGCTTCGAGGAATCATAGCATGCGAGGATTTGCCCCATTTTCTTAACACTAAGAATTGTGTCATCATCTGCAATGACGAGCCATTCATAGGTCGTGTTGCTATTAAAATGCTTAATAATAGAGGATGTCTTTTGGCAGTGACCATCTTGAGTATTTATGATATCAGGTAGAACCGTTGTCGGAATGGAAGGATCGCTTTTTTCACTTGCATAGATGATATTAGGAGCTACTTTGCCCCAAGTATCAAGGATAATCGGTAAACGAGTTGAGTGGAAGGACTCTGTTGTTTTAACAGCAAAAAGAGTCTTATCAAGAATATTACCAAGTGGACAAACTTGAGATGGAAGTGAGTACGTGGCACAAGGGTCAGTGGACGGACTTAAGCAAAATAGAGGTGAATGTATGAGTAGAGGCCCTTCAAAATGAGGAGTTCCTTCTGTATCATCATCACCATCAACACTGTCCAAATGGGAGTGATGTATAACATTTGCAAGTTCATAGAGCGGATCAATAGAAAAGGTGTTTGGGAATTTCCCCATTTTCAGTCCATGTTTAGTGATTCTATTGGACAAGTCAAGGACAAGGCGGAAAGAGAGTGCAAAACCTGATCCAAAAGCAGGATATTCAAATCCTGGAGTATCATAGTGATGAATAACGCTATGCTCTCTATCCTTGAGAGCATTTCCCAGAAAGAGTGGATCATCTGGTGAGTAAGGACGGAGTAGAGAGAGGAGGACACTCCCGTTGATCCGTGAGTTTTCGTTTAAAAAGATGAACCAGTCATTGTCTCCCTTGAACTCCTCGTGTAGGAGTGGGAAAAGGGGAAAAAATGTCCATGCCCCATGAAGCGGAGCCTCTCGACCCGTCACGATGACGTTCACATCCGCCTCATCCAGTCCCTCTTTAGACAATTGATCCTTTAGAGCCCTTTCCGTCTCCACAGCTATTTGGTCATGATGCTCCTGGGTCATGAGGACAAATACCATTCGTGAGAGCTCCTCAACAGGATCCCCGAATACTCCAAAGGCAAAAATTGCCAAAAGAAAAAGACCACGCATCTCTAGGTAAAAAGTGAGAAAAGGATCGAATTTCAATTTGCAAATGAGAATTAGGGGGATTTATAAAAAAGAATCATAAGTCAACTCTTGATTATTATACCTCTCTTCCGACATAAATCATTTTGATTGCCTCTGAATTCTCACTACTAACTAATTATTACTTCATCAATTGATGAACAAAAATTATAAATAAATAAATATGTGAATGTCAACGTAGGATACACCGAGAGCTGCTACCTGACTGACTACTAGTGACTGATAGAAATGTTATCTTATACATATATATAATATATTATATATATACATGTCGATGATGTAGAACAAAAATAGCTAATTTTAAATCTACTCCACTAGACGGCGCTTCTTGAAGCTTCAAAATAAAGAAATGGCTAATAAATAGGATAGCATGTTACATATATATATACTCACGACGAGCTTTTTGGGATAAACAAAAACACACACTGTATTCTCCCTTCAGCTGATGTTCATCATTTGACTCTTTTGATTTAAAGCAGCTGACTCTACGAGTTATGAACTCGTAAAGGGTATTATTATTATATATGGTTTTGATATTATTTAAGAAATATATTAAATTGCGTGCCCTTTTTTTGAATTTTTGATATACAAGTATTAACGATTGATTTATATATTGGTAGAATTTATAAATGTATAGTATATCTAAATAATAACTCTGCCCAATATTAAAAAGTTGGCAACAAGGAAGTTACAGAAGGGTAGCTGCCAGTTGTTTTCCCATATTTTTCCTTTCCCCTTTGTGATTCGAGGTTGCGAGTGGAAAAAAAAGCTCAAACAGATCTCTTAGCTAGCTGTACATATTCCTCAATTGAATGAAGAACAATATAAATATTATTTATAAATTATAATGTACTTGTGAAGTCAAATCACTGATGAAAGTACAACATTACAAATTTGAAGTAAAACTTTATTTTCAAAGAGTTTTTCCTGTACATACATAAAACGATACACATTGAAAAATAAAAAAAGGATGGGTATATAAATGATTTAAATATAATTAATTAACTAATATACTTAGGTATATATTCTTTTTAAAAAAGAAAATATAATCTAGACTTCTCATAGATAATAAATAAGAAATTGAAAGGACAACTATTTACATGAATATACTAAGACTTTAATAATAGGAACAAGGGATGAGTGGAGGTAATAATAGTATCTTAGTTTGGAATCAATACTTAGAAACAACAATTTCTTTTTAAAGGGTGGATTTCTTACTTTTAATGTAGTTTAATGAATTACTAGGATCAGCTAGATTTTTTGCTTAAAGGATTCGATATCCGAAGATGATTCTATAGAGGATTCTTCCAAAGTCCCATAGCTAACATTATTGTTGTTATTCTTATTTAAGTATGAGTCGTCCATTAAATTTTTCTCGTCATCATATTGGATAAGCACGACTTGATTTTTGCAGGACGAGATGATCAGATAAAAAGTTGTGGATATGAAACTTAAAATGGTGAATACGACAACGAGTGCAGAACTCCATTCGAATCCTATTTGATCCTTTAAATATCCACCTAGAGTAGGCCCAACAAAAGCACCAAGAGCAAATGTAGATGCCCATAATCCAGAAATAAGGCCATAGGTATTGATATTATTTTCAAATCCACTCTGAATAGCTTCACTATGAGCATCCGAGAATCCAGATACAAGAGAGCATCCAAGGCCCACTCCATGGACACCAAGGGCAACAACTATAAGAGTATAATTCTTGAATAAGCCCAAATAGGGAATAGGCCCCATGACAGCAACTGAAATGGTAATGAGAAAATTTCCAAGGAGGCCTATGAATTTCGGATTTATCTTCTTATCGCAGATCCAACCGAATAGTGGAGCCGTAATTGCGTAGGTGGCCCCGTTTAACATGAATATCAAGCCTGAAAAATAAAGCATAGAGTTTTGAGTCTTGCATTCTTATTTTGATTATACATTACCAACAGTGATGGTGGACACTTCAAATCCATTCTTCAGATGTGGCTCCAAATTGACTTGAATGAATCCGAGGCTCAAAGATGCGGAGAAAACACATACACAAGCCAAGAAAATCGGAACTAAACAAAGAGCTTCCACAACTCCTTTTTTTTTATTTGAACTCACAGCAAAGTCCATTGACGGCATTCCAACTTCAGCAATCAAGGATGAGACTAAAAGCGTAGCTCCCATAACGACAAACGGCAGAAGAAATCCACCAAGCTCATAGAGATATGCCCCAATAGTAGGTCCAACAATCAAACCAAAGCCAAAGCACATTTCAATAGTCGAAAACATGGTCGCCACATTGCTAGAGAATTCTTGAGCAATGATAGAAAAGGAGGCCGTGATGAATGCAGAGTTCCCCAAAGCCTCAAATATCCTTGTAAAAATCCCCGCGACGATAAAGAGCGTTGGATCCTGAATGAGACCCAATACTCCGAAAATAATACAACAGAACCCTGTTATAGCAATGCCCCATACAAAGCATCTACGAATTCCAAGCTTGACCAGGAATTTACCTATATTTATCCGGGAAATCCTCGTTATTTAAACTTTTTATTTTTATGTAGTAATTAATATATATATATATGTGTGTGTGTAATAATACCAATGATAGGACAGACTATGAACACCGTCAATTCAAAGACTCCAAATACGAGTCCATACTGTGAAGAGCTCGCACCCTTTTCCTCAGCCTCATCCGGATAAAATGGAGATTGAAGGGCTACACAAATAGCAGAGCAGAAATTAACGGCTCCAATGATGATTGCAACTAGTTTTTGTCTCTTGGTATAGGCCATAATTGTCCTTGATTAAAGACACAATTAACTCTCCTTCTCACCCCTGTTCGTTGCGTAGGGTAAATTTACAAACAAAAAATAATTATTTATAACACTACTACTAACTAACAAACCCTTGAACAAGATTAGAGTAAAGGGAGATTTACCGCAAACAAACCTATAGATATATTGAATATTCTATTCAGTATTTGGATTCTACAACTAACTAATCTCAAAAAGATGAACACCTTTAGTATTTATATATAATAATTCCGTACATATCACTCCTCTAAATCCTGCACATTGAACCCTTGGGTGATAAACTATGTATTGATTGTCAATTCGTCACGTCATTGCTAAGTCCACCACGAACTCTCAACATTCCTCGAGCATCAGAGAGCTAAGAGTCGTGAAGTATTTTTTAATCAGTATTAAAAACCGGAAAAATTTGAAAACCGCAAATTCTTAAACATACAGCTTATCACAACCTCTCCCCAATATTATTTATTTATTATTATATAAGATTCCCATTTTGAAATTAAATGAGCTGAGTGGCCGGCCGAACGGATACATGTAAAGCTAGCTGCCTATACATACTCTGTTATTTATAGATAAATAAATATTAATTATGTAATAGATTATAATTATTAGAAAGGATTCCTTTCCATGCCGTAGGAATCTTTTCTACGTATGAAACACAGCATTTGAACCTTTCCAATGAACTTTGGAGTGCCTAATTTTAATTTTCTTTAAATAGACTAATTAGATTAATTGTACTGATATATAAATAGAATTGACTAGACTCCTAATTTATGTGAATGATTGATAATGAAGTGCATATAATGCCATTCCGTAATCAGGGCAGGGAACGACAAACAACACCTATATTTTCACGTATATATATTAAATACGACTCATAGGAGATGAATAACCCCTATTTATTGTAATACAAGTGATATCTGGCAAGCAAAGAGGAGTGTTCCAATATTGATGATAAATAATAAGTTATTACTAAGTTATAAAGTAGTCATTGCATTAATATTATTAGCTTAGATGAAATATTTAATATCATAGTTAAATATATAGAATGAAGGCACGACAAAATATAATGACGTCACTCTCTGTTTCTTTCCTCTTCACTTGAGAAAATAAGGCTTAGCAATGGAATAAATAATAGTCAGACACTTGCTGGTAGTTATCTTATTTCTATCACTTGTCGACATCATTTAATAGTATTTCTGCACAGAATCTGCCCCTTGAATTCTTTCTAGGATCGAATTAGGTAAACATGAATAGCGGCGGTGGTGATAGTGGTGGTATGTAAGTAGCCAGCTCATTTTCTTTAATACTACTAATAAGTCATGGTAAATAATTTTAACAATACTATCCATAATCCAAGGTATAGTATTTATGAAGCATATAATATGAAAGGAAAGAAACTGCTTCAAACAGTTCAATTTATATTAAATGAATAACAACATACTCAAAGTAGAGTGTAGTACTGTGTCGTTAGTACACGCCTCGAATTTCCTTTAAAGTCATATACTCTTATGCAGTAGCTTGATGAGAGTATTGCGTCAATTTGCGTACAGATATAGGAAGGAAGGAGTCAATTCCTTGTTGCAATGTCGTCCTCTTCTTCTCCTTGACTCTGCTACCTAAAATTAATTAATAAAGCTATGCCATTTTTCAAAAGGATCATGGAGCGAATTAGTTCCCTTAAAACCATCATGTGGACCAAGGTCATTACCTCTCTGACTCAAAAATACCCAGAGATTGACACATTGATGAAAATCATAAATCTTATGGTCAGAAAGTATCATGAGGAATGCATTGCTGCTGGGATTGCCACGGATTTGGATGGAGATGGCTTTATGGATGACACGGAGGAGGATGAACGATGGGTTCCATATCTACTGACTCTTGGTCTTATCTATAAATTACAAAAAAATGATTCCAAGGCCTGGTACAATCATGAAAACTCTTTTCTGCAAAATGATGATCTCCAGGGTAGGTGAATTTTGTTGAAGAATCTCACATGCACCCCTATCTATCTTCTTACTTTTCAGAGAAGTTTCTCAGTACATTTGGATACTTTTGGCACCTTCTTGCGGAAATTAGTAAATGCATTCGTACTCAAGCATCAGAGGACGTTCTGGAACAATTGAAAACGACTATGACTTCCATACCCCAAGAAGATATTATTTATGCTCATAGTACAGATCAACAAAATATGGGAGATCACTGTCCTGACTTTGCACTTACTCTCCAACGAGATCACAAGTTGGTAGTTCTCACGATTTGTGGAACAAGGATGATTCCTGCTCCAGAGATGAAGGATGTTTTTATGGACTTGTATGCTGACACAGAGCCGTTCCTTCACGGTCATGCTCATAGAGGAATGGCTATTGGATGTCGCAATATCGTGGAAAGGGTCTTACCTCTCATTGTATCGGTATTAGAAGAAAATCCAGACTATGAAGTCATGGTCACTGGCTATTCTCTTGGTGCAGGAATTAGTCAATTAGTCACTATGGAGTTTTTAGAGGGAGAGAGTAATAAAGTGATTCCTTCAGGAACAGTTATACGTTGCTTTTGCTATGGAACCCCTCCCGTATTCTCCTCTGATAAAATCGAAGACTACAAGTGTCCCAATGTCTACTCCATCACATTTAACAATGATGGACTCATTTCAGCATCCCTCACCAACGTTCTCAAGCTCTTTATGCAAATAAAAGCTCTTGAACGGATGAACATGCGACGAAGAGACATGTGTAGACTCGTTTTCTCGAAGTCAGACTATTACATTAACCCCTTAGAAAGTTTTAACAAGAATGAAGGAGAGGATGATGTTGAGGTAGATGCGGACATCGAAACAAACAATGACCAGGATGACGACGAAGATGAAATGGGTGACACGGAAAATGAATTAAAGTCAGAGCTATGGATGCAAGTGAGAGAGGCTCTAGATAAAGTGAATCATGCTGGAGACTTGGTTCATCTTGAGCATCCTTCAAAACTATTTATTTTCAAGAGAAAGAATGACATTCTAACAAGGGTCTTTTATGATACGAATCCCTTCACTTGTAGTCTCCGACTTCGTGCTTCCATGTTTAATGATCATATGCCATGGGGCTATAATACCCTTTTTGAGGGCTTCGGTCTATCATCCGATGAGATTAATTTAAATTGTGTCAATTGATTTCTTTTAGGGGATTCGTTGCTGTGACTTCGTGAAGATTTTAGTAATTTCATTTTTTTCTTAAAGAACAAACAAACAAATAACTAACTAACAATATCAATCTTTTTATACGGGTATTGTATTGTCCACTTTGAAATCTGTCAAAAGTTCTATTTTATATCAAGTAATGTGGTATAAAGAGTTTGATTTTTTTGAAGGAAAAAATATACGTTTTTATTCAATTGGAATTTTAAACCATTTTTGTAACCAAAGTTCAAATGATGATGATTTAAAAAAAAAGTAAAATATGGAAATAATTTTATACATGGAAAAACGTTCCTTTGTCTCTTTCGAATGAATCATATATATATATATATATATTGTATAAATACATTCAACATACATTTATTATGTAATTACCCCTTTCATTCCTCGCTTTAATATGTATTTTCAAAGCTTATAAATTCATATAATGATAAATATACTATATATAATTAGATATTATAAACAAGACGACGTTATTTGAAATATACACAACAGTAGAATTAAGATTAATGAATTTAATTTAATGTTAAATGCTGAGGCCTCCATCAATTTTATAGTCTCCTCCCGTACAATACGCTCCCTAAAAGAATTATAATTAGGATGAGTGTGCATCATAAATCTCAGGATATATCAAGGAAGATACTCTTTTCTTTTTGATACATACTGTGTCTTCGGCCAGGGTAAGGACAAAACTGGCAATTTCAATGGAAGTTCCTAGTCTTTGCATGGGCTGACGATTGATAAAGTCATTGTAGGCCTTCTTTGGATTTGGAGAATTATTCACTCGACCTCTAGGGGAAAGTAAAACGTTTGAGTCTTGAGTGAACCTTTTAATACATTGTCATACCTCAATGACGGAGTATCCACCGTTCCTGGACAAATGCAGTTTACTCTAATGTTGTGTTTAACAAGATCACATGCTAGGGATTTGGTAAAACCAATTACAGCGGCTTTGGTCGTTCCATATGCAAATCGATTTGGTAGACCTTTGAGAGATGAACAAATGGAGGACATATTTACTATACTTCCACCTTTCTTATTCTCAATCATCTTGAAATACAACAAGGATTACAATTAACATTAAGGTAGTTGTATAAATGAAAGATTAAATATTACAGAAGGCACGAAGGCTCGACACATGTAGTACATGCTATCTACATTTATTTCAAAGCTACGCTTCCATGAGTCTTCATCACAGTCCAAAAGACTTCCATGATGTACGTATCTAGCATTGATTAAGTAATTATTTGAACCGATTCATGTATAAAGTATGGATTTTTACCCTGCACAATTGAAGAGTATGTCAATACTCTCAATAATGGAGTTCTTGGCCCTCATCACATCCTCCTTATTAGTCACATCTAATTTGAAAATGGATATACCCTCATGATTTGACAAATCATTAAGTAGAGTTTCGTTAATATCTGTTGCATAGACTTTGGCTCCTTCCTTTGCAAAGAGTAGAGCTGTTTCACGGCCGATGCCTTGAGCCGCGGCAGTGATGAGTGCTACTTTTCCGTCTAGTCGACCCATTTTCAATTTGTAAGAAACTTCTTAAGTGTGTACAAAAGTGAAGTGTGTTGTACTATGAATTATGATCCAATATGTGCAGACATAATGTTATTTATATTTGTTTGTAACTAGCTAGTGGATCGAACTTGATTGAAAACTTGAAATTAGATATTGTTTTTATAAGCCCTTGTAAAATATTAGATAGATATATTTAACGCAATAGTATGTATATTTCATTGAGCTGACCTAATGCAAGACTACATCATTTTAGAAACAATATTATTATGCGACATTCATTTAAAAAAAACACAATCATTAAGACGATTTTTTCCTCTTAAAGTCCTCAATATTTTTTTCAATTTGTGGTACGCATTTACGATATAAATCCTTTTTATACCCAAAATAAAACATAATCTCTAAGAGAACAAAAAGAGGAGCCGTAATGAAGGCTTGGAAAACATTATCAAGGAGAGCAGGAGCTCTCTTTTCGAAAATCCCATGGCCAATAAATTGAAGGACCCATCCTCCAATATGAACCCCTAAAGCAACATTCCATCCATCATATCCGTATATCAATGCTCCATTCTGTACGGATTTCAATGTCGTAAAATATATTCCAATTATGAGAAGGGAGGCTATTTATTGAATATTCATAGTGGAAAATAGAACGCAATAATTAAAATCAGTCTCTGAACCTATTATTTAATATTTATTTATTCACCCAAAATCCCTGCAATAACATCCGTGAGTAGAAACACGATGATGTAGAGAGAGAGTATGAAAAAGGCATAGTTCTCTACTATGGGCTCAGGAAGAAGGTTTGATAGTACAGGTGTGAATTGAAGGAGATAGATAGCAGACCAGGCAATGTTCCATATACATAGCAGATGGATCCCAATGTTGACAGGATTGCTATGATAGGAACCATAGAAAACGAGGTTTCTCTCGAGGTTGAAATAGTCCCTCACTCTCATTTTTTCCTGATAATTTAACTGCAACGCACTCCAACAATAATAAATAATAATATTGAAGCTACCGGACGGCGTACCCAACTCTAGCCTGCCTAGTTTTACTCAAGGGATACCCCTAAGCTCTATATAGTATTCCTTGCTTTACTTAGTTCAATACAATACATGTATTTTACATCACATTTTATTTTGTTGACCCTATTTATCTAATAAAAAAAGGAATATTTTTTTGTCAATCAACACGACGAGCTTTTTGGGATAAACAAAAACACTATGTATTCTCCCTTCAGCTGATTTCCATCATTTGACTCCTTTGATTTAAAGCAGCTGACCCTACGTATTATGAACTCTAAAAGGGTATTATTATTATTTCTGATGTTGATGCATACAAAACATATTAAATCAAGAATTGCGCGCCCTTTTTTTGAATTTTGAATATATTAGGAGTAGTAACGATTGGTTTATGATTGGTAAAATTTATAAATATATAGTATATCTAAATAATAAATTCTGCCAAATATTAACAAGTTGGCAACATGGAAAATACAGAAGAGTAGCTACCAGTTGTTTTTCCAAATTTTTCCTTTCCCTTTTGTGAGTCGAGGTTGCGAGTGGCCAAAAAAGCTCGACGTGCAAATGAAGAATCACGACGAGCTTTTTTGTCTACTCGCAACCTCGACACACAAAAAGGAAAGGAAAAATTTGGAAAAACAACTGATTGCTACCCTTTTGTATTTATAAATTCTACCAATCACGAACCAATCGTGAATATTCGAAAATTCAACAAATGATTAAATATATTTATATATAACAAAATCAGAAATACTATTAATACCCCTTACGAACTCATCACGTCAAGCTTTTTTGTCCAATCCCAAGCTCAATTGACAAAAGGGAAAGGAAAAATTTGGAAAAACATATGGTAGCTACCCTTCTGAATTTTCCTTGCTCACAATTTGTTAATATTTGGCAGAATTTATTATTTAGATATATTATATATTTATAATAATTTATATTTCAAAAAATGCTCCCCCCCCTCTCACTATCACAGAATTTCGGCAGTGATAAAAATGGGACGGAGTCGATGGATGATCTCGTATCAAGGTCAACCATTTCTTATTTCGTAAAAAGATTAGATTCTTGGAACTTGAGTTGTTAAGCTCAACTTCAGAAGAAAGACATCTGGTCTGCAAAGAAATATCATAATTACCACTTGATATACATTTTATAACGTCTCCAATATTAGATCTAGTCCTTATCTCTCGTAGTCCTTGCGTTTTTCCAGAAAAATGAATACTATAATTTGTTGCCAGCTGCTGTTTTCCCTACTTTTCCTTTCGCTTACTCCCTGTATTCGAATTAGCTCATCATAAACTGTGAGCAATTAATTTATCAACTATTAAATTAAGAATAAGTCCACAGCGGGAAAGAATTGGCTGCCTGCTAACTGATTTTGAGCCTTTTTTTGTTTCTGTTGAGAGTAAAGGTTGTGAGATACAATAAAGATAACGTCGTATTCTATGCTAGTTTATCAAAAAATAATTATGTAACTTTTTATAGAGTACGAGTGTAGATTTTTTTGAGTGAACAAAAATCAGTTATGTAATATTTAGGCTGAGTTTGTCACAATTTAAATTCGTGACAAGGTTGTTTAGAGATGTACGTATCAACCGGTTTTTGTTTCTTTTCTTCTTTTTTTGATAATATTTCCCGCCATTAATTTAACAATAAAATGATGTCATCGGTAGGGAAGGGCATTTTGTTGAGGTAAATGCTCATGTGTGAGCCTTGAATACATTTTTGTTTTATTGATATTCATTAATGAGAAAGTTTGTTCACAAAGATACGTAGGTTGTCCCAAACATGCACAAAATTTTAGCAGCCAGGGCTGTTAATTTGTGGTACCCTGGTAGTTGATACTGATAAAATGTGTCCAGACCTACGGAGGAAAGCTGGATGTCGGCCGGCAGATAAGAATCCTTAACTGTGAAAGTTGAGCGAAAAACTGAAAATTCCGTCTCAAGTTCACCAAATACCTGAAATCGTCTCTTAAACTCCCACAGTGATCCTACAATCTTGTCGTTTTACGTCCACATCAGGTGTGAATGATCACACATACATCTCTCAGACAGAGAAAATGTGCAGGATCGTCACTTGCCAGTTGCTTCTCCCACAAAACCAGCTTCAACTTAAATGCGTGTATTTTGTCACACAGGCAACTTTTTTGGGGCCTTGCAACATTTTGTTCAGACTGCTCAAGTGTTCAGTAATACCAACCAAAAATGCATTTTTGCAAATGAGGGTGTAGCGGACAAGTAGAGAATAGGGTATGAACAGGTTCTAAACAGCAAGATGGTGCAAAACAGTGCGCACCTAGCGGATAATTCATGAACTACATTTGATTAAAAAATTTAACCCCTGTCTTTTATGTATTTTTTCCACTTTCAAATTATCCTCCGGGCCTGATTGAACCTACTTTCGAGAAGGTTCCGGCCCGCAGGCCGTATGTTTGACACCCCTGCTCTAGACTCTACGATACTGAGTTCAAATTGATGATTAAATTAGAAGTACCAAATGTCACTTTTCTCTCCTTCCTTAAACTCAACACTATCTCTACCTTTTGCTCATGTCTAGCAGTTGGTCAATCATCAGTGATGGATAAAAAGGGTCCAGCTGACACGCACGCCCGAGATGATGTCATAAATAAACATGGTACCCTTGAAGTAAGGCAGAATTTCAGCCGATCACATTTGAAGGAGCGGAATGCATATTATTATTTTGATGTTTTAGAAAGAAAGAAAAAGAAGTTTGAAAAGACAAATGTTCCCAATAACCGTCCTTTTTTTGCATGTCAGCTGGACCCTTTTTATCCATCACTGTCAATCATATTCAGTGATGTAAAAAATGGCGATTTTTAAGCGTGCGAGTAGCTCCTCCCCTTGATGACGTCAAAAATGATATGGTAACTATAAAAGCCAGCTTATTTGCTGTCGATGTAATACTATGTATGTAGCTGTGACAGCCTTGCTCCAGGCTCAAGACAGCTCTTCTTGGACTTATAGTAATTAATTAAATTAAATTGATGTTTTAGTAAGATATTATTGAAATCAAAGATGAAGATATTACTTTAAATAAACAGGAAATTTTCCAAATTTCAAAATCGGTACATTAGTTTTGGATTTATTGCTATTTTTGTTAAAATTAGATTATTTGTATTAATTTTTAAGAAAAATAAGTACGTATATGGTAATCTCTGCTCTATATATAAACTAATATTAATGTTTTTAGCTTGATAATAATGGTTGTTTATTCATTAACAAAATAAAGCTTTAAGTTTTTTGATATTTGCATATTTTAAAAACAATGATTGAAGATTTAATAATGATATTTATAATTATTCTACCTTTTCTATAACTCAAGAATATGGCTGAAAACATATTAAAAATGTCAACAGATGAAATATTTTATAGAATAGAAGTATAAATATTTTAGTTCGAGCAAATTTTTTTCCATAAAGTCATTCTTTCGAGAGATATTAACATTCAGAAAGTTTTCAACCAAAATTGAAGAAAAGGTTGTGTGATGTTATCGTAACTTTTATAATAGATAATATAATATACGTATAATAAAAATTATTATGTCAAAAGGAAAGGGAAAACAGCTTGATGATGTATGAATGATGAAAGAACATTATGTAGGGTTTCAACTAACAGGCATTTTGAGAACTAATCGCACGCTTAAAAATCGCCGTTTTTTACATCATGATTCATATTAACCCATTAAATATAAATTTTTTTTAAAGTGTCGTACTCCTCAATTACATTAATTAACATTCACAGATTACAAAAGAATACTCAATTTGATTTTTTTAACTCAAAATGTACAAATTACGAGGATATTTATAATGATCTCCATTTCGGGATCATGGTACCTAGAGACTTCATTTATATGAATATTTATTAATTTACTTTTATTATACAACTATAATCCATCACAAAAAACTATTTCGATATTAAATATAAAATATATTATATTATATTCTTAATTAATTCTAAAGAGATAAATGCCACTTTTTTAAAACAATATACATAAATTCGTGTAATGCATTCCTTTCGGACATATTTTTGACACGCAGCACATTTCCGTTCTTTGTTCAAGGCATTTCATGGAGTTGAAAGTCGATAAACAAAATATCATATAGATGTCTTGTTGATGGTGCTATACCAACTATCTAGAACTTTTTCGAGCATTTGATTAGGGTAGAGTCCAATCGTCAGGTGTTGAAATGATCTACCCCTAAAGCCAATAATGAAGAAATCATAGACTATGAAAACGTGAATGGAATTGATACAGCTTCAAATATACTTTGATAGCATTTCTATTTTTTTACTGAATATATTGAAGCATTTGAATAAAGAAAACAAAAGGGCAAGGCTTCACATCATGATCCTTGAAGAAGACAATGAAAAACTTTATGAAAATTTGAAGGACATACAAAAAAGGCAAAAAAAAGGCACACCACCAAAAAAATTGGTTGATGTGCCCATTTAAAACATGTTAGTAGATATAATAAAGTATGTTTCACTAAATAATCTGTTGATACAGTGATATTTATTTTCTATATATTAAGGCTGAAAACAAACATATTTTAAGCCTAAACAATTGATACAGATCCAAACAATGTCATTTTATTGGAAAGATAATATTTCTACTATGAAGAATCACTAATTATAATAAGTATATGATTAATAGACTAATAGTTATTAGTTACTTTGTTTTAAGTAAGTATAATATCTCTATTTGTAAAGCATTTAGATAATACCTAAGACCCATCTAGAAATAGACTATTAAAAATACAAACATAAATGAAGTCCCAAATACAAAAATGATTTTTTTTATTGCTACAATGTGGTTTTGGAATAAATTTTCAATCAATCGAAACTCTTTAGTGCTTTGTTGGACATGATTATTTATTGACTCACATTGAACATTCGTGAACAACAGCTTCATTTGTATAAAGCATCATCTCAAGTGAATCATCAATATATATTATACTATTCATTTAATGAATTACAGACATGAAGCTTACATTATTATAAAATAATAATTAAATGTATGATTTTTGAGGAATTTTTTAGAGGTGTAAAACTACAGGAAATTCCAAAAAAGAGTTGTATAAGTTAATTAATGTTCTCTTTCTGATGTGTTTCCGTGGATAATTACATTTTTAAAGTTCAAGGAAATTAATTATGCGTTATATAAGCATATAATGGTTATAGCAAACAGAAAATCGGAAGATTTAAATTCTATACAACCTCTCCTTACATTTTAATTCTATGCAATATCTCCATTGATATAATTTGATTAAATTTTACATTTTGCCTTCAAAGAGGGGGTCGGGGGATTCTGGACAAACTTATTTATTTGCAAACGTATTTTTAAAATCAAGATGCAGCATTCAAGATGGTTGATCTTTAATTTGTATGATACCCCTTACAGTACTGGAATCACACAATGATGAGTGTATTTTATATAAAAGCTAATTTTACAAATTAAAGAAAATTTTTTATTAAAATAATATAAAGCCGATTTCATTCCATTTTGACAAAAGGTCGTCTGAGTATGAATGAGTGTTGTAGTGTTACATATTTCCTTATAAAATCATACCTATCCACTGATTTTTTAACCATGGGAGCTGTCGATTAAATGATAAATAATAATAATTAGAAAGCCACTCATAAGTTCATTAAGGAGGCCACCAATCATGACCTAGTGGCTAGCTAGAATTTGTAGAAACAACATCAATATTTCAAGGGAAATCGTAGATAAGTTGAATGAGGAATGTAGAGGAAATGTGTGAAATAGATTTTACAGGAAGATAATTCATATCTAGAGATTGTTTTTATAATTATAATTCAAGTAAGATGAATAATACAAAAAATGATTAATTCAAGGAAAAAGTAAAAGACGGGAATTAAAATGTTCAGCTAAAGACATATTAAAAAGCCTTAGAGAACAAACGTCATGTATCCTTCCTTTTGCCAACATATTTTGCAGAACAAAAGATGTGCTTCTTTTACACATGTATAGCAAAAACATCCAGTCATTTTCTATTGGGATGTGAGCCCATAAAGGAAATATAAAGGCTTTTGATGGAAGTGTTTTATTTTAGATTCAAATTTGTTTTTAAGAGTAAAATAATCTTATTTTTATTTACGTACATTGATGGGTCATGAGGGAGACATACTCAATTTTATGGTGAGCAAAGTCCAATGCCTTTTATATAAATTTATATGCACAAAACCCTTCCTCAGATCAATAATGTTTTATATGAGCTTATTCAGTCTAACTTTTGATTTTTAAAAGGTAATAATAATTTGAGAATGTATTATAATATATATAAATACTATAATCTTATTTTTTTTAAAATCAATTAATAAATTTGTACGTACATAATTTATGTGGACTTTCTTGTTCTCCTACCTAATATTTTCGTAAGCTAAGATAATTGTACCCATTATACAATACTGTTCAAATACTACTTTCGATTAACTCTCTGAATAAAAGAAGACAAATGTCCTTTTGTATAGAGTTCCTTTAATGTAAAGATGATAGAATTTGATATAAAAATTTGTGTCTTCTCAAGATAAGGAGGATATGTAATTGAGTTGACTTTATTTTTATTGGATAAACTGGACATCTCTTTTTTAGTGAGACTCATTATCTGATACAACCTATTTATATTGATTAAGATCTCAAGTACATACATACCTTGATGGATTCTTACTAACAAGATTGTACCTATTTGACTATATATCATTAAGATAAAATGTGTGTAGTCTTCATGTTGGTATAAGGACTGTTCTTACAAGGACTATAGTTATTTTATATTTATACAATTCGATCTAAAATGATGGCATATTTACTGATTCCAAAATAAAGAATCCAGCCTTGTTTCTCAATTTACTACTTATGTATTCGTTCATATTACAGACAATTTTCAAATTCATCGATCCTCCTTCATAACACTATCGTCAATAAAATGAGTTTCTGCAATAATACAATCGAGTTTAAAATCCCCCTGAAAAAAAAATACCCACTCTGATATGAAATAAGACTCTGAAAAGCAATTACTTTAACGAATTAATGCCTTAGCTCTGATAACTATGGTTTTTGATTCATGAACCGTGGTTCATGTGGCCGATTAAATTGTACAAATCAAGTACAGAATTGTCCATGGGCTATTTTTAGTACCGAAGAGAGTTGACTCCTGAACTAAACTGCATTTAAAAGCGGCGAAAAAGTCTGTGAGGGATCATGCCATGGGAGGTTTTTTGAAAAAATAACCCTCAAATGAAGCAATTAGGCCCCTCCAACATCATCTGTGTCGATTCTTAAACTATGGTACGCAAGTTCAAGGAAGGAATAAAGTAAAAACATTTGAAAATCATTATTCTAAAACAAGGATCTCCAAAGTTGTTGATGTAGACTCTTTAGGATACATGAGTACATAAGGTACCAAAAGGGACACATATTAGCCATTTTTGGCGGTTCGGTGAGTATTTTGAAGGGTTTATTTTATGTTGAACCATGAAAGAGGGTTATTCTCATTATATATGTATGTAAAAAGTTTGCATTTCAATAATAATATTTAGTAAATAAAAAGTGTTTGAATGAACGGATTTTATTTTATATTATTATCGTGGCTTGTGTCCTTATAAAAACAAAGAATTGATATCCAGGTTCCAGGGTCAGAATCAGTTACTTATTTATTAAGGTAAAAATGCGGGGTTCTTCTACATATAGTCAAGGGTCTTACTTCAGGTAATGAAATGTTTTGAAGGCCTCATATATCCTTTGGAAGCTCAAATAGTCTATTAGTGTCCAAAAAAATATTGTGTTGATTAAAATCAATAAATTCATTTGTCAAAAATCAGGATTTGAAAAAAGGGGCACAAAAAAATAAGTGACTCCATATTTTTGTTTTTATTAATAATATTGGCATTCTATTATTATTATTATATTTAACTTGAAGCTTTTTCCATGGTAATGATTGCTTGATCAAGCATGGAACACAGAAAATAACAACATATATAGTGTTACATTATATAATGATACAAATTAATTATAATTATACGTAATAATAATAATAATAATAATATGTTGGTTGCTTTGGTAGTTAAGTGTTACTATTATTGTTCTCTGCGCAGCGGAGCTCAATCCCGATCCCATCCTTTCCCAACTGAATCTCCACTTCCTCCTCAATCTCCACCTCCTCATTCTTGTACTTTTGATAGAGCTCTGAGGCCTTCATGCTCAGGATTTGCTTTACCTCTGCCTTTGTGCATTGTGTGAATACGTTTCCACTCAAGTCCAAATATCGACCTCCAGAAATCTCCAAAACTCCACCCATGATGCCCTTATCCAGATTTGGAGCAGAATAAACTGTGTAGCAACCATCATGAGAGGAACCACAGCCCGCTTTGATCTCTGCGTGACTTCGGACCACGCATAAAAGGCCGTTTTGCTCTATACAATATAGATATTACATAAATAATAATTAAGCATGTCAGAGTACTCACTTAGAAAGGAGCGAGTCACATCTGGTCCGAAGAAATGTCCCATGCCACGGGTTGAAGCGCTCACTCCTGACTTTAGTACAGGGTCAGACCAAAGCAAATCCGCCACAATTCGATTATCCTGTGGCTCTACGGGTTTTCTGGAATGAGTGATGAACAAATTATAATAATAACAGAGATAATTAATTAATTAATTAATTAGTGAATAAATGAATGCTAGAGCTCCCTTACTTGATACAACGAATGTCGTTAACGGTCGCATTGGGAGAAATACCGCCGTGAACAATAAATATCCGAGTTTCCACAAGATGCACAAGGGGTAACCACCGAAAAATCTCACCGAAATGCTCAAACATGAATAGATCTCCATATTTGTGATTGATTTCCTTTTGAAAACCGTGGCGGGAATTGAGAGCAGAGGACTCGTGATTTCCTCGGTTAATAAAAATATAGTCTGGATACACGTATTTGTAGATAAAAAGAAGGAGAATGCACTCCAGAGACTTGGGACCCTTATCCACAATGTCTCCATTGAATAAGTAGTAGTTTGTGGAGGATGGTGGACCTGGTAAAGAGAGCAGTGGTTCTTAAACTCTGGTTTTGAACAAGTGGATAACTGTACTTAAAAAACACATTTCGAAAAAAAGTTTGAGGAACGCTGAGTTAGTTTTAAGAGAGATGGAAAACGGAATGCCTGGATACGTGTGAATTAAGGATATATTATGTTGTCTCTGCGTCTATTTTTTTTATCCCTCTAGTGTGTAAAAAGTTTATGTTTGACTCATTTGGTAAAAATTAAGCCCTTATAAAACAAATAACAAAGAATCAAATAAAGAAAAATGTGGGCCAAGGACTTTAGCTTTAACTCCTTTTTTAGGTCCCTTTTTCTTAAAGTTAATGTGAAAAAGTATAGGGAAACACCATTCCACAAAAGTTTGTTCTGCCAAAAAAGCAAATTAATTTAATTTCTAGGACCTTTATTATTTTCAAATTAATAAAAGGGATTTACTTATTGCCTAGCAAATATAACTATTTCTAAAAATGCACTCGGTTAAATAAAAAAAGAATGAATGAATGAACTAATTAATTTAGCAGATTTAATCTCAACTTATTAGAGACACAAGATCACAGAAGGTTCATATCTATTAAAATAAATTTATTCCCTTTCTAAAAAAATAATATATCATATTATTCATTATAATAAAAATTTAAGAACTTCAACACCGAACCTGCTATTTTTTTGCCCTAAAAAGTAATTGAATTAATATTGCTACTGAACTGAATTAATTCTCTCAAGCAGAGGATCTTGTAACGAGGAAATCTCACAAGTTAAAAGATGTTACCTTTTAAACCCCACTAAATAAGTTTATGTTATGACTTATGAGGCAAATGACTGGATCAATAACAAATTATAATTTGACTCAAATTACAAGCAGTTGAGAATCTCTGCTCATGCTTTAAATAAGTTCCTTTTGTTTCTCTCAAAGAGTCAAAATTCGTGATTTAATTCATTCTGAAACATAATTCTATATAGAAAAAAGTATTTTCTTTGCATTGATTTCTTAAATTAATTTCGCATTGAAGTTTATTTTCGTGTGGATTTCTGAGGTTTTCTTTTTCAACTCAACTCAAAAGTTGGCTCAAAAACTGTGAAAATATGTGCTACAATATTCATAAAATTAAAATTGATTCAAAATAGCAACAACTCAAGAACTGATTACATATTATTCAAAATTAATAATATTCGAAATACAACACTTCAGAAAAGTTCACTCGTGCAAATTGTTGTATAGTATAATAAATTAATCGATAATTAATTAATTATTGTTAATTAAATTAAATGAAAAGAAAACCATTTGACAAATTGAGTAGATTTAAAATAACTAAAGCAGTCATTGACATTCAGCTGGTTTACGGAGTATTTATCTGTAGATTGAAATCTGTTTCAACAAAGCCCCGGTTTACCCTTGGAGAAGAGTATCTCACATGGGGAACTTGTTGTCAGGAGTGATTTCATCTTAGAGAAGACCTTTTTGATTCACCACCAAGTTGTGTAAGGCACAAGAGTATCATATAAATAATAAAAAAACGGTGGGGGGAGAGATGATTCAATATAAAAGGGGGTTAATGTATTAACAACTGAATGAATATCGTTCAATGAGTTGTTTTTTCCTTAGTCCTTCAATTTTTTCCTACTCAGACGTTCAAAAAAGAAGAAAAAGCATGAATTGCGCTCATTTTTTTTTGCTTAAGTATGTTTCCTAAAGTAGGAGTCTTTCTAGATTTTTTGTTTGTTTGAGGGATGGATAACTCAGAAATTTGACTACTAAATCCAATCAACAACAAACTACCATGAGCAAAATATACCGGGAAATTTGAATATAATTTTGTTGGGATTCTGATAGGAATAAATGTTTTTGTTTTTTAAGTTGCCACTACCATCACTGACATTTGTGCCAAATTACACGTACAAATATTCATTAGTGTTTGAGATACGCGTCGTCCTTTTGGGAAGAGCTCAAATATAATTTCTTATTTTTTAAAATGTCCGAAAGATGATGACTCAAATGCAATTTAGAGCAATTTTGTGCTGCAATTACAATGAATATTCTTTTGAAATTTTGAGAATCAATAGTTTATTCCTATAGATACATAACTTATTACTCAAGAAAACCGATCATCCCATTTTAAATTTGAATAGTATATCTAATCTCAGCTGTTAGTGTTCTGTAATTATATTATTGACTTAATACAAATTTTGTAACTGTTTTGGAAATTGGAAAAAACGTGCGCATTGCATCGGGGAACTAATTTTGAGATGAATGAACTAAATTTTGATAGATAGATGAAAGATCCTTTGGTTCCCGATATTTTTTGTCCATAGTAGTATAATACCTAATAAAATACCTTGAAATAAGATTCCACCGAGTTGCACATCCCTGTAGAATCCGGTATTAAATCACAACTAATACCTAAGGCAGTAATCCAGGTAATATTAGTACAGACTATAAAATATAGTGAGGTAAATATATATATATATATATATGCCTGTATAATCTGTTGTAAAGTCAATATGTCTCCCAAAACAAGAGCCATATTTAATGATACCTAGACCTAAGGTAAATGTAAGTAATTTCTACTTTATAATGTTGCATTACGCCATTTGCACACATAGACGGATGCAATATGCATCCGTTTGCCCTTTTGTATATATATTTTGAATCAAAAATAACAAGACCAATACTAGTTAAAGTGAACCCTCGTTGATAGATCCGTGATTAAAAAAAAAGTATTTTTCTTCCTATTTCCTTCCACATTCTGATTTGTTCACAACATATAAATAATACATTTATGGCATTAGAGTTCGATCGTTATGGATGCTGATTATATGTATGTATGGAAGCATAAAAAATTGATAACCCATTAATTGGATGATTTTTGTGATGCAATGAAGTGTTGATATTTTTAAAACAATATCAGTAGCATACTATAACATTGTTAAATAATCTATTTAACTTTTGTATTAATACAAACACTATTTATTCCCATATATATATATATGCACATGAAGGCAGTCCCTAACAAGGCCTAAATCATTCGAGAATGATCACTCCAAATTCTAAGGGAAGGGCGCAGTTGATAAATAAAACGTTTGTTAAGAGCAAAAATCTAGGATGTGGTCAGAATTGGAGCATATAACAATTTTGTGTGTTTGTTGAATACATTTTCAATTTATTATATCTAGGGATGTGCAAAATGTGTTGAGTTTAAGAAAGGAAATGAAGAGAAATGAATGTTGCTTATTAATCAATTTAGATTTAGTCTTCTCATAATTTCTCAAAGTTATAACTTGAACCAATTATAAGTAGTTTAAATAAGTATTAAGAAAATAATGTGTTGTTCCTTCTCAAACTCACTTGAGTTTTCTCATCTTCACTCAGTTATTGAGTACTACTCAATATTATTGTCAATAATAATCATCAGATAAAATGAAACAAAGGGTTCAGATAGTTGTAATGACGTGCATGCACACTCATCTCAACAAAATGGTCACCCCTAATCATATATCGATTTAATTTGAAAAATATCAAAGCCATAAAACCAAGATTCCCTTGTCTACGAGACAACTTTTCCTTCCACAAGATGTCGCTTTTGGAATACGTATTTATATTTGTCTTCCCTTTGCAGAGTTTGCCATGTTTTAATCGCAATTAACAAAGTAAGTTATATAGTGAGTAATTCATGAATCCCTCAGCGCCCTCTAGCGTACCCAAAAAGTCGTCTCCGAGCCATTTAGAAAAAATTAACTATGTAATCGTTGTTTTGCCACTTTATTTCACTACTTTGGTAGCAAACTAACCTCTTGATTCGTACTTAATAGGGGATTATACAAACGATGTTAACAATTGCAGTACTTTTCATGTCGTCAAAATAAATCCAATTCTTATAATCTGAGATTTATTTTGAAATATATAATATTATAGCATACACTCATGTATCGACAATACTCCGTTTATCCTTCAAAAGCCAAACATGGGCTTTTCGGTTAACTCGTCAAGGCTAGCTGCCTTTTTAGAGAAAAGGAAGTATGCATAGCATACTATCAAATTGTCATTCATAGTCAAATAGTCAAGTTTTAGTGCGTGTTATTGTTGAGTCATGCTTTTATCTTTGATTATGATAAACACGACGCTTCACTAAGTGATGAGACATCATCAATCCTCATTAAAATGAGGACCATTGCCTATGTCAACAATAGCAAAATAAAGTTACACCTATAATAACATTACATTGATACAATAAATGAACCAAGGACTATAAAAATATGATGGATGAAGAATTATGAATAATAAATTGTAGGCATACATATTATACATACATACATTGAGGACTACACCTCATTACTCATTAGCAGGGAGGGAAATAACAACAAGAACAACAACCAAACTTTTATTTGCAAAATAATAGACTCCACAAAAAACATTTAATTTGCCTCGTACACACCGATTCTTTTACCTACGTACCCCTAATTAGTCCTTTGATCTATATACATACATAAACAAAAATGGCGCGAGTTCCTTTGTTCGTTCATGTGCTTTAAACAAGGACACGAACAAGATAGGAGAATAAATATGTATATAGAGGACAGGGTGGACTTAGGGTAAATTAGCCTATAAAAGGGAATGTCTTGTCAGTCTCGTAGATTACCCGAGGTCACCAGAGGCTAATTTTGAAGCCAAAATGTGATTTGAAGGCATGTGAAGCCGAATTTGAGGTTGTCTATTATGTCAAAAGTTTGAGGAAATGATCAATTTACATGGACTGAGTGAGATCGTTCAAACAGTGGGCCACCGTGTAGCATAAAAGTATAGCTTAAGAGTAGATGATTAATATCTAGTGAATTTAAACTCAAATTCTATTTTGTGAAAGCCTTTTATTCAAAGAGCATACTAAATTGCGTTAAAGCAATTTACCTCCTTTGATATTTTATGTATGTACATACCTAGATATTTTTACTTCCGAGGGTTTTTTAATTGAATATACATTGCGTAAGTGTGGAGGCAAGGATCCAATTTGATATAAAATGAAAAAGATTTTTTATTTCATTTCTACAAAAACACTTTGATAACAATAATTATATTATTTTAACTTTAGTTAAATACAAATAAATGATTACAAATGACTCTTTTTCCTTTTTTTTTTTCTCAAGGACTTGAACAATCTATTAATATTTGAATTTGAATTTTAATTTCTGACTGGATCACGGATCTAATTTTATAGAGTAAATTATCTGATCTGATATTCATTAACTCTCCCAAGCTTTTCTCAAAAGAGAGCCAGATTCAAAATACTTTGGTAGTGACTAGTAGTTGGACAATTCTTACTTTCTCTGGACTGTTTCAGAGCTTAACAAGAGTCTATTCGAGTCTCAACATTAAATGAAATAAAATCAAAAACTGACAAGGAGCTGAATAGGGTGTGTGGCAATTTTTGTGGGAATTCGTCCTTAAATATAAATGGCTAATACTCCCTCCCTAAAAACTTTTGTATTGTTTTAATACACATTAAATTTTGTGACTGGATCAGAGAATAAAGGGGGGACTACCATGAGAAACATAAATACAAAGTACGCACCTTTGATCCGAAGTATCTTTAGCAAATCATTGTACTGTCCATGAATGTCCCCACAGACATTGAGTATGGTGTCCTCAGAGAGATTAACATCCACCAAAACGGGGGTTCGTCGATAAACATCCTCCATTTTGGCTAATAGAGCATACACACACTTCCTCCGGAGTAGTCCATCATTGAAAAAAAAGCTTTCATACTCGGATAGATTATCCTCATTCAAATTTAGAAAGCTGTTTGCCTCATCCGGATGTAAGGGAGAGTCATAGAGGATGGGGCCCTCATAGGGCTCCTTGGGATTCTCTCCTAAATCGCTATCAAAGTCTATGAGGCTTGAGAATTTGGCAGATTTGGAGCGAAGCTTTTTTTTGAGGTTCACTTTGCCATAGAATGCCACGGAGGAAAAGGAGTCTTTGCATTTGGTTTTGGCGAGGTGGAGAGAGGGAATGTCGTTGGTGAGGCGAGTAAGGGCCTGCATTGTGATGTAGGCTTATCAAGTAACTAGGGTTGTTGCTATCTGAAAAGGAGTACATTCAACTATTATATCCATGTTGTACATACATACACATAGAAATGACAAAATGAGAGGAAATTCCGGTTTTTTCCCTTCATTTTTCTCGGCCATTAGTTTTAAGGAGAAATAGAAATGAAAATATTGGAAAAATCATTACTCTCTCATTTTCTGAATCGTTTTTCGTTCTTCATTCCTTCCTTCCTTGCTATTGAACATAGGTTATATGTATGAAAACAAAATATTATTTTGTTCTTAGCACAAAATAAAAGGAATAGAAAAAGAGGCGAAACAAAACAAAGTATGTAAACATCCATACAAAAAGAAAAATAAAGAACAAAAGTAGACTCTTGTTGTTTTTGTTGTTACAAACACACAAAGGGGCCTCCTCCTTTATACATACAGACAAGGGCAAGTAATTAATGATGATAAATTGTGTCGTTTTAGTCATTATGCTTTATACCATCCTCAATACTTATGTATAAACTACAGTCAGCAATATTTATTTGTGTACAAAAATTGTTTTCCGAAAAAAGAAGAACTTTTTCCATCACACCCTTCCCGCGAGTTTTTTAAAATAATTTAAAATAACAAATGACAGCATACATAAAGAAAAATATCCTCCTTATTGGTGAACATATAAAAAAATACATAGTGTTGAATCGGTCCTAGGACTGTGTTCCCCTCTAGTTTTTTTTTATATAATCGGTTCAATCTTTTTCACCCATTCAACAGTCCTGGGATCGATTAGTCTGTTCTTCAGCTCTGAAGAATACAATAAAAACAAACAGCTGAAACTACATAATACTGTAAGACCGACCAAGACCAATCCTACAACTCATAGCATTGAAAGGATGATAGTCTTTATAGTTTTTGTAGACCGATCCAACACTAATAAAAAGGACTTGAAAGGATTTGTAGGCTCAAATCACATACTCATAATTTGAATAAAAGGACAGTCAAACGACGTCTTTATCTAAAAACAACCCTAAATATTCCTTTATATTAAATAAATGATGGGTTTATTTGGAATTTGTCCCATCTGATGGCTTAAAATGAGAATATTTTTCCTGTTTGATTGCTTGAATAAGAGAATTTATTATTTGAAATGTGGATATTTTTGCCCTCGAATTGACTAATTCGAAGGGACCAATCACCTTTTTTTTTATATTTGTTCATTAGTAGTATCCATTTAAAGGATGAAGAAATGATTAGGGATTTGATCCCACTGAGTCCTTGAATCGTGATATTTTTTACTCAATTGACCGCATGAATAGGGGATTACCGCTTTGTCTATAAGGGATTTGTCCCCTCGTTTGAAATGTTTTCCTACTAATGGACTTTCTAATATATATATATATATATATATAAAAGTATTCTTAATGAGTCTGAAATATATAGGGTTTACTTTGTTCTACTCCTTTGATGTCTTGACTGAGCGTCATTTTTGCTCCATCATCATCGTCATCCCTTGAACACACATGGATATTTATAATACCATCGATCCTTTTTTTTTTTCAAGTGTATATTTTTTGCAAAATATAATATAAAAAGGATCAATAGTAGTTTTGCAAAGAGTACTAAATACGTAGTTACATAATATCTCCCCTTCTTTTTCCTTTTATTCAAGGACGTGGCCCCCTTTTAGTGATTCAAGTCTTAAAAGCCTTCTGCCCTATATTTTCTATACATATCCCATAATATACGAGTATCGTATGAATAATATGATAATTTAAGAAGTTTGAAGATTTATTTATGTTTTAGCAAAAGCATTTAGTATGCAAAGAAAGAAAGAAAGAAAGGAAGGATCCATTTCTAATGGCTCCATCTTCCCTTCATGGTAGAGTGAATCCAAGTCAACACACGTTATTCTGCTCCAATTCTTCCTCTTCTTCTTCTTATATATATATATATATATATATACGATATTAATAATATAGGCATTGCATGACTTTGTTGTTGCTACTGAGAGGCAAAGAACATGCAACTTCGCTCACTCACTCACTCACTGCCTCCTTCCCATTAAGAAAAGAAATTTATTTATAAATCTAATTTGTCAATCAAACGAGTTATTCAGAGGGATAATCAATTATTAATTATTATTATTATAATTATACAAAATTATTCTTATAGAAATTCACCAATTTATGTATGGTATTTAAATAAAAAAAAAGAAATATAAATGTTTTGTGTGTACATAAATTCAAAGATTCGACCTCATCCCAAGCTTTCTCTCTCTTAATATATGTATGTACATATTTCATGTATGTATATATACATAGCAAAGTGTTTTTTTCCCCTTCTTTTCTTCCTTATTCCTCTATGGGAAAAGAGAAAAAAAAAACAGAGTAAGAAGCAATATGTAGAAGATAAATAGGCCTTCTTTTCAAACATATAAATATTCGGGATTTTTTCCCCCCCCCTTCCAACATTATCCATATTTTCAACATTATGTATGTATAAAAAAATAAAATATTTTCTGTCAACGACAGTTTTTTTTTTCCCGTCTTTTCTTTTTGTCTGTTTCTATCATTCTTACTAATAGTTTTATATATATATATATATATTGTTAAAAAGGGAAAATGTCATCTAGGATAAAATAATATATATTTTATCCTTTTTTCAAAAAAAAAAAAAACTTTCCATATTTTTTATTATATTTTCATATTATACTACATACTTAGTTCTATCAAATTTATAAATTAAAATGTCAGAGAGTCTTACGGCAAAAATCAAATAAATACCCTCCGCGGGAAATTCAAATAAATAGGATATTAAATATAATATATTACATATTTGAATATACATACTCACGCAACTCTTCTTCTTTTTTTTCCTTTATTAATTTCTTTTTCCTCTGTCTCTTTTATTTATTTACTCATAACACGAGTCATTTTGATCTTTTGACGAAAAACGTTTAATTTTTTTTTGTTTTGTTGATATATTTTTGATGAGTGCGAGTGAGGAAGGAGAGCCTTTATATGTTCAAGGAGAGACTATGGAATAAATGCATACTATGAAAAAAGCTCAACATCATGGTTTTTTTTTTTTTTGGTGAAGGCTTTCACTACGAATGTCGATGACTACATACTATTATATGTGTTCTAGGTACTACATACTATTACTAGAAAGACAACAACAAAAAGAAGAAATATCTTCTTTTTTTTTCTTCTCTTTCAAGACACGCTCTTCTTCTTCTTCTTCTTCTAAGGCTTTTCTTTCCCTTCTTCGTCTTGACTGCTGTCTATGTACGTTTTATTATAAATAATGCTCACTGCCTAATACACAAAAGAAGGTGATGATGAGGACGAGGATAATAAAGGAATAAATTGATTACATTACTCATTATTCAAATCATAAAGGAGTTAATATAATTATGTATATACATATATATATATTAGTTTTGGGGTCATATGAATGTTATTAGAGTGACATCTATCTTCTACCCAGAGTCTCAAACAAACCATTACCCCCCTCCCCCCCCCCCCCAATATGAATCCATAATAATAATTAATTAATATAATGATACCATCAAATGAGTCAATAAATATTGTCAAAATGTGACCACGTATTAATTTTTTTTTTTAAAGAACTCTCAAAATGAGGAATCATTCTATTTATGTATAGATATCATCTGAATGGTTGAAATATACTATATATATATATATATTTATATAAGTGACAGTATGAATTTCATCTGACAGAAATACATGAACGACGTCAAATTTGTCGAATAATGTTTCTTCTTTCTTTCTTTCTTGTTATGCATGAGTATGACGGGAAGTAATCCTTTTTTTTTTTGAATGTTTATATTCTTGACAAAATAGATACAATGTGACGAAACAAAGAGGAACCGAAATGACGTGAGAAATTGAATAACGACAACCACAATTAAGACCGATTAATAATTATGATGGAGACAAAAATGCAACGAAACATGACGAAAATATAAAGTTAAAAAAACCTTAAAAAAATTGACAAATTCATAGCGAAATGAACATTGGTGAATGCACGATACGAAATTGTGTAAAATCGAAAAATTACATTAAAATGGACATAAAGAACTTTTAATTGCCATTTATCTATATACAAAAAATTTAAGCCTTTCAAAATTGTATCTTTTTTTTTTGACGACGGAATAATATCATAGAGGAACAAAATGTGACAAAGCATGAAAAAGAATCACAAGAAGTGACGTAATTAGCACATATATTATTACTCATTATTCACTAAGTAACAAATATATATGTACATAACTAGGAATGTAAAAAAAATATGCAAAATGCCGCGTGCGAGATTTTGTGGAGTTGGCTCTTCAAGCAGGTCTTTTTGTTTTCCAATGCTGTTATCATTTTTCCTTTATTACTGAGGGGAGAACATCTACCTGAAAGTAAAGATCTTGCATGAAGGAATACATTCATTCATTAAGGTTAATAAAGCAAATAAAATGTAAACAAAAAGGGCTCAAGTCCTTGTATAATTAATTATTAGTTAAAAATATATAATTTCCTGACATTAATTTCAGTTAATTTTCTGCCTCTCATCTATGGTATAATTAGTGTTATTATTTATTATCGATGTCTTCATTTGTATACATACATAAAGGAGAATAGCAGCTTGTAGCTCAGTAAAACGTCATGACAGCTCAAGCTGCTTCCCTCTCAACATTCATCAAATTGTCAGAGTTACCAGGTTGATGATTTTCTCTTTTTTTTATTTTACACATCCCATTTGCATATATTTTACATTCCTATACATAACTATGCATATATGTAAGTATTAGCGGTCCTCCACTAGGAAAGGTAGTTCTTCACAAATGTAGAGGTGCTTTCATACAGCCCTGAAAATGCTTGAATGGATATAAAAATATATTTTGTATTTTGAACCATATTTAAAAAATTCAGGCATTGTAATTTTTGTAAAAAAAGGGACTACTTTCACCCATACCCCCTTCCACCATTGGTTGTCCGTTTTATTGGGATTGGAGAAGGGGGGGGGGGGGTCAATGTTTTGAAATTAATAAATTTTTAAAAAATTAACTTTTTATTCTTTTTTTACTTCTAAACATAATAATAAAAAACCCGGGCATTTCATTGATTTATATATATATATATATATCAAATACTGGAACACCGAATAAAAAAAGGGGTCATGTTCTGAGAAAAAAGAACGAGGCTTCATCAACCTATTTTTTTCTTGTCTGATAATATTTTGATAACAAAGACAGACAACCAAGAAAATCAATGAACTCTAATGTAGGGCAGTGATTGGATAATTGTGTTAGAAATTAGGACACATGTACATACATCAATGAAAATATATAATTTATAATTATAATTATATAAATAAAAGACAAAATATACTAATCAATAATAATAATTTTTATCATTGTTAAAAATTATATCATATAAATATAATGCCAATTATTTTTTATTGCTATACAGGCAACATTTTGTTTCACTTCAACCTCAATATAGACATTTAGGAATCCATTGTAAATAAATATAATTTTTAAAACATGATTTTAACATCCAAAAAAAAAAAATTTCATTTCAAGTTATATGGGTTAAACAGAAGACATAATCTAGTTAGCTGTAAAAAACGTGATTGGAGCAGGTATTTATTTATGCAATAATTATAAGTAACTAACGAGAAGGTTTCTGAGGTAAAAAAAAAAAAAAGATCCCTTAATTTGTTTGTAGATTTCATGGAGAAACCCGGAAAGGACTTTTGTGATACTTTCCCTTTGTAAAAAAGTAATTTAATCCCTGGTCCCCAGCCACAATCCCTCATGTTCTTGCTATCCGACTATAAAGGGCCAACATGAATCACTGTGATTCATACATATAAATGTATCCTTAATAAGGACTTGATAGTATCTAAAGCAACTGTTCGTGAGTAGACATTTACTCTGAATCCTGGGATTCTCTAGGCAAAAGCTTGGATTGTATATTTTAATATAAAACGTTCGTTTGTTTGAGCATCACGGTCAGTTAGAGGGAACAAGAGGAATTTAACGCAAAAAAGGACATAAGCCATGTTTTGTCGGTTTCTCAGGTTGGAGGCTGATTTCTAGGCCGAAATATGATTTGAAGGCTTAGGAGGCTAAATTTGAGATTGCCTATGAAGTCAAAAAGTTTCAGGAAATGATCAATTAAGGGGGTTCAGGTTAGGTCAAATGGCTGGTGTAGGTAATATGAGGTCGCTGGAGAAATTCATTCACCAATTCAAATTTAATTCAATATGTTCGTAGAATGTAGGCTCAAAACTACCAAATTTGAGCTGAGGATATGATTCTAGGATAAAAGCAGTGTGTCAACGACCGCTGTTGAAAGACTAGTAAAAACAAATAAAGTAATGTTTGAAAAATGAGAAATTATAAAGTAAATAATTTTTAATTTTCATTTTCTATGGAAACGTTTTTAGAGTAATTAAGAAAAGTTTGAGAACCACATATGTAGAATAAATGTATTCAAATACTTTTTACGTTGCCATGGGATATTTAGTTTGAAATAATAATAATAACAACTATACTGCAAATTAGATTTGCGTTTCACTCTAAATCCTATGTATTCAAGGAATTTTTATTATATGTATTTCAAATTATAGGAATGGAAAATGTCTATAAAGAAAAACAGTGCCTGTTAGATACATTCATATATGTAAAGACCATGAAAGGAAGTAACCATAAAAGACTAATAGGCCTATTATATGTAAATACATATCTGTTACTCCTGCGGAAAAAGTTGCTGATTAATTTATTGAAGAACCAATATAATATTTTATGTATTTAGTTAAGTACTCTGCAAAAAAAAAACCCATAAAAAACCGAAGATTCCATAAAATAAAGCACAAAAAACCATTCTAATTGATATATATTATATACATTTACAAAGTAACCACACTCCAGGATCACAGACCTCAATTTTTAGGACAGCCATATATGGCTCATATTTTGACTGAACTTTTACTATTCCATTCCATTTGAATTCAACTAAAATCCACTTGAATCCTAAAGTCTTTTCCAAGATTCTCTCTCTCTCTATCCAAATTCCCTATCCAAACATACAGTGCATATAGGGGGGCTTATGTTAGCCTTTCTTTCTAAGTCTCATGTTGTGATCTCAAGTCAAGCTCATCATTAGCCTTTTCGATACCAGTTTCTTAAAGTTTGTGCAATTTTGTGAAATGTTTTGTAAAAGGTTTGTTCAATAAATTTTTAGTGAAATTTAACAATGTCCTTGTTTTTCTTTAAGTCAGAACAATGGAAAGACATGATATTTTGATTATTTATAGCTAAGTGTGCTATAGTTTTAATGGTCCGGCCCACGACGTCTACCTAGAGATTGTAAGTGGCCCGCGATGTGAAATGAGTTTGACACCCCTGGGATAATAGATGTAGAAACTTCGACAGCTGATATTAAAAAATAAAGAATGTTTTACGGGATAGCATTTCTTGATTGGTCTATTTTCTTTTTAAATATGGTATTAGACCATATTTTAATTAAATATAATCACCTTTTTTGTATTAATGAGAAAAAGAAAACACACCTTGTTTTAAATATTCTTTTTATGCAAAGGAATAAAAAAGTAGACTTTGATTATATCTACATATTTAAAACCATTTTTGTAAATACAAAAGCTGTAGCACATTTTAAAGAAGTAAAATTAAAATAAACACAAGAGGTAATCGGGATTTTGTAGAATTTGTATCCATGTGAAATATATTTTATATTGCTTAGTCAAAAATCTAAAAACAGAGTCTGACAAGAGAGTCTAATTAAAAATAATTGTCTTCCCCTTGAATTTTGATTATTTAATTCAAATCACAAAAGACCAAAAACAAAGAATTAAAAAAAAAGCAACCAAAAAAGCTGTTTCTAAATGTGTAAATGCCGTAAGCTAAAAATTTTGTTCTTTCAAGTCAAATTTACGAATTTCAAAGGTTACAAGTAAAACTTTAGTTGCTTTGATTCGAATACATAGAGATACAAAAGTTATAAATTTAACTACCCGAAAAATCACATAGTATAATAAATGACAGCAATTGATAATTTATTTGCAAGAAAAAAAAAACTATTTAAATAAAATATACATAAAGCAAATTTATGTCATATATGTCTGAGCCTAAAGGTTTACAAATTTGTCTCTTTTTAAGGAATTATTTAACGATCCAATTACACATTGTAGATAGCTGGGTTTATAAAACTATATGAAATCATAACGGTTTGACCACAAACCCAAACATTCATATGTTCAATGAAATACACCTTTAGATAAACAGAGGAGTGTTCCATTATATGGATAATTCTATTATTATTTTTTTAACTTAATCAACATATGTATTTTTTGTCAGCTGTTAGTTTCATGATATTGTCGAGAGATACTATTTATACTTGACTGTTTCAAGGATACATCATGGAGATATAACCATGAGAGGAATCCATTTTCTGTTTAAGTATATATATATATATATGTACATTAAATAAAATCTTGACTTTAACGACTTTTTAATTTAATTATATTTTTACAGACATAACCCTTGACCTAAACATACATATTTTTGATTGCATTTGTATTCCTTTCCATCCGTTTCCATAGCATATTTATTATTTATTTTTCCCTACTGAACCTTTCACATTTGATATATCATTTAGTTTGTCAAATTTATTAGTAATTTTCGTAATAGGAGACGTAAAACAGCAACTAAACTCAGTTTGTACTCTATGTAATTCCACCTCTGGGCACTTTGTGAATACCATCAAGAGCATTTTAGGTAGGTTTTTTATCTTCTTGACCTTAAATTGATAAAAAAAAAAACAATGCTAAGTTATTTTCCTTCACGAATAATTCAATTATGACTGCAATTCTAAAACAATTTAAAATACACTTAAATATGATTCTGAGAAAACTCACGCTGAAGAAGGTTTGCCTTATTATTAAGCATTTCTAGATCAAGTAGCGGTTTCTTGATTTGAATATGCTATAGGGGAACTGATGGAATTAAGCACATTTTTTGGATAGTTATTACCTTTGAAAATAGGTAACAACTAACTTGAAAAGCAAAATTCCTATAGGCGGTAAGTTTGCAACTTGGGAACTCAGAAAATTGATGCCAATCAGATTAATCACATGATTTACATGCTGTTCAGATATTGCTTGCTCGAAAGTTTTTCCTATTTCTCTTCATGATTGGCTTGATGGAGAAATTCCAAATTCTGGTAGGAATGAACCTTGGCTTCCGACTTTAGAACTCCCTACAAAAAAAAATCAAGGGGATACACATCTTAATTTAAAGGTGGCCAAAATATGCCCCTACATGAAATTTTCGATCAGTTTGAATTGGAGCTTCATCTTACTGAACGGGGTTTTTGCATCCCTATTAATATTCTTTGAAAGGATTGAGCATATCAGATTGCAGACTGATTGGTTAAGCCCACACAAATTTAGCCCCAATTATGAAACTTTTAAAAACTAAAGAGTAATATCCCTATATTTGTAGGCAAAATGTGTTCCTACTGTTATCCTAAAAGCAATTTGTTGATTAGTTATTCGATATGTTTTATGAAGCTAATTATTTATTTATCATTTGGGACATCATCAAAGCAGTGTCTGTTACATATCATTAATATATTTATACGTGTATTAATTCTATGTTCTACTTCTTTAACTCAACTTTCAATTAGACTGATATTTCCTCTTGAACTCATATCTGGTATGATACAATTAACACAAACAATATAGAATGCTCTTTAATCCAATTGGCCATGGACAAAAGTGCAATATTCAAAGACTGTTTGTGTTGATTCCTTCACCTAAGATATTAATTTCCTTTTGAATCAAAATGGTGTCTTCCTCCTTTTGCAATGGTTATGTTTTTTGAGCATTCATTAACTTCCCTTCAAATTGCGAGCTAAGTTTATAAATTACTCGTACATTAAATAATATAGGTGTATTAAATATATGATGACTTAGCCCTCCCCCCCCCCCTCAAGCTATACCAAAATTGAGCACATTTAAGTATATCCTTTTGGAAAACTTTGATAGGAGCACAATGGGTATAAATAACCATTGATTATTGGTTGATGTTCCAAATAATAAATAAATAATTAGCTTCATAAAACATATCAAATAACTAATCAACAAATTGCTTTTAGCATAACAGTAGTACCACATTTTGCCTACAAATACTCCTAAGGATAGAACCACTCTTTTTTTTTTTTACCACACTGGATACAAAAAATTGAGACTGACACAACACAACCCAAGGTTAAAAAAGGTTAATTTAAAACCCCAAAATGCTTCCTTTTACCAATATTTAATTAGCCAAAAAGGGATTGAAAGATTTCAAGTTTTGCCTATGGGATTTTTTGTGATAGTTCCTTGACAAAAATATATTGGTCATTCGTAAAAGAAAACCCAGGAACTCTGTGTGTGTCTTTCCATGCTGTTGCCAATATATTTATATTTGCCTTAGTCTAAGGTATAATTATCCATGAGTGTGATGAATCCAACACTAAAGAACAATTGTTAGAACATTATCCTATGTAAACAAACTTACAAGGGATGAATAATAAAAATAACAAGGATGTGTCATCATGCAACGGCACGGAAAAGGGATCAAGTCGATGATGGTGGATCTAAGCAAATAAGGGGAAGTGAATCATACTTGAGCAAACAAAAGTTGGAACATATTTCCACTTAACAAAGTTTACTTGCTTACCTCCCTGATCCTCAATTCAATCAGTATACACATCAATCATGAAAGGAACAGTTCTCTTTATTATGTCTTTGGCTTTGATTGCCACCTCTGGTAAGTTCTATACTTTTTAATTAATCCTTTATAATCCTTGATTTTGTTTCTTTATCATCTAGTCTTGGGAGTACCTGTGATTCAAAACACTGGTGAAGTCCTCCGTAAGTAAATTTCTATAATCATACTTTATTATGTATAAAACATTCATTTTTGATAATAATGAAATTCTCTACCTTTCATTTAATTACAATTCATCATTTACACTTTTTTTGAAGGAATTATTTTTTTATATTTTACAAAGAAAGTATTGACATTTGATTTACAAAATATATTAATATAAATTCAAATGACCTTTTAGTGGACACTATTCTAAATGAGGATGGTAATGAAGGAAATGTAACAGTCACCTTGCTAAATGACATGATCTTAAATACTGCTGTTGATTCTGGACTTCCAGTTGCTATTGGTAGCCCCGTCGAAACCCCAAACCGTGCCTTCGCTGAGCAGAATGAAATTGTCCTTAATGACGATGATGTTGTCCTTAATGACGATGATGTTGTCCTTAATGACGATGATGTTGTCCTTAATGACGATGGTGTTGTCCTTAATGACAGTACCACTGGTAGCCCTGATATAATTGTAAACTAAGAAGAAATCTTACAATCGCTGAGAAAAATAAACCCGTTTGTCATTGCATTTGAAGATGATGTCGTAGTTTTGAAGTAAATGTCACCTTATACCTATTTCCATGTGCCTCCGACACAAAAAAAAAAAAAATAAATAAATAAAGCACCAAATTCAAATGTAAAATCCATGATTTGACAATATTAATTGTATTAATAAATTATAATTTCTCAGTTTGACTCTCTAATCGAGGAGCTCCTGCCTGCTTATTTGTGTAATAATAATAACATTGTATCAACCCGTATAGTATGGAAACAAATCATTTCATACCATGAATATATTATCTATCAAACCTTTGATTGTTCACTTGACAAGAAATTAATTATATTAAATTAATCTTCCTTTTTTTTGCTGTTCCTTTATAAAAGAAGAAGAAGAAATAAAGAAAAGAAAACTAAAATCAGAGAGAGAGGGAGACAGTAGATACCTATACATTAGTTGAATTCGTAGTCCAATTGTAAACATTCAAACAAAGTGGAATGTTACATTTTCCATAATATAAATAAAGAGCTATAAATAGATGAGTACACAGAAATGAACAAACTTTTTTTCATGCACACTTAGGTGAAAGCAAAAGGCGGAATTTATTTTTCCAATAACAATTTTTCAAATGAATTTTGAAAAGCGTAATAATAATGTGCTGATTTATACTATGTACTCGATTCAATTCATCTTTTTTTTTTCCCCTTTGAATTCAAAGTTTATTTAACGAAAAAGAATTAAAAATAAATATTGAAAGAGGGGGGGGGGATATGATTAATTACGATATCATTTATTAATAGTAATAGTAATAATAATAATAATAGAAGGGGGGAGGGGGAATGAAGCAATAAATATACGTATGATCCCTCTAATTTCCGAATTTTCATTTGAAAAAGCATTATAGGAAATCTATATCAAATTCATTGACAATTTTCTATTTTTAATAATAATAATACTCTAATCTTTTGAATATGCAACGTTTCTTTGGATCCTTTATACTCGTTAAATAAGACTTTTAAAGCTATAGAAACAGTGCTTTATAAAAGGTCAAATGATGACTCATGATATTGTATGTATGTAGGTAAACTGTTTTGCGGATATGATGCTGATGTTAATTCATTCAATGAAGGAAATAAGGAGAAAAGAGTGCGCAGTATACCCGGTCGTGAACATTTTTTTTTTTTTTCTTTCTCCTATAGCAAAAACTTTGCATTAAGTCGCTTTAAAGTACACTTCAAAGGAATTTTGTTGATTTATTTTGTAAAGTGAATTGATTCAGCTAATTAAATTGTATAAAATAATTAAAATAAAAACAATACTCTTTCAAAGTATTTGAATGATATAATTGATGAAGGAAGAAGAAGGATTTGTTTTTTAAAAAGTATCCATTTTTTTAATATCTTAGGCCTTCTGTGACCTTCACTTAAAATCCACTAAATGGAGTGATTTTTATGAAAATCCCCTTGTTTTAGCAATATGTTGTATTTACTTTTAAAATTTAAGGATATATTCAGGCAGTAAGTAACAAAGAGGTGGGAATGGGATCAAATAAAAAAATCAAATATTCAATCAAATGAAGTGATTTTTTTAAATGGTTACTCCCCCCTCCCTCACTTCACCACTCCAGTTTTTTTAAAAAAACCAACTCTAAGCATTGAAATTAAGTTTTAAGCTACACGTGTAACCATTGTCATTCAAATTAATTTTAGTTCTTTGGTAACTTTAAAGTAACTAAAATTTAAATTAAAGAATTACAAAATAAATAAATAATGTAATTACTTAAGAAATGAAGAGAGGGGCTAGTTGACACACGGGTCAGTCGGTACATTTCCTATAAAGTTTCACATATTTGTGCTTCAATATATTCATGGAACAACCATCTATTAGTGTTGCAACCCCTACGGCTCTCTGAGTAAATTCAATTCCTGAGGTGCTACTCATTTGCTGAAATTACACTCGCAGAGTAATTTTTTTATGCTCCTTAATTAATTGTAGTTGTCTTATTAAACAAAAGTAATTGCTCTCATTCTTAAATTCTTTTTATTTTATGAAGGTATAACTATTTGGGGTTAATTTAAGAGTTAAATGAACTGTTGTTAATCGAAAGATATTAGTGCTTAAAAATCAAAGACTTGCTTAGGGGCAAATTAATCATAAAAAAAGAAAAAAAATATATCTTATTCTTATTGTTCTGAGCACTACACAGCAAAAGCTGAAATGCTTTAGAAATGGTTAGAAATCATAAAAGGATATCACCCATCTCCAAACAATTTGGAAAAAGGCTTTGTCGGAGGTGATACATATTGGATACAGTGTGAGGAATGAATATACATATATTTTTGACTAAATTAAATTTACCGATAATAATTATTGAATTATTAAATTTTTTTTCTATTACATATTTTAATGGATAGTACAACTGATCAACTTGCTCCATCATTAAAAATACCAACATTGAAATTGATATGACAGCTAAAATGTCACAAACTAGGATATGGAATGGGTGCCAAATCTAGGATATTTTTTTGAACTTTGCAATAAAATCACTTGCGTCTCATATGTCTTATACAAGCTAAATAAATTGCCAAAAACTAAATTTTCCGCTCACCCCCGCCTCTTTCTCACCACCTAATTGCGATAATTTGATAGTGAGTACATTACATATATTTGAGAGAGAAAAAAAATATATTTCTATACAACTATTGAGCAAATCTAGCACGTATCAGACTTTATCCAGATGTTATTAAATGTGTTGTAAACTATCACGTTCCTCTAAGGGTTAAAGTGACCTGAAAAAGAATTAGAAGATGTACATATATTGTAGCTAAATGTATGTCCTACAATATTAAATTTTCATAGGAAAATACAAAGAAATTAAGATATCATGTATGCTATCCGATTTTGTTTCTCTTCCCTGTGGAAAATTATACAGCTGAATTTAAAAAAAAAGTAGTATCAGACATGCTTATGGTTTAATGATTTGAGTCATTTAGTTTGTATTTGCCAAGTCGGACATTAAAATAAAAGTTTTTTTTGTTTTTTTTCCTCTTTAAAAATCAAATTAGTGATGTAGAAAGGAAAAGAGTAATAATGTACCGGGTATAGTGCGCATCTACAAATATTTTTGCCATTTCGGTTCAGTCTTTGCTTCAAAAGGTATATATATTTTTTTTGCTAGATTGAAAATACAGGCTCATGTGTGTACGTGACTAACTTTAGAATTGCACTTTAAAATTACTTTAAATTTCATCATGACAAATTTTTAAGAGATCCAATTTCTCACGGAACTGAAATTGTTTCTTCATCCTCTTTGAATTGACAATTTCCCTAACGCGTCATCTATGCCTATGAGAATGGATGGATGGATGGATGGAATAACATTTAACTAACAAAAATGATTAAGGGCGAACGCGTACATTGAATGGTTCAAATGATTTGGCAAAAAAAACAAAGCAGTACGACCAACAAACAAACAAACAAACAAATTCAAGTCATATATGTAGTCATCACTTGGTTTCCTTTCTGTCATCAAAATCATTCCATACTTTTCATTTAAAGGTGTTTGTTGTTTAATTCATTACCCTCTTAAAATCGGTAAGATAAGTGATAAATAAAATAAAGTAAAATACGAGGTTGAGAGAGAAGTTAAGCTATGTACACTTACTAAATATGTCCTTCTTCTTACTCGACTTAAATTTAATTTTAATTTGTCAATCAGAAACTAAAGAAAAAATGAAATCACATCCAAAAAAAAAATTTTTTTTTTTTGTTAAAGTAGATGTTATTGAAAATAATTCATTGTTCACGAAATGTAAACTTCATTCCCAAGTTATTTACTTTTAACTTCTCTCAACCCCCTCCCTACAATAATAATAAAAATAATATTTATGTTCATATTTATTTCCAAATAAAATTTGTGAATAGACTCTAAATATATCTTTATACATGAATAACTATTTTTCTTTGTAATTACATAATAAAGGAACTATACTTTAATTAAATATCATCCTCATTACTTGTGATCACGTTTGAATTCTTAATATATTATGTATATATTCACAATATGAAGGGTGTGGCCCTAAGGCCTGCTCCCTTTACATAACCATCATTGCTGCTGCTGCTTCTTCTTTTAGAGTAAAAACACACAACTCATAAAATCATGACTTTGAGACCATTTGACATCAAATATCAATAATTGTAATGATAAAAGATTAATGTTACAATTGATTCTCATTTCATGGCTAATTGAGTATATTGAGACTTTTTTTGGGGGGTTACTATTTTGACTATACTTACATATATTGATGATCCATATGGGCATGAAGTCCTTTCAATTTGGCAGGGGTATGGAATTAATAATAAGGAAAATGAACATTTTCTTTCTATTTCTTCCCAAATTACTCACAATATATACATGGTATATTAATTAATCAACTATTCATGCCAGACTACTGTATTGAGTTCTGCAGTGGTTGACTTTGACTTTATATATAGAGTCTCAATGCCTCTACGCAAATATAAGTACTATCAATGCACCTCTAGGCCTATATCCAATTTCAAATGAGGGACCGGTTAACGGAGTTCATTACTTTGAGTAACAGAGTCAAATATGTACAAATTTACCAAAGAGCTTATTAGTTGATCCAAGGTACTCTAACGACCTACTTTCAGGTGTGGAAACATGTGGATCAACTTACAACCCAAGTCGACTCAAATTCGTCAAGTAAGTTTACCTATGTAGGCATATATATATATATGTTATAAATGCCATAATAGATGGCATTTTAGGGGGGGGGGGGAAGTGTCATGCAAGTTGCCTTGTCATCATTCTTCTCATTCAAGCATCCGTGGTATGTCTGTTAAGTTACAAGTATTCCAAAAATTTCATTGAATGAGATCCTAATTTCATTTCTCATTTCTATGCATGTAGACTCTTGCAGCACTTCTCATTGGAGCTGTTCCTGGTATGACCATTGGAACCGTTTTGGGTTATAGTGCAGTTATGCTCCCACGACTAGGCTCCAAGTTCTCCCTTGAAGAAAAGTCATGGATTGGTATGCGCCATTGAATTCAGAGCGAATTCATTTTAACAAAATTATTTCATCATTTATAGCCAGTATCACGGCCATTTTCCCTATTTTTGGTTGTTTCATTGCGGGACTTTTGGCGCAGAAAATCGGTCGTAAAATCTCATTACTCATTTTCCTTGGCTTAGCCTTTACGGGTTGGATTATATTGCCTTTTGCCAAGGAGTCATTTGCTCTTCTTATGGTTGCTAGGATTTTTCAGGTACGGGAATATCGTAACTGAAAATGTACATAATATATTTAATCCCTTTATTTCATCCCAGGGCTTTGGCATCATCCTTTCCCTTCTGCAGCTCTACTTGGTGGAAATATCTGAGCTCCGTAACCGGGATCTGAATTGTTCATTTCCATCCATATTTGTGAATATTGGCATAACAGTCATTTACATAGCAGATACACTCATTGATGATTGGAGCTATGTTGCAGTGTTTGGAGCGAGCTGTACAGCTCTTTCTATTTTATTGATCATTCTATGTGGCGTACCCGAGAGTCCATATTGGTTAATTCAAATAGGGAAGCAAGGAGATGCCATCAAGAGTTTGGAGAAGTTGAGAGACTTGGATACCATTCCACAAGGTAAATTGTGGCCTAAATAAACGATTAATCCTTTCAAGTCAACATTGCTTCTTCTTATTACCAGAGATTGAGAAAATCACAGAGACCATTAAGAACAACGGGAAAATGGCAAATTCATTCAAGGAACAAATTCAAGAGCTGAAATCCCTTGAAGTGCTCAAACCTCTCATGATTCTTCTCATTGTGGGCTCTTTGAGTCAAGCCACAGGCCAGTATGCTGTGGCGTTTTATGCAGTGGATATAATCATTGAGTTTCTTCCGAGACTACGAGATGAGGCCTACTATACTGCCATAGGCGTGGGGCTCCTCAGAGTGATTGCATCAATTCTGGGAATTTTCTTCATCAAGAAATTCAAGAGAAGAAGTCTCTTGATCTCCAATTCCTTCATGATGGGACTCTGTCTATTCACCATTTCAGGGATCATTGGATTAAAACCCTTTTTCCGTCCGGAGATTGTGACCAGTAAAGGTATGATGTACATACTATACGCACAAAATCGCCCATAATGCAAAGTATATCTTAACCCATATTATACTTATTTTACAAGGCTGGGTATTTCAAGTCCTTCCACTCGTACTCCTGAGTCTCTACTCTATATTTTATGGATTAGGAGTGAATCTAATTCCCTATCTCCTCGTGGGGGAACTCTGTCCTTCCAAAATTAAAAATCTGACGTCCAGCCTCAGTATCGGACTCATGTCCATTTCCATCTTTACCGTCGTCAAAATCTTCCCCACACTTATGGCTAATATCGGCTGTAGTTTGACTTATTTGTTCTATGGAAGCTTTTGTATGGGACTTGCTATTTTTAGCTACTGCTGTGTACCCGAGACCTCTAATAAAAGCCTCCAGGAATTACAAGGGATATTCCGAAAGGACATGCAAAAGGACACAGAGTCCTCTCGTCTCTAGTAAAATCAAATAAATACACAAACATACCTACGTTTAAAAATATTTATCTACACATTTTCTGTCCTTTAAAAATACTTTTACAAAGGAATCAACTATTTGCTATTTATTGTACATATACTATATACATTGAACATAAATAAATACGCTTATGGGAGGTGTAATTCTTGTTGCATGCTTATTAGATTAGACACAAGACATGAAGCTACATAATCCGTTATGTTCATGCCTTCATCACTCAAGGATAACCACTTATCTGAGAATTGAATGTAATCCTCTTTCCAAAGTCTTTGAGTTTCTTTAGAGTAAAGCACGATATCCTCAAAACTCACTCCTGAATCATTGCTTAATATGCTCCAATTTTGGGCATCCACACCTTTCAATGTTCGTAGTCCACTTCCTAAAAGCTCTATACATGAATCTAAGGATGTTAATGGATGAACCCGTCGTGACCCATGCCCAATCAACTCTACTTCTCGAACCCATTCATGGGGTTCCAAAGTTTGGACTCTTTCTTGTCGATGTGGGGTGAGTTTTCTGGAGGAGGCAAGGTGATTAGTTGTGTTGTTATTGAGAATATCTTTGGCACTGTATTGATCCATATTATCTTGACTACGAACAACTATCCTTCCATGTGCTCCAGGACCAATCCCAATATATTCTCCTCCTTCCCAATACGTTGAATTATGACGACTTTGAGTAGATTCACTGCGAGCAAAGTTGGAGACTTCATAGCGTTCAAACCCAAAACTTCTTAGCTTGTTTAGAGACTCAAGGTACATTTCGTGAACTAAATCCTCACTTGGAGATAGGTAGGTCCCAGTGCTACGATCTTTCCATAAAGGAGTTCCTATTCAATGGTTCATCAAAATTAAATCATTGCCATAACTTCCTAATTACCTCGATCAATTGTTAACTCATAGAGAGATAAATGTCCGACTCCAAATCTATTTGCCAATTCTAATTCCTCTAACCAACTCATTAGTGTTTGAGAATTATTTCGTCCAAATATGAGATCCAATGAGACTCTCTCTGGTCTAAAAACATGACAAGCGTTCTGAATGGCTTGAATGGACTCTGTCAAACTATGAGCCCTGTTCATTTCCTTTAAGTCTTTCTCATTAAATGCTTGTATCCCAAGAGATATACGATTTATTCCTCCGTCTTTGAACTCTTTTAATTTATCCAATGACTTGTGGTTTGAAATGTCTTCTGGGTTTACTTCAAGGGTAACCTCTGCATTCTTCAGAAGCTTCTCCCTTATTTCCCGAACAATGCTCTTGAGTAATACAAAGACAAAAGTGCGTAAAATCAACAACATCAATGTACAAATTGTAGTGTCGAATTTGAGAAAATTAATATCCGTGGTGTAGAACTAAAAAAAGGTTCTCATTCAAATTTCACAATTTGTACATTGATGAAACATCAAATAATAATTATTAATGATTATTTTTTATAATTCAACATTAATGGACTCTGGGGTCATTAGACTAGGTGTGCCACCCCCAAAATAGATGGAACTAACAACTCCTATCCCAGAAATTCTGAGCAATGATCTCAATTCACTGAGGAGCCCGTTCACTAATCGTTTTTCTGGCACAATCCATGGTGTTTTAAGTCCTTTTCTTTCCGGACTCAGAATGTATTTATTAAAGCTGCAGTAGGAACATCGTTTTGCACAGTACGGCCAATGAACATACACACTTCCTGTATGAAGTTTAGAGGTAGACACGTGCGCGACACGAAAAAGTGGAGTAACTTTTGACATTTTATGTATACATATATAGAACTGTATTTACATAATATGCTATTTGTTAGTATTGCATGTTTTTACCAAAATCACGGATGAATTTGAGCTCTAAGAAGTCACGCAACCTCTACTTAGCACCTCTAATACTTGGTTTCTTATATTGTTGAAACTTAAATTATAATAACTAGTTATTAGTGAGTCAGTTGAAATTACACAATTACTCCCTTTTTATTGAGGTTAGATATGCCCTCAGGGTTGTCTTGGAGTAGCATTTTATAAAGTGTATACTGAATAATATCATGTAATATTATTCAAAGATCAAACACATTGATAAAAATGAGGGATCTTCTTTCAATGATAAAGAAAGAACATTTTTTTTTTCTTTTTTCTCGAAATAAAAAATAATATCTATTGAATATATTATATAATGCAGACAGATTTACACTCTGGATATTCTTCTATAGAAAACAATTTTATATTATATTATATCATTTAAATCAATATAGAACAGAAATTCAAGTGTGTTGTGATGAGATTCTTTTCTTCATAAGATATAATATTATATATATATATATATATAAAGGAAGAAAAAAACTTTTTCTAAATATATTAGAGTTGAGAAGGAATGAAATGCGAAGAGAGTCGACTTCTTATTCATGTGATAAACTGAGTTTATCGCGGAGGGAGCTGATCGAGTATGGGATATCTCAGAGGATACTTAGATCCTATTTGTAAGTATCGTTTATATGTATACCATCCGTGATCCTGATATTAAATATTATGTATTTGTGTCAATACCTCGTGGTCATAAAAAGTACCAACAGTAATCATTCATTTTTGAATGAACATGGTTACCTATTGTTTTACGTGTCTAAAGACCCGGAGCATTAGATTTCAAGGATACGAGTAGTATTAGATAGATTAAGGGTTATATCCATTGCTGACTCCCTTCCAGGGTCAGCTGCTAGCATTCCATGACCGAGTAGGGATGAAGATAGACCCTGGAGAGAAGTATCGTAATGGGGAAGAAGGGGATTGCTTAATTTATATGTATGAGTCACAGTTAAGGGAATAAAAATTTACATTAAGAGTATAAATAGGATTATAATAAATCATTTTTGTTTCATCACTCTTCTCAATGCCCTTAAAATTTAGTACTTTTGAGATTATATTAAGGGCGAAGGAGGAAAAAGGACCTTCCGTTTTGTACTCTAAGATATGTCCATAATTGAGCTACAAAATGAGCAATATTATTATTAGAGATAATTTTTCTTATCTTAGGATTTCGGGAATTCATAGACTTTTATCCAGACACTTTTTTTTTATTTCTTGAAAAATGGTTGTAACATATATGAAAATATTTTGTATAACGAGAATGAAATGTTGGCAAAATAAGTCTTGAGAGAGTATTATAGTGCTTAGTTCTTCTTCTGATGAGTAACAGGTTAAAAATAATTAATTAACATACATACGTTTCCTGTAGCAAAAATTTGATAATTATGTACGAAGAATTACTTTTTTGTAATTTGTATTAATTATACAGGAAAAATTATGTACAACCGGGGGCGTCGGGCTTGAAGCACTGGAAAAAAAATATATACATGTTTGCTAAATTTACTTGACCAAGGGCCAACTTTTTGGTTCGATAGGGGAGCTTAATTACTCCAGTACTAACTACGCAGCCTCCATGAATTTTGCTTGGACAAATAAATATATATATATGTAATTCAAAAGCGACATCTTGCGGGAGGCAAAAGTTATCTCATGGCCAAAGAAATCTTTCCATGCTAATAGGTGTGTTTTGCATCTTTGTTTCATAGCTTGGTTAATTCATAAAAGAGAAAAGTGTATATTTTTGTAAAATGACGTCACATATTAATTAATGACAGGATAATTAGAGAACTTTTCCTTGCTAATGTTTGTCAATAAATTCCAATTCTACATACAAATCTTGGAATTTTCTCATAATATCAAAAAAAAAAAAAAAATAATAATCTTTCGACATCCTAAATTCTTAATGATCCAAACACTTGAATTAACTTATGGTGATCAATTTATTGATTACTATATATTATTTTAAAAAAAATGAAATGAAATCCGAGTCCCCTTAAAAGCAAATAACCATTACAATCAATAGTAAGAATAAGAAATCCTTTGTATAACATATAACATAATATTTTTTCCATATATTTGTTTAATTGAAGCATATTTCATACATTAATACTTTGTACGTTATATGTGTAATAGGTATGAAGTAGGAAAGGTAAAAAAAATTGAAGTAATATTAAACGTTGCTACATACTCCTCTATTTGCAATTCATTTTAAAATGATAACGATTTAAAACATTATACATTCAAGGCACGTTTAAAAGGGTATTAAGTCCTTAATTTAATTCCTATATCAGAGATATAAATTTAATAATAAAAGCTTAGAACTTATGTATGTAGAGATTCTCATTATGATAAAAGCAATAAAAAATTGACTTTCAATTCGGGTATTTTTTTTTTTTTTTTATGACAAAAGCATATGTCATAAAACATATTGTTATTATTATTATTATTATATATGTAGATTTAAATGAAAAAATCAATCTATGAGGAGCTATTGTGAAGATTTACATCAAAGACAGGTCCATAAGCAGCGTTTTAACATTTAGAAGAGGGCTCAGGAAAGCCTCTTTGTGACTAAACATAAAGTTTATTCACGACACGCTTTTTAAGTATAATCAAAAATACTCTATGTATTCTCTTTATTATCAGTGAACTCTTCTGATTTAAAACACCTGACTCTAGGAGTTATGAACTCAAAAAGGGTATTATATTATTTCTGATTTTGATAGATTATGAATAATAATTAATAATATATTTAATTAAGGATTGCGCGCCCTTTTTTTGAATTTGTGAATATATTACAAGTACTAAATATTGATTTGTATATTGGTAGAATTTATCAATCTATTGTATATTTAAATAATATCTCTGCCCAATATTAAACAAGGGAAATACTGAAGAGTAGCCACCAGTTATTTTTTTCAAAAAATTTCGTATCCCTTTTGAAAGTCGAGGTTATGAGTTGCGAGTGCTCTAGGAATATATCTGTAACCCTATCCAATCCGCTGATTTTGTGCAGTTTTGGATCGCTGCTACCAATTAAAATCATCATAAGCATAAATTAATTATTTTAATTACCTAGAAGGCAAGGTCATATTTTGTATAAATAAAAAATGAAACTCTCATTTTATGTAAAAAAAAAAAAAAAGAAGCAATATACAATTTTTAATTTTGTATTAACCATTGAAAACTCAATTGTGGGTTGTGTAGCAGCCATTTTTGAAGATTTTTATAAAAGTCATAAATACCATTGTTGAGCCTGTTAAGATCAATTTGACATTACTTTGAATTACTATTTATTAAATTAGGCAGTCAAAAAACTAAAAACTTGGATAATTTCTAATTTTTCTAAATATTGGCAAGTTATTGGTATCTGCTTTACTATGTTTAGAGGGAAAATTAAGAGGTGATCATCTTTGGGTTTATATTTAGTAATTTGTGCTGTGATCTTAAATGTTAATTTTGAAAATAATCAGTATCGACATCAGTTTTACAAGTCCATATCAGTTGAGTCATACTATATTTTAGCTTATTCACAATTAGGTATCATATACGTTTCTAATTAATTATTATAAGAAGCTCTAAATTTCTCCAAAACGTGTTAACTATTGTCATCCTTAAGTTGCTACAATGACGACTCCCAAAAATCTTGTAAATTAACTTTGTGCAAGAAATAAGGATAAGCAAAAAATCATAGAATATTGAACAATGTAAGGGCGTAGTCAACTTTTCAAAACTGTTTTTTTTTTGTGTGTGTGTAAATGTTATCTAAAATGGGCTAAGGGTTTAGTGTCAACTCCTCCTCTCTGATTGTGTGGTTAAATAAAACTTAACTCCTTAGACTGGTTAAAATGACCTTGTTATTAGTAGGTGTGGTGTCCAATAACGGGATTGCATTCGTACTACAGTGGGCAAAAAATATTGGAAATCAAATAATCTTTATTTAATCATCAAAATTCATTTCATTCCCCTTCCTCCTGATGCAATCCACTTGTGTCAACGTTTTTTTCTATTTTTTCAAAAAAGTTACAAAATTTGTATTAACTCAAAAGTTACAGAACAATAACAGCTGAGTTTAGAACCGCTATTAAAATTAAAAATTGGATACTTGATTTTCTTGAGTAATAGGTTATGTATCTATAGGAATAAACCCGAGATTCTCAAAATTTCAAAGGAATATTCATTGTGACTTTTTGGGCTTAAACAACACTTCTCTAAATTGCATTTGAGTCATCATCTTTCAGACATTTTAAAAAACAAAAAAATATATTTGAGCTCATCACAACAGGATAATAATGCATATTTTGAAGCATAATAATTTTGGCACAGATGTCAACGTTAAATGTGCCAACTTAAAAAACAAAAACATTTATCCCAATTGAAATCCTTCAAAAATTAAATTCAAATTACTCAGTTTTTTTCCTCATTCCTGAAAATAGAGCAATATTCTAAAATATATTAAATACAAACAAATTCTTCCATTCCTTGACATTCACATCAAGATTCATAAACGTTCTGTAACAGAGGAAAATCCTTGCTTGTTTTGACATTATTATTTCAAGGAGTACTTGATCGTATCTGAGGGTTTGAATCTCTTTTCAAATTATGAATTAGATACAGACTATGTCTATTGAAATGAGTATCTCAAAAGAAAAATAATATCTCACATCAAACATTTTTCACGCCGACAAGTACTATATGTATGTGGAAATTAAATTAAATTAAAATAAAATATATGAATTGAAATGTATAAAAAGGAAATTGAATTTCTTATTTTACCTTTTTTTTTTTAATTTCGTAATTTTCTTCTTTTTAAAACTAATTCATTCCTTGAGTTTGTTAGTTTACCTTGCTTATACCCATTAGTCGATTTAATTAAAGCGTGCATAAATGGCTGCTAGGGTTTCTCATTTCTATTAATTACATTCTGCTAATTTCTCATTTCGTGGAAGCTGGGATGATATAGTTAATAATAGTCTCAAATATTGTCAAAATGAAGATATTTAATATATGTATACATATTTTGAGAGAAAAACAATCATTTTAAACTAGTTTTTATTTGTGAAAGATAAAAGAAATTCCCTTTATTTGAAAGTTAATATTTCTACTATGAAGAATCACGAATCACTAGTCAGAATTGTTAACAGTTACTTGTAATGCATCTAAGTGAGGACCCATAATTCAGGAATAGCAACTTTTTTTAATGAAAAATATCAGGCAATATACCATATTCCTTCAGAAACAATCTAAATTGACTCCCAAATACAATAAATGCCTTTTATATAAATAAATTAAGAATTTGAATCATTTTGGGGATGTCCATTGGAGCATCATTTCTTGTCAATACACATCATTTGCAAAAGATAATTCCTTAAAAACTTTTACTCCGAGTAAATCGTTGATTTGTAACATTCAACTCTCCGTAAAGAAAGCTTACATAAACAAATAAGAAAATTCGATACATTCCCAGGGATTTCACCTGAAAACAGGATTTCAGATGAGAAGCCCCTATGTGGAAATCACGAGCATATACAACCCACTAACATAATAAATGACCTTTGTATCTTGGTTCATCCTTGCCCATTTTTACTCCTATTATGCCCTATTAACATTCTAAATCCTAATTCATTAAACTCAAATACAATCTTGATAGATTGAGTACAATTTCAAATAACTAAATAGAAAATAGTCCAATTGTTGAAAAGAATGACGCCCGCCCCGCCCTGTGCCAATTCTTTTTCTTTCTCTGTTTGAAGGAAAGGTTGAGTGATATAGTGAAAATAATATTCTGACACATCTTTGCGAATCATTTATTGAATTAAGATGATTTAAATCCATTACAATGGATCCCTCATCATTTTTTCAATTCATTCGATAGGGAGAGGGGGGGGGTACATCCCTTTTGTACACAAAACGTTCTTACGGATGTAATTTTGCCTTTTAAGTACTAGATATAATTGAGATTTATGTATATACTACTTATATTATATTGTTAGATTGAGTACAAGTTTCAACTTGTACAGCCCGATTTCAATACGCCTTATTCAAATACTAATGGATACATTTTGACATAATATTTAAATTAAATATAATCCTGTTCTACAATTTAGAAACTTGTTGCTTTCATCATCAGAAATAGTTAAAAGATATTATATGTGTTGTATATGTGAGTTGAATTTCAAACCTCTGCTCAAAAGTATTGCTGTAAATTAGAATTCTTTGTATAGAGTTTCTCTACGCATTCTGTTGCTAACGTTTGATTCAACTTGTTGATGAAATAAATTCAAGGTTGATACATGTCAGTATGAAGAGTAATAATGGTGTGGTTTGAGTTAAACAAAGGTCTTAAGACTAACTTAAAAATCGGGATCCTACAAAGTATGTATATATTTTGTGGAATTAAATATGAAGAATATGTGAGTTTTGATGATTTTATCGAATCATTACAATTATTCGAGTGTTTAGGATGATTTAGCACGATGATCTTATATAGAATTAAAATAGAATTAAAAAACTTCTAAGTAAATGTTTCTTTAAATGACTTTATATTATTGTCATATTTTAAGTTGTTAACTTCCTCTTAAAATTCCATCATCTATTATGACTAGACATGGGCAAAATGTTAAAATAGTGTTGAGTCCAAGGAAGGAAGAAAAAAATAACAATTGAATCCACTGCTTTGATAGTCACTTTGAATTCACTCTTCTCTATATCGTAGAGGCAATAATTAGTTACAATGCTATGTATCTTCAATTTAGGATTATTGAGAAATCATGGTGAAGAAAGTGGTTCCCTTCTCATGGACAGTTACAATTCCCTTGAATCCTCTCAGTTTATATCAGTTAATTATTGTGTATTATTTAATATTGTCAAATACAAATCAGCAGATAAAATGCAAAGGTACCAGACAGTAATTCAGGACACACTCACTCACTTCTACAGAATGCTTCTCCTTAATTATGTTATTCGATCCAAAATAACTGTCTTAACTCTTACGCTTAGGTCAAACGTCATGGACAATTAGTTTCTAAATATGTAAATTAAGTGATATGTTAAAGTAATAGACGTGTAATAAAAGTGGTCGCTTTTAATTCAAAAAATAACATTTTTTTCCCACTTTCAAATGAGAAGGTTCTTGTCACAAAATGTTCTGAGAGGCTTCATATTTTGCCTGCACGGTTTGATAGTGATAGTGCAGTAAAAAATCAGCTCTGTAATAGAATGTTCTTGTTTATATTGTTGGCCATGTGTGCTTGAACAGGGGGCCAAGGGACCATTACCCACCTACTTTTTTTATATACAATAATAATAAAAAGTTGTATTATTAAGATGTAAAACTGATTACCCCTCTTATGAACTGGTTTCTGCACCCCTGTTACAGACATTGGTGGAGTTTGAAATTTGAATGTACCATGGGGGGGGGGGGACTATTAAAAAAAATAATATGGATATTTACATTCCATTTAAACTAATATGGCGCGAGTCCCTTTGTTTAACCGTATGATTAAACGAGCATCACGGTCAGCCAGAAGAACTATACATGGGTGGACTATAGATAACGTGTCCAAAAAATGACGTAAGTTATGACTCGTTAGGTTTTGAGGTTGCTTGAGGTCGGTGAAGGCTAATTTTGAGGCTAAAATGCGATTTGAAGGCTTAGAAGGCCGAATTTGAGGTGGTGTATGGACTAAAAAGTTTCAGGATTGAGGTAACTTGAGTGAGATCAGATGACCTCTACGATGTCATACTAGATAGATGGATGCTGTTTTGTTGTTCCCTTTCTCAATCATTGGACAATGCTCTATTTATTTTCATTCATTGAAATGGCGTGCAAAACTTTGGCAATACTGACATTGACAAATCAAGGTCATGTCAATGACATTTCATTGTTCTTTTGTTATAATTATAACTCCTTGGTTTTTCAATTTTTGTGGAGAATAAACTAAAGCTAGCTTTGACTTTGAGCTTTCCCTATAAGAACTTTGCTGAATAAATGATTTATAGAGTACTCTCAGATTAGGCGTGTAGAGAGGGACTTGTTGACACGAAATTCTGATTTTGGCAATTCACTTAGCTAATAGAAGGTTTTTTTTCTCCAAAGTTTGAAGCAATATGCAACTTTTGACACTCATTTCCTAGCTGTAATATCAATTTTAGCAATTGTAGCAATTATAAATAAGTATTAAATAACATAAGAAAATGAGAATAGTATTTATCAATATAACTGAAACAAAATTTAACTGAACCACAAAAATACATATTTCAGGTAATAAAATCAATATAAATATTCATCTATAAATAAAAGGTATCTCATTTATCACGTTTAAAATATATTAAAAAATATTCATTCTTATTTTTTCTTTTTTCTCAACAATTTTGTGCCATCTATATAGAATTTGTCTACTTGCCACTAAACAACTCTTTGACTTTTAAGCACTTTATCTTACTAAATATTTTTTTCAATTAACAACAGTTCATTTAACTCTTAAATTAAACCCCAAATAATTATATTTTCATAAAATAAAAAGGATTTAAGATTGAGATTTAATTACTTGAGTTTCAGAAAAATACTCTTAAAGTGTAAATTCAGAAAATGGTTATTCTTCAGCAGTGCTGAAGTAGCACAACTTGTAGAAACTTGCAAAAAAAGAATAGAAGTGTACCAATAACCTACCCTTATGTCAAGTAGCCGACCATGAGAACACAAAAATAAGGTGACATTTGGACATTTATTATTCTTTGACCAAAAAAAAAAAAAAAATGGTTCTATTAACTCAAAACTTCATGAAATGGTGTCAGGGTCACTAATTTTCATATTAATTTAAAGAAGATCTGGAGAGTAGCTGACTTGTATGTCGTATGTATGTAGTTCCATTCTAGGCGATTCGCAAACTTGGTCTAATCCATGATATCCCTAATTATTATTATTATTATTGCACACAGATATTTCCAGATCATAAATCACTTCTATACACTTGACCAATTGTACCCCTGCTCCGTGTGTGTGTTCTGAACATGAATCAATACAACACAGTCACCATTCTGCTGAATAAAAAACAGTTGGCAGATAATTACATACATTGAAGATTGTTCTGTGATAGGGAACAGTCATTATGGCTATAGATCCTTGGAGCTTTGATATTTAAAGAACTAAGTATATAGGGAATCTATATTAAAATCAAATTAAACGAATGCACTTAAAATAAATGAAAATGCTAATATAAAAAAGTAACATTGATGCAGAGATATTGTGTCTTTATCATGGCATTAAAAAACAAGCAATTAATTAATATCAGTGCATTAATTGTTGAATATAATATATTATAATAAGTTTATTATGCACCAAGGAACAGAATAAACTGTGCTCTATGGATTGCCAATACATGTACAGTGTATTATTACCTCTGTTTATGAGTTTACACTGCTCATAGTAATTCAAATCAATAGTTTTTATATATGAATCCATGGAAAATTAGATAGTCCGCTCCAAATTTATAATATTCATAGAAACATCCTTTTCAGTTATTTTCTACAAACAATTTACTTTCCTGAATTTAGAAAAAAAATAATAGTTTTTACTCTCCAAACATGACAGAACATACTCAAACAAACCATAGCTCGTCTCGAAAAATATTTATGCATCAGGGAACTTGTCATAATCCAAGGGTTCCAGTACATTTATCTGTCTACAAAAATATACAACACGTTCCACTTCATATAAGATCAAAGTTTAAACTTTTTTTTTTTCATAAAAAACAAATACAACAACCTAGGAACAAATTATTAAGTAAACATCACATCTCTTTATAAAAGTTGTATAGTATAGAGTATAGTATAAAAATATATGACACATTAAAATAAAAATATATACTTAAACAAATTGAATAAAATTTCGTAAAATTGTAACATCGTCAAAAAAAAAAATATAATATGAAATAGTCTAATGTAATAATGAATATATACATATATATTAATGCATATATCTAAGCATGCAAAACACACACTCAAGTCATAAAATATGTACATATTATATGTATGTATATATATATTGAAAATTCAATTACTGACTAAGGAAACAACATTGCTTTGGAACAAAGTAAAAAAAAAAGAAGAGGAGTGAAGTGCATTAAATCAACGACCACAGACAGATATCATATATGTACAGTCATAAGTACATATAATTGACTCCGTCTTTATGCATTTGTTAAGTCACACTTAACATAGTATCTCAATTATCCATGATTTGCTACACTATGTACAAAGTGTTTGCTAGTGTTGTGAGTGTAGCTTGTATGTATGTATCTAGGGACGGACAACAATTTGATCGGATCAAAGTACGACTTCATTCGCAAAAGCCTGTCATGAGTGAGAGAGAGAGAGAGAGAGAAAGAAAGAAAGAGACATTTGTAGAGTATCACAAAAGAATCGGAGTTAAGACGTTCCTCATAACGATTTCATTATGTACGTACATAGACTGACTGAGAGTGAGGAAGACGTCATCAAGGAGTGTAAAATTGCGTGTGCTGGCTTCAAGTATTTGTATGAACAGTAACATATGTATTTTTTTTTTTGCATGCATATGAGTAAACTTGGTCAAAAAGGAGAAGTAGAAATACATCTTCTCAAATTCTCCTTCGTGTTGCAAAAAAAGTAAATTTAAAATAGACAGTGAATGCGGATGGGAGGAAGGAAGGTACGGAGTAGGTAACTAGGTAGTAGATATCTTCAATTACATTCATACATATATATAGAAGAAGCATGTCCACATCGAATTTAAAGAGACAAATAAGTTGGAAAAATCTTTTACCACGACGGAAAAAGTCCATAGGATCCTCTGATGATGAGGAAGAAGAAGAGGATGATAATATCAGCATTGGCTCCACGACCTCTGCTTTCCCTTCCTTTGAGGGACATCACTTCTCCAAATGGAAAAATAAATGGAAGACTCAAAAGGAGAAAAGGAGTCAATTAAGGAAAAGTAACAACGACGGGGATAATGTGAGCATTAGCTCCACAACCTCTGCCTATACAAGCTCCAAGTTCCCTACCCCTGCCTGGACCACCAAATTCTATGCCAATAAATTTTTAAAAAAGCGAGGGTAAAAACGTCATTAGCATACACACATGTAATTAATTGTTATTTTAATCAATATGAACGTGTTTGACCTCCTAATAACCATCCAGTTATAGCTCTGGCCTTTCTTTCAAACCATTTTAATAATTAAACATTAATTTACAGATTCTCAAGAACGCTTAATCGAGGAACATCCGAGCAGTCCCTTAACCATCATGGAAATGAGGATTTGCCTCCATGTCCAAAGTCGGCAACAATTAAAAGTAAATATATTATTATTCTAATTAATTAATTATTAAATTACATATTTACTAATTGTCTCAAGGTCCAAAAATGTCAGATATTTTCCCTCCCATTAAAAATGCACCGAGCTTATACTCCATGACGGCAGAGGAGTCCTCCATCGTCATCCACGCCTCACCTAATATAATCAAGATCCCTCCAAGACGAAAGGATATTGCGCTTTGCTGGCATCCCATTCAGAAAAGGGAGCGTCTCTCCAAAAAGCGAAATATCCTGAGTGATATTTGGAGATCCAAGTCCTCCATTCGAAAAATCAATGGAAGGATCCTTGAATATCTGGATTTGTGTCATTTCAATGTTTGTCGATTGGTCTGTAAGGACTGGAGAGACATCTTTGACTGCTACTATCCTCGACAACTCAATAGGGAATGGATTCGTTATTTGACGGCGAAGAAGGAGGCTCTCAGGGCCTCATCCTCCGTCTCTTCATATGATGACTCGAAAAATCCATTTTTCTCATAAAAAAGTCATTCCTTAAACATAGTTACATGTAAATAATTATTGAGTGAGGAGATAACCCAATAACTTTGATGTAAAGCATATTATTTGACTAGCATAATTTATTTATTGAAAATACAATTTCAAATAGACTTTATCAAAAACTAAAAAAAAAAAAAAATGATTAATTTTTTTTATATATATGAATATATTGTATATTTTGAGTTGATATTCACTGCAGACAAAAGCATAGATCTTTTAAGTCTTTTATCCCACATGTATACAATGTATAAAGAAGATCAATGAATTGACTCTCACTCAAAGACCTTGATATATGTATCTACAAATCAGTCACATTGAATGATGTAATTACATATATAGTTACATATTCTAATATTAATCATGTGAAAGGTTGAGGCGTTTGAAGAAAAAAATCATCTGCACAATCAAGAAAGAGTGTTAGATTCTTATTCTGTCTTTCTTATGCATGATATATATTATTGGATCACTCAGGTGTGAGTTGACAAGTTTAATATTTATTTATGTTACTTAAATGTATGAATTCACGTATATACTACTATGAGTAAAATATACCAGGATTTTTTTTTTGATTTTTTTTTTTTTGGGGGGGGGGGATGAATAAATAGTGATAAATGTTTTTATTTTTAAGTTGACATTTGTACCAAATTACACGTACAAATATTCATTAGTGTTTGAGATACGCGTCGTCCTTTTGTAAAGAGCTCAAATATATTTTTTCCTTTCTTAAAATGTCTGAAAAATGATGACTCAAATGCAATTTAGAGAAATGTTGTGTAAACCAAAAAAGTTACAATGAATATTCCTTTGAAATTTTGAGAATCTCTGGTTTATTCCTATAGATACATAACCTATTACTCAAGAAAACCGACCATCCAATTTTTAATTTTAAGTACATATCTAAACTCAGCTGTTATTGTTCTGTAACTTTTGAGTTAATACAAATTTTGTAATTTTTTTTGAAAAAATAGAAAAAAACGTTGGTATAAACGTATTGCATCAGGTAAAGGGGGGGGGGGGGGACAACAACAACAACTTTTGAGGGAGATGAAATGAATTTTGATGATTAAATAAAAATTATTTGATGATTAAATAAAGATTATTTGATTCCCGATATTTTTTATCCAAATTAGTACATGTATTTCCTTTGAGGGTCCTTTGAGACGGAGAATTAGTGGAGCATGGAGAGGAGTTGTAAGTCTCTTAGGACAAAATACATTGTACATATATTTTGTAGATATATATATATTTGTATTTATTTGAATTTGTAGGCCCCATTTTTATTTATCGGTCATCAATTACCGAAGAAACAAGCATAAATCGTAAATACTGTACAATTTCTTCACATTGTGGTGTGAGAATAATACTTTTTTTTTGCTTATTCACACACATACGTACATAAAGTGTGTATCCTTTCATCTAGAAATAGTTATCTAAGTTTTTTTTTCCGTGGTTTATTTAAAAAATACAAAAAAAACAAAAAAATACATTTAAATCATTTATCAATGTATCTGCTTTACTAAAGACCTTCTCCTCCCTGAAAACGATCTCTTTCCCTCTACAAACAAACAAACAAAAGAATATATTAATTATTTTTGTGTCATTAAAGCAACCCTAAAGAATAGTGCCAAAGCATTTCTTCTTTTTTTTTAGTATCTACATGCCTATTTTGGCTATGGTTTCCAATTTTGCCCAGACGTCAATATTATATTTTCATCTATCTCGATAGTGCATTGAGTTTTGACTCGGAGTAGATCCATGGACTGGATATGATCTCGGAGTAGGACTAACCTCCCATAGTGTAATCTACTACGACTCTTCCTTATATGAGCATTTTGTTGACTGCAATTATCATCTGGTAGCTCTGCATTTTATCAGCTGATTGCTATTGACAATGTTAAATAGTACTCAATAAATGTTGGAAACTGAAAGGATTGAAAGGAATTTGAATAGACAGAAATCCAGGAGAAGGGATCACACATTGTCTTCCCTGTGATTTCTTAATAATAATTAATCAGAAATTGAACTACGTATAACTGTTGTAAGTTCTCGCCTCTACGATGCAGAAAAGACATAATTAAAATGGATTCTTAAGGTAGTTGTGGACCCAACTGATATTTTTTTTTGCCTTCTTTAAACTCAACACTATCTCAACATTTTGCCCAGGTCTAGTGATACTTTGTTTTCGGGGGTGGGTGGAGGGGTTATTCTGCAAGTACATCACGATGGATTACACAATGAGAAATAATACTCCTTTGGTCTCATTCCCAGTCCACGAATCCACTCCAAGTCCCTCTGATACTCCATTAGAGACGAATGTACAACCTCTTCAAGATAATAAGACCTTTAACGATCTTCTTATCTAATTTTACGACTCTTATTGTTCAAGTATCAAGACTTAATACTAGTTAATTTTAACTCCTCGGTTTGAAAACTCAATGGACTCCACTCTATGGAGTTAGAAAGAGGAGCATTGATCCCTGGGCATCATACTTTTTAAATCTGGAAACTTGATGACAAACACACAAAACCAAAATGTCTTACATGAGACGCCATCTTACATGTAATTACACCCATAAAAAAAGCTCTGCGGTTTTTATTTACACAAATGAGTATCATCATAACTTTGGTTTCTTTGGTTTGTATAAGTATATACATACATACATATTTATATGAGAAAAGCTGCATGGGTAATGAAATTAAATCCTTATGGTTCCTTTGTTCACAAAAATGCAAAGAAGATAAAGAAATAAATAAAAAGTCTTTATTCTGCAATTGAGAGAGAAGACATAGAGTTAAAGCTGGAGAGTGGATAGTTTTGCAAATATACATAGACGGATCGGAAATAGCGGAAATATTTTTCAATTTACCTAACGTCTCTATCATTGATGGGGTCTTTCTTTTATACGCTCTTTGAGTTCATGTGTCAATATGAAGAGCTGTTTAAGAACTTTTCATCTCTGGTTGTATGTATCTTCATGTTACATACATATGGTATTTAAACTTGCTTTGTAAGACTGTTGTATAATGGCAATCATACATGGAAGCGACGCCATGTTGGGAGCATATACATTTATATTAGCTGATATATTAATCAAATCAAATGGAAAGGTTTTCAATGTAACAGACTGTAAATGTGAATGACTAATGACGTAATAACATTTTTTAAATACATATTCATTAGAGACTCTGAGATATAACTAAGAGATAAAGAGAGATTGTTGATAAACTTAGAGTAGGGGTTATAGAACCTCTACATCTACCTGATAGTAAAGATGTCGCATGAAGGAATACATGCATTAAGGTTAATAAAGCAAATAAAATGTAAACAAAAAGGGCTCAAGTCCTCGTATAACTATTGTTAGTTAAAAATATATAATTTCCTGGCATTAATTTCAGTTAATTTTCTGCCTCTCATCTATGTTATTATTTATTGTTGTATATATAATGGAGAATAGCAGCTTGTAGCTCAGTAAAACGTCATGACAGCTCAAGCTGTTCCCCCCTCGACATTCATTAAATTGTCAGGGTTGCCAGGTTGATTTTCTCTTTCTTTTTTTATAACACGCCCGAATTGCATATGATTTACATTCCTACTCATAACCTACATAGTTTAGCACTTGTCAGCCACAGCTGCGTAGTAACAATGGACAACTTGATCTGCAGTTGTCAATTCAGCAAACGAATGTGTTCAAATTTAATTGATTTGATGTACATTATTTTACTTTATATGACGTCTTAAACGACTACATGTAAGTATTCAATCAACTTAAAAATATTTGACTCGTGTTCATTTCGTTAGCAATTTTGGCAATTCGTATTTATTTCGTTAAGAAGACAAAAGTTTTGTTTGAGTGGAAGGAAACATTCAAAAATAATTGTCGGAAAAAAAACCTTATTCAATGAATACATTTAGTCGATTCCCGTCGAACAAATACTCACTCATTGTTTATTTTAGTTAGAAGATAATGGAAGTTCCCCCTATTTATGATACTCTTCTAATAGGTTGCGTAAAAATTCTTCTTCTTTTCTTTGAACGATTTTCAAAAAGGTTGCGAGTATTTTTTCTCCCTCCTTTTCCTTTTCTTTTTTGTATCGATAAATGATACCCACTCTTGAAATAATATCTAATAAAATCCTTATATTATTGTGCTCTAAAAAGTTAGGAGAAAATGGAGTTTCTTTTTGAGGGAGAGTGTGAAAGAGAGGGGATAATAGTAGTACGTACATACATACATTTATCATAGTGAATACGAGACTCTCTTTATTTCTTTGGATTCCCTTCTCTCCTCTTGTTTTGTTTTTATATATCGGTGTACATATATTTGGAAAAATAATAGTTTGGCATTTTTTTAATATATATAATATTTATGGTATATATTTCTTTCAATTGAAAAGATAATAATGATGCTAAATAGACAGAAACAAAGGAAAATGATAACACACAACGAATAATAAAATCAAGCAATTGAAACCATCTTCTTTTAACAGATTTATAATACTAAAATATTAATTATTTAATACATAATATGTAATTTGCAATTAAGTAATAAATTAAGGAGCAGAGTATCTCTCCTCCAGCATTGTGACTAGTCCACTTCGACGCATTGATCCACAAAGAGATGTCGAACGTCCAATTGAGCAGCAAGATCAAGTGTGTAGCGTTGAAGAGTAGGATTTTCAATGATTTCCAGGTCAGGTAATGGAGGTTGACTACTTGGATGATACTGAGGTCTTGAGCGGAAGCTCCTATGGACTCGAAGAACTGTAGCACAGAATATGTGTCGACAGAGGATCAAACGAAGGAAGTCATCGCCCAGAAAGATGAGATAGGAGGAGTCTTCATACATAGATGTGTAAGAGGAGATACAAAAGGGAATTATGGTACCTGAATAAGATTGCAACAACTTACCAATGCTTCTAAAGCGTGTCATGAGTCGTGAGGCCTCCGTCATGAATCGATCCACGTAGGCCAGACATTTGTCCCAGAGGTGAATGGGAATGTCTACGATGTTCGTGACAAAACTGAAAGCAGAGAGAGGCGAATGGAGAAAGAGGGAGTAGAGGCTCCCCTTGTGTGCATGATCGTGAAACGAGGGAGGAACATCAGGGGCGGACATGAGGACCACGAGTGGCTGATCAAAATGCTTAGGAACTGCTCGAAATACTGAACTGTTGTCGGAGTCGATTATAAGGAAAGTGGGGCGACGAGTGAATGCGTAGAGGTCCCCTGGATATAAACTATACACACAAATGAAAGTACTTAAAATTCACAATGTAGGATCCTTACCAATTGGCTTCTTTGACATGCGGTGCCCTTTTGAGGGAATTGATGAGAAGAGGGGCTTGCTCAATGTCCTTCCGAGAGGAGAGTAAAACACCTCCATAGTCGTATGCAGGATCCTCTGGATTTGGCTTGGTGGAGAAGCAGCCCTCTCCGGAAATGTAGATCATGATGGCACCATTGAGTGGAAGCTCCTTTTGGCCGGAGGCTAAAAAGACGAGGAACGTGGGCACTGTGGGTTTATAGAGCAAGTATTTGTGAGGATTCTCCCTCTTGAGTATCACACCCCCAGATCCACCACCATTCTCCTAATCAAAGTAATTACAAGGAAATGAATTAAATGCATAGGAAGTGGTGACTTAAACCTACAAATGGTATACGTCCCGATGCTGGCGATGAGTCGTAAATTTGAGCTAAATCCTCTTGAGGCTCTCTTTCCAGGGTTTGTAACATTCGGAACATGTCTAGAGTCAACTCGGAAAACTTGACTTGTTCAGAGCAAGAGCCAACAATGATGGCCTCTTGAAGACTTAGTACCATGATTTGAGATTTCTCTACGGGAGGAGTAATGAGGGGATTCAAGCGGTGTGAGAGCACGATGCTATTGGAATCCGAGTCAAGGACGTTGACGATACTATCAGCCTCAATGAAGCTCTTAATCTCCTGAAGCACCAAGGACCACTCCAATTGATCATCCGGCTCATAGGCAGCCGTATATTCATCCACATGCTTGGACAGCTCCCTCACGAGATCACGAACCAGCTTCATCTTCTTCAGAAGGAGACACACGACAATGAAGCGAGCATAGTAGCGGAGTTTCTTAACCATGAGATCAGGACGATCCTCGCGGATGGCACGATTATAATAGGAACGGCCTCGTATTGCGGCATAGAAGGAAAAGGCCTCATTCAGGTAATTTGTCTCACTCGTTCGCAGGCTATTCATATAAAGTAGGAAAAAAAATAATACAAATTAGCATTTGTAACTTTTATAACAAAGGGCATGACATGAATCATGGGATAAATAAGAGTATTATTTTGTGTGTACATACATAGTGGGATATACATAAAATACAAGTTCGGTTCAAGTTGCTAAAGCGCAACCATCATATCATATACATATATGTATAATATATCGATGCACATCTCATTTATTATTTAATTGTATTATCCTTCCCTTTCCTAACTTCTTCTATTTTTCTTTTTATAATTTCCCCGTTCTTTTCTCCCCCTTTTGTTGCTGCCATTTTCCTTTACCATTAAAAGCATTTTATGCAATATCATGCTACCAAGTTATTATAAGTTAACTAAGCAACAGAGAGAGAAAAACAGTTGTTCTTTCCTTTTCTTCAATTTAGAAAAAAAAGAAAACGAGATTGTCAAATTCAAATAAATAACATTATGATTTATGTTTATTGACACAGCAATTGGACATTAACGTGTCAACATCATAAATTACTGTAGAGGGAAAAATGAAAAGTTTCGTGGTGCTCTTCAAAGAAAAGAAAACTTACGAAATTTCATGCCCAATCTATGTATGTTCATATTAATAAATACTGTTTCCCTACCTTTGGCTCTCTCTCTCTCTCTGTTAAAAGAGAAAGCCATCAGAAATATCATCAACAAAATGGAAAACAAATAAAATAATCGACCAAATAAATGTATTGTAACACATTATCAAAGCGAGGGAAGGAGAAAAAGAGAGAGAGAGAGGGAGAAATGAGACAAAAGTGTTGCTCATCCCTCCACTTATTCATGTATGTTTTATATATATATACATATATATGTAAAATAGTTTTGCTTTGCAAAAAAAAAAAAAAAATAAGATTTCGTTCATGCAACTACACATTTTTTGCAACTATTACTCGATAAAAATAACCCATTAAAATTAAATGTATATTTGTACATATATGTACATAGGTAGTCCCGAAAATCCTTTAATAAGTTATGCATAAGGATGTATCTCTATCCATCTATTAAGTAGATATGTGTTTACACACACATATATATATATATATATATATATATATATATGTAAAAACTCAGGAATTGGAGGATTCCATTATTCTTATTCCAAGACTCAGTGTTAGTTATCAATGATTGTAACTGTTCTTTAACATTCAAGAGGAGATTAGGATTGTGGTTCTATTGACTTTCAGTGTTTTACTTTGATATATATAAGGTCAATACAACTACTTACTATATATATATATATATATATATATACGTATTATGTTTATCTAAAGATACCCACAATTGAATCCTTTGGGACGTCATTTTGAACTTTATGGACGGAAGGAAGAGGGTAACAGATGTTTGGATATACAAAAAATAATAGCATACATATAACATATAAGCAAATAACACATTGAAGTAAACACAAACATTTATGTTTGTGTCCTTTTATAGATCATAAAACATGAGCAATAAAATAGTTATTCGTCATAATTCATATATTGTACAATATGAAGTGGCCCTCTGATTTCATGACCATCATTAACTCACAGGATAATGGTATATAAAAGAAACGCTCGGATTGAGTATAATTCTATGTACATACATTGAAACATTGAAACCTCCTATTATATAGAGAGTCCACATACAGTTGGAGGCAGTCCAATATGGACTTTCTGAGTGTTGTAGTACTTGGACCTCAGGAGAGGAGAAACATATATATATATATATTATATTTAAATAGCATGAAGGCCCTGGTGGCAGATTTTAGAATGTTCACACGCTTGAGCATAAGTTATTAAATAGATTTTAATTTGTATTTATAAGGATATGAAATGGACCAAATAGGGAAGCGTTGCAAAGATATTTTAGGGCGATTAGAGAAGGGAGTTAATGACTTTCCAGGAGGATCAAAACAGCGATGGTAAGTTAATGTTGATTTTTTTAAAATATAGCAGCAGCGTACTTTAGAGTCTATCTTGTGTTTTTGCTAGACATCATGTCACATTTAAATGATATCAATATCCAACAAGAACTTAGAGAAAAATACACCATTTTAAGCTTGATTTTAGCATTTCGAGCCTTCCAAATATACATATCAAATTTCCAAGACTTTTGAAGCAAGTTAAATATGGAATAAAGGCTAACAATACATATTCTGGGTATTAAAAAAATTATATGTATACTTTTAATTTCAAAATTTGATTCGTAAATTTTGTATAAATCAAACAAACAGTGAACATTATGAAATTAATAAAAATCACATACTGTAAGCATATGATCTCTAATTGGTTGTTTCATTTTCATGATTTGTATGTATTACACACGTTTTAAGGCCTATGCATACATTGGAATTGACCTTTTGCTCAAAGATCTAATGTTAGTTTTTGATTTTATCTTTTTTAGGGGACAATAAATTAACTCTTTCAAATGAGGAAGAGAATTAGTAATTATATTTGATATCTATCCATGGATGAATAATAATTTTTAGTATGTAAGCAATAAATAAGTATATGCAAGCAGTCACTGCTAATGTAGGCACACGCCTACTTATTTAAAGTATATACTTATTTATAAGTATTTTTGTTAGTAGAAATAATTCTAATTTAAAAAAGTGCAAAAATACTTACATTTTGCGGGAATTTATTTTTTAAATAGGTACATACATAGAAGCCCTACTTAATGACTTAGTATGTGCAGTCATGTTTCACCCGTCTTCATAGTCATGTAGTGCTTCTCAAGCTCAAGGATCGAGCAACTTCAGAGTTGAGAGGATCAAAAAGATTTACAAAAAGTGTCTAATCCTTATTTTTTAAAAGCAATTGAAAATTTTATTTCAATCTATAGAGACAAAAGGATTGAGAAGCACCGTCTATGGTCTATTGTCACTGACGTCACAGATTGCATAGTAATCAATATAAGAAGCGCCAAATTGGCAGCATATATTTGGTTGATATATTTACTACTATTCATATAGAATGAACAGATCCCAAAAACCAAAAATCATCTTACAAATGACTTTAAGAAAAATGAAAATACCAATTAAACCCCGGTATTAAATACAACTTGATATCAAAGAGAAGCAGTGAGGTTTGAGTAGAATAGCTATGTGGGGAAAATCCGTTTGGAATGGCTAGATTTTTACATTTGTTCCAGAGGGATTAGGGACCTCCAAAGGTGGATAATACGAGAAAAATATCTAAAATTTGTAAAGGTTTATTTATTGGCATCACACAGTAAATGTGAATGACTAATGAAGTAATAACGTATTTTAAATACAGATTCATTAGAGGGTTTGAGATATAAGAAAGAAATAAAGTGTGATTGTTGCCTTCAAGTTTTGAAAATTAGCATTTTTTCAATAAATTTTGTCTTCTCCATTTATTAACTAAGTATCTTCCAAGTGCAAACTTTATTGGATGAGAAAATTATCTTTAAAATAAATTAATATTCTATATTTCTTCAGTGACATATCCATTGTTTTTGATTTCAAATGGAATGGAAGAGAGAGATAAAAATTAAACATATAAATCACTGCATGTCTTTTTCTATCTACAATTCTTTCATTATGTAACGTAAAGTGGTCCTTAAGAGTTTAATCTTTTGGGACACCCTAATATAGAACGGATTTAGTCCAAATTTTGTACGGTTCTTCATTTTTAGAGCCTTTTTATACATTTACAAGGAAAGATATATAGTCTGGATTATACTCAGGACCTTGTACAAATAAATTTGAATTCAACTTGTTTGCTCAATCCTCATATAGAAGGAAAGAGAGCCCTCAACGAATATTTCCCAAAGTTTCTTAATTGATCAAGTAAAAATGTAATTTTTTTCTTTTCGTTAAATGTAGATACAAAAGTTTTTAATTGATCATTATTTAAAAATATCAAGAATATTATAATTAATATTTGTTATTACATGTATTATTCTTAGTTATAAAGTAAAGTCAGAGGTCATTGTAATGGTTGTTTAAAAGAAGCAGTGAAAAAAATGCTTCCATTTACAAAGTTACTGCTTTCATTAGTAATTATTATGAGATTATTTGTACATAGATACGTCTATTGTATATATTTGATAATGCCAAACCATGTAGAGTAAACACATAATACTAATTTTTTTACACGTCTTACTTCCCAATTTTTTCATTTTATTGTGTAAATTAATGTACGTTTAAAAAATAGACAATTTTTAGCATTTAAAAGTCGCTCAACGCCTTCAAAGTGAAGAAAATTTTGTTTAAAGTTTCATGTTTTCCTTTCATTATCATCCAAATACCTTGGGGTATAACGTTGTTTGTTACTTTATAACTTTTTGTAGTTAAATAAATAATCTTTAAAAGTTATTTGAATTATTATTTTTTTCTAAAATGTTTGTATTTTTAGCCACATGAAAAGGAATGAAATATAAAGGGGAACAAATAAATTGTACCGTGTATAACGCGCATACTTTTCTTCTTATTTCTTTTATATGACCTAATAAATTTAGAATTAGTTACATCAAACCGTAATCCATACAATGTCATTAGAACGACTTTGTTCTTTCATTTAAGACTTGATTTATAATCAAAAAATTCTCCTGTAAAGTTTATTATTTATTCATCACAAAATTCGGGTATCCTATTTTATTCTATCTCAAACCATCAAGTGAAACAGGAAAAACAAACAATGGATTTCAGATTTTAAAAATCAACAAAACCTCCGTTTCTGGTATATTTTTTTTTTTTTTTGCAAGGAAAAATAGAAGGGGAAATATGAAGTCCTTATGGATTTTGTGGGACCGATAACCGATTAATCACTTGATTTCCCCCTTCCCCCACGAATTAACCTTTGAGGTCCCAGTACAAATAATCACATAATATTCCAAATATTTTTACAGCAGAATTTGTCTCTTCACCATTGCAAAGAAAATGGATCATTTACAAATATTTTGAGAAAAGATCTCCTGGAATTTTTATTCAAATAATTTCCCAATTGTGAATTCCGTTTTATTTTATTTATGATCAGTTAATTTAACAAGCGATGTCACATACCTTAAGGTATATTGATTTGAACAGTCTCAAAAAATATTTAATGAGTATGAATGAGCTTCCAAAATAACCGCTTGAGTTTGAATAGTCAAGTACATCATTAAAAACTTTTTATCTCATTTTTATGAAGACAAAAATTGAAGGTTTTGGTTGTTTTATTTTTAACAGTATATTTTCTAAATATTTTTGCTTATATCACTAATTAATTTTCTACATGAGGCAATATATAAAAAAAAACATGGAGAGACCAATTTTGAGTCAAAATTCATAACTGAACTTAAGCTGGATTTTTAACATTGACTCTAGAAATCAATGAATTGGATATTTTCATGAAATGGAGTTCACATTCATGGATTTATCATTAAGTATGTAACAAATGGTAGAAGAGGGGGAAGAGCACCACTCTCAATTCTTGACCTACAAAAAAAAAACCAATCCTGTGCAAAACAAAAGTTGAGTCTTTAAAGAAAGAACCAAAAATAAAAAAAGACAAGATCAAAAAAAGAGGGAATCTTCATAATTTATCAAACTGTCATATTATGAAGCACTTCTTTCTCTTATCTTTCCATAGTTTTTAGTTTTTTTTTTTTTTCCTTTCTTGAAATAATAATGAAGAAAATGAAAAGTTAGAAGAGGAGATAAGGAAAGAGCTCAAGAAATACTACTAATAAAAAAAAGTAGATAAATGATTTATTCAACACACAAAACCTGCTCGTCTTTCAAAAAGTTGTACCCTAACTCACTTTTTTCTAGAGCTCAAAAAGGGCTAAGTCGATGAACGATAGTCAACAATTAATATAGTACATACTACTAAAACTAGTGTCATAGAGTAGAAGACTCTGATCAATCAACTGCTCATTTTGATGAAAAAGACTCTCAAGCCCAATAAAATTTGAAGAAAAAAAAATGAACAAAATTGTACTCTACTCTGTATTCTTCCTCCATTTATCATTGTAAGTATTATTTGTATTCAAAAAATACTTTCTTTTGTATGCAAAATTGTGTCTAATGCCGTAAGGCTCAATATAGAATCAATTCATTGCTTTCTCGCTAGACTTTCAGCGCTAGTGGTAACTCCCAGACACTACTACTCTCAGCCAGCATCATTAACATCTCCATGTGCCTTGGGAGACATTGTTATGTTGAAATTGGGACACTGGCAATAATAGTACATGCATAATGAGTCTACAAGGAATGTTTAGTAAGGTGGTTTCCAATATTTTTGCCACCTGCGACCCCTTTCTATAAGTTTGAAACTTAGTTTTAACTTATCTTCACTAGCTTCTTCACTTTCCTATTAATTTCTATAAAGGAGAGGATCAATTTTTTTTTTTTTACCTTTCCTGTTATCATTTGTTGCAGCACAGCCCCCAAGGAGGATGCGATCCATTGGTTGGAAGCCCATGATTTAGGACCTACATACATTTTACATCAAAGTATGTAAAGTAACTTCATATGATGTGGGTGGAAATGAATTTAATTTATCAAGCTACTGATACAAAAGGCTTATTTTGACCTATAAATAATTCAACGTTTCGTTGCATACTGCAAAGTTTTGGAGCCTTCCTTCCTTCTTTCTGAATTTTGATCCATCTAAATATACAAACTCATTCTTCCTTCAAATCATAGACGAATTAATTGTGATTAAATAATAATGTGAATAAGATAAGAAATTTATTCCAAAATGTGTGTTCTACATCTTTTTTTACTCCTTGCTTGGCTCTTGGAATATGTCCCTACTATTGTGTAAAATATTTATTAAAAAAATAGATCTTTGACTTTTTTTCCATCTTTCTTTCTTTCTTTCTTTCTTTCCCTCCCTTTTGAATGAAAAGTACAAATGAATAGGTTAATAAATATCATGAATGAAGCAAAATGATAATATGATTCCCCACATCAATTTTATATTTTTTTTTATGGGAATTAAAGAAGGAATGATAATGACCTTAGGCAACTTTCAACAACGTAGATAGGTATTAATTCTAAATGTTCATTCCATACTTTTTTTTTCTTTTTTGAAGAAGGGGGTAGATCAGACATTTCGCATTTTGAACAAGGCTTTTTGCAAAAACAAAACAAAAATCCATTAAATATGTATGAATATTGTATTAAATAATGTACAGGTTTTACTTCAGATTGTGAGGAATTTGTTTAGCAAAAAGGCTTGAATCTCCTCTTATATCAAAGGAAAGGCTGTAATAATCATATTAATTGAGAAGATCAAAATCGTTTGTATTTAAGGAGGAATTGAATTATAATTTAAATTTAAACTACGAGTACAAAATATGAACAAAGGCTTTAGATAAGATTCATGGCTCATAATTTAAGGTATATCCATAGTTTTATGTGAGCAGAGTATATAAAATAGTAATGATTAAAAAGAAAGGCTATAGAACACTATAGTATAATTGATTATATTGCAAAAAAAAAAAAAAAAAAAAAAAAAGTAGAAGGAACCAATCGTTTCATTAATATCTTATAGAAACTTCTAGAATTAGTGATATACTACGAACACTTCTATAGTAATAATGATAATAAAAATAAAATAAAGAACAATTAATTTCATTATATAGGTATATGTTATGTCTACGTCATTCATTAATCTATACATATGGCGCGAGTCTCTTTGTTCGTTTGTTTCTTTGACCCAGAATCACGGTCAGCCAGGAGTACTAGAGGGGCAAAATGGACTAAAAGTAACTTGACCCGTAAAAAAGACCCATGTTATGTCTTGTTGGCCTCCAAGGTTGCCCAGTCAGTCTCTATAGACTGACTTTGAGACCAAAATGCGATTTGAAGGCATGGGAAACTGAATTTGAGGCTGCCTATTGAGTAAAAAGTTTCATATAATGTTCGATTTAAATGGTTCGGGTGAAGATTATTTATTCAAAAAAAAAAGTTATGAAATAACGAAAACCCAATGATAAGAAAGATGAAATTTTCAACAAAATTGTCAATGTTCTGAACTTTAAAGGTGCTGAGCGACCTTTAAATGTTAATTCTTTTCAATGAGTATATAACAACTTAGATAGAAAAAATGGAAAAATTTAGCAATTAAATTAAACTTTTAATATTCGTACAATTAGTACACTTAATATATAAAATATTAGGTATAATAATAAAAAAATTGTGGAGTCCGACCTATATGTAAGAGCTGTTTTGATTGCCCGGGAGGTAAACAGTGCACAAAAAAACCATTTAAAGTCACTTGAATAAGACTGAATAACATTTAAAGCCTTTATTTATATGCAAAAATAATGGATTTCCTTTTTACAGCACCTATATGTATATATTACATAGCAAATTGAATTATTTTTATGTTTATTGTATAATAGAGTTGGTTTACTCGGCAAATAGTCTAAACACTACTCTTTCTAAATATCTTTTCATACCTTTAATAATTATAATTATTAAGTATACATACTTTCAAATACAAGTAAGTATACCCTTGTGTGTATATGAAGGTAATTATCTGGTATTTCTGTTTTAAATGTATTCACATAAAGAACATCATACATAGTGCATTGTCTGCTGTTTTTAATTTAAATTTGAATTATTTATATATCTATATAAATACATATTTAAGCTGGTACCTTTTTGGCAATGCATTACATATATTATTATTGTTTTGGGGGATTTTTGTAGGTTAAATGAATTATTTTTCTCTATTAACCCATTTTCGGTAATGTGTAGAAAGACATTTAAAAATATATATTAAAAAAAATAGAGAAAGGTGTGAAAAAATAATGAAAAATCTATAAATAAACGAAGGGTACACATAATATTATGTTAACGACAACCTCCTTCCTTTCAAATAACGTACTTGTCTATTTAATTATAATTATAATTTGAGATAGAAATGAAGGAAGAATTAAAATAATGATGTTTATTTCAAAATTAAATAAGTCATTTACATTCCAAATGTGGATACATTCCTTTTATTTAAGTTGATTCATTTAGAGCTATGAAACAAAGAGGCGAAACAAACGAGAAACCAGGCGGTCAAATTGTTTTCAAGATTGACTAAGCTAAAAAAAACCAACTTTTTTGTCCGCTCTGTAACTAACCCCATATCCTCCATGGAAAAACAAGCATAAATTTGTATATTGTACATAATAACTGAAAATGTAGGCACTCTTTTTTGTTGAGGGATCCCATTATCTGGGACTAAAAAAGTGACGCCCTCTCATAGTGGAAGCAAGATAGGAAGAGACAACTAGAGAGAGAGAGAGAGAAACATCCATGAAGAGTAGAAGGCTACACAAATCCAGGGAGTCCGACTCCATCTTTAGAAGAAATAGAATATAACTAGTGCTGCGAGAGGACGCCATGATGAATCCTGAGGTCCAACACGAGCAGTCTGTGAGGCTTCAACTCACTCTGCCATCTGGCGAATCATCAACTCTCCAAATTCAATTTTTCTATGTTTATAAGAGACTTTGAAATCACAAACTTGGAGTTCAAAGTTTCAAAGTTGTGGAAAAATAACTTAAACTACCTTCGACATCTCCTTAACTCTCCTTCAGAGAAAAAAAATACATTTAATCAAGGAATGAATCATATGACTTAGAAGGACGACAAAACATTCCACAACTTGACTTTTAAAAAAAGATTAATTATGAAATTTTTCAAGATGAAATCGTGGCTTTAATATTTAATGAATGAAAATCAAAAAGCCTTGGGAAATAATTTTGCATATGCTTATATGTATTATGTAGACTCCAGTGCAAATCCTGGGGGAAATCATTTATAAACGCCCCTTGGAATCAGGGATGTCTACAATAATGTACTATCATGGTATTTTTTTAACTTTGTATGATGTTCATGTGTATGAGAATATATCATATGTAGTATGTTCGATAAATTCCTTTTTTTTTTACAATATTGATTATTGATTCTTTAAAAACTTTTTTTTTTCTTTTTTTTTGTGTGTGTATAATACAGCTATTATCAACATAATATCATCAACATAAGCAACAAAGATTATAATAATATGTACATATACTATGTGCACTGTAAATAACAGTCAGAATAAGAGTATATCTATGTATACATATAAACTATTTGAGGATGGGAGTCATCATAAAGAACATCCGGTGACGTCATTTACTCGCATTAATCATTCATAAACTCTTTGAAAAATAGTAATAGTCAGAAATGAAGGGTGTAAGTAGTCACATAGATACTTGATCTCCTTTCTTTAATGCTTTTTATAAAGCATATAAATAAGAGGTCCTCGTATTATTTCATCACGCAACCTTTCATAAATCAGTGGTTGGTAGATGACCATTGATAGGCCATTTTACTAAACTGTCCTTCCACACAAAAAAAAAAATATATATATATCCATCCATGCTACATCTCTTCTTTAAAAAAGGGCCATAAATCAGTCATAAATCGGCCATTTAGGAGCATCATCATCATCATTCCTCCCTAATTGGACTATTATTTAACTTACACAAGGAAGGATACAGACTTCTTCTTCTTCTTAGAAAAGAATGTGTGTATCCCTAGACACTTTTTAAAGATGTGAATAGAACAATTATGTATGTACACAAGGAGAGAGAGAGAGGAAGAAAAAAGCAGAGTGTTGAGAGAGAAAGTTTTTGTTGAGAGTTGTGACTACTTATGTGCTCTGAAGTTGGATCCTCCTCTTAAATATGATTTAATCTGCATAATATACCAAACCTTTTTAGATAGGATAAAACTTGTTCTATTATTATCCTTATAATGTCCATCGATTAATAATAGTGTTTATAGTCTATTCTCTAAGGATTTGTAGGACTCTCTACATATATTTTGATATAAAGAGGAAATTTTTTTATACAAAAAATATTTTAAAAAAAGTTTGTAAAGTTACTTGAACAACTCATGGATCTTTTCACAAAACTTCAGAGTAGTTTAAAGAAAGAAAGTCTCAAAGGATCAACATATACGTATATATGTAAACAGAGAGTTCTTTAAATAAAGTTAAAGTCCTAGGGATTATTTGACTCAATACCCAGAATGATTCGCTCCATCTTGATACAAAAAACATTTATTGTGAGAAGAAGCAATGAATGAATGAATGAATTTGTTGAAATGAAAAATGGAATTGAGTTATTAATCAAAAAAAAAAATTCGGGGTTTTAACAGAATAATACAAAAGTTGACAAGTTTATGGAGAAGGTGTATCCATACCTAAGTAAGGACATCAATGGTTTTTCTTTTTCTTTTGATTCAATGAATCCATTGATTAATTGACAAATTACTCTTCTATTTCATTCAAATGGCTTCTACATCAAATTAGGCGAATTAAAAAGAAAATGAAAGTAAAAGATCAAAAAGGGGATGCCACAAAGTTTGAGAAGGACTGCTCCTTTTCAAACATGTAGTTGTTTGAATTGTTCAGTTCTATAGCAAGGTTGCGTGATGCAATGGATATTTCCTTCTGATTCCATCTTGTTTTTTTGGGGTTTTTTTTGTTGTCTTCTAAATGATGTACCTTCAGTTGAGTGCAAACTTACATATATGTGCCTCTATGTGAGTGTTGGATAAGAGTTACAACTCTAATACAGAGTCTATAATTAAGGGTTGTAGAAAATGTAGCACGTATGTTCTGTATGTACAAAATACATAAGTAGCAAGGAAAAGAGATGATTTGTACAGAGTTTTACCCCTTCCTTCCCCTTCCCCCCCCCCCCTCTTTTTACACAAGGGTTATGTGTAGAAGGAATTAAACTTTCTCTAATGGAGGAAGAGTACCTATCAAAAAATCATGGAAGAAATGTCAGAAGTGTGCTTTCTTTCTATCAATATATATATTATATATATGTACATACTTGTTTGTACTCTACGCAAACAAACAGACATAATGTTTATATATATATATATATACAATAATGTTCATTGATATATTTATTTTCGTGACATTTTTCTTCAAAAAAAGTTAAAAAAAATATGTCAAAGTATTTATTCGTAAAGGTTTTTTTTAAAAAATAGATGTAGGCATCTATTTGTATGTGGCAAAATATCTATCTAACTAAAATTTTTTTTTAAAAAAACACCACTTATAAAAAATACTAAAGTACAACCTCATTGGCATTTAATCATAACTCTATCAAACACAATATAGGCTAAGTTCTAGTTGCCTTCTTCTGCAGGTATATGATACAAAAGACTCTCTGCTAAACGGATTTATCTTCCTATTAAACCCTCCAATCCCAAATGAAAAGACCTTTTAAATCATATATTATGAAAGTAGGCAATTTGAGTGAACTTTGATGATTCCAAACTAAGGCTACATGCTATAAAAGTGTGTTCAGTATGATCGTTATATTTCCTGGAAGTTGTTTTGTGAACTAGATATGCGTTATTAAAAAGGTGTTGTTGTTTTTTTGTTTTTCTTGAAGACCTCATGGTTTGAAATTCCGGTTCAATAGTGCTTATTAATGAATGATAATATTAAATAGTTGTTCATGTGTATACGAAAAAGCAGTAAGCAAGTACGACTATTAAAGAGCCAGTCATTTTGATAGGCTCTGTTTTAAAAAAAATACGTGACATCTTTAAATCATTTTACGGGTCAAAGGCCTAAAATATAAAACTCAATGTAATAAGAAATGAAATTAGTTCTTACAAAAGTAAAAACAACTTTTGAATGTAGAAACAATATTTTTAGATTGTGCCTTAACTAGCGTAAGCAGTCAGTTCTGACTAAATTTATTCACAAATGCTCATTTTCTCGCAGGGCTCAGTTCCTTTGAACAAAGATCAATGAAATCATATCGACATAAATACGAAGCATAAACTTATTTTGAAGCAAAAAGATACTGAAAAATGCTGTTAAATAATACATTATTCATTCTACCACCAAATCTTTATTTTGATAGAGGTAGCTCTTAGACAAATACTTAAAATTACTTCTCATTTTTCTACAACTATTTCGCTACCAGCGTTGACAACTATTTAATCACAGAATAACAGAGGCTCCAGTAATATCATAACTATGAAAGTACAAATGTACCCAGGAAATGAATTTTTAATGTACATATGATCACTAAAAAAAGCCTAGAATCGAATAATAAGGAGTGTTGTAGTCAGGACCACCTCGCCCCCTGACCATGATTTTGAGAGATCAAGATTAAGAACAAACTGGTTCGAAACAAAAGATAATAAAATCATATTCCTCTTTTGTTTTAGAAAAGTGTTTTTTATGATTTTGTTGCTTTGGTCATGGTTTTGACATTAAGACCAAGAATTTGAGGGGTCGATACCTATCTGGAGAACTACATCATTAGTTGAGAAAATCCAAGAAGTGGGGTCGGTCACTAATGTTATTCTCAATATACATACATTATGGAGGTTGAAACCCCTTCAATTAGAAAAAAAGGGAATAATCATCTGGCAATGTATTCTAGTTTATAGAAAATGAGTGTTAATTTTAGGGTCTGTAAGCAATTAGACTATGAAATTAAACCGAAAAATAACAGACTTCAATTATCTCTGTCTTTGATCACTTTCATATATTCCAACAATTCGATAAATAAGAGGAATACAATAATTATAACAAATATGTAGTTTAGTTAAATGTGAATAATAAATAAATGACTATAGATTGATTTTGAACTGTTTTCCTTATTTAATAAATGGTTTAGTAAAGGTCCAAAATGACTTGTTATAATGACCTAGTAATGATTTTTTATTTACAGTGCAATGACACAATCAATAAAAAATAATTATTTGAATTTTACAAATAAAACTTCATAGCACCATGATAAGAGGTAAGAATAGTCAAATCCACAGCTGTAAAAAAAATAATTTGTCAGAATGTGTTCTTTTCTTGAAGGAAATTGAGGTTTCGAGTGGACGCTGAGTTATGTAAAAAAAAAATATTTAGAGAGGAAAATCTTTCACATAGATACATTTAAAAAAGCTTTAACGCATCTAAAATGTCATAGTTATATAATATTATATAATTTTAATAGAAACTTTTATCAAAATCATATAAAGAATGAACATAAATTCACAAAAGAATAAAAATATATACATAAACTTTTCTTCTATTAATCATAAAAATGTAGTTTTTGTCTCTCAATATTAAAGTTCATTCTTTAATCATGCATCATGATCCACAATCCCTAAGCAGCTCTTCTCTTCAAATAAAGGAGATTTTGTAACAATAAAATATGTAAGTTATTTAATAATAGGAAATCGGTTAAAAAATGGACATAGAATTCTGAAAGAATAAAATATGCAATAAAAATTAGATGAGTGTCACTTAGGATACAATTTCCTTACTCTACACAGTGGCGTTGAGTAGAAAAGTATAGACAACACGAGCACCACCTTGCAATTTACTATAGAAATAACCTCTTTGTGTACAATAGAATGAATTTTTTGAATACAAATTACAATAAAACACCATTTATTATTTGCTATTAATCTTGCAAAGATTTCAAAAAAAATTCGAATCAGAGGCTAACTTCAATGATCTTAAAATCTTAAATCTTAAAAACGAACAGAGTAGTTTTAATTTATACAAGAATTGTGTAGCGTAATCTTATCCAGACTTTCGACGGTAAAAGACAAGCTTTTGTAGGGGGCACTTCTCTCGTTTCAACTATATACATTTTCAAATATCTCATCCTATGATTGAAAAAAAATCCAGAATAGTTCGTCCTTTTGGAAGAACAAAGTCACACACACACATAAATTAGATCAAATGAGAGCTCAAATGTTCAGAAAAAGTCTACTTGAGTATAGTGAGTAGTGACTCGCACGACCTGGTTTTGAATGGTAGTTTTGGTAATCAAAAGCCAAAATGTTTATTAAATTAAAATAAGCCCTGAAAACCGCAGATAAATTCCCAATTAATGTATCGAGAATTGTTTATAAAGATCTTTTTATAAACAGTTGACTAAAAAAAAGAACATGTGGTTTATACTATATCTACATCCAGAAAAAAAAGTCTGCGCCCCTCCCCGAATAAACATTTTGAATCGTCCTCTATGTTTGCAACATGACTACTTTGGAATTTTATGTACATTTGTTTACAACCAAATCAGCTGTCCTTTCAGCTGTTGATAAACCAGATTTTTTTACAAAACCTCTTATAACAAAGGAAAAGAAGGGGTATAAGAGTGATACAACAATTAGAGAAGGAAATGAAGTGTACTCAACTATTCATTTACAGAGTATTTAGGAATCATGATACCCTCTTTTTCTACATAGAACAGTGTTTCTGTCACTGTATGTATGTATGTATGTATAACGAGTCATTATTCTTCAATAATGGTTATAGTCTAATGAAGAAGGATGGTTTTACTACTTAATATAGTACAAACAAACATATTATATATTGACATAGATATTTAATGAAACAAATTCTCATAAGACACGGAAATCCAGGGGGGATTACATTCATACAAACTAATGAAGAGACCTCAAGCTCTAATGACATGGAACAAACAAAACACTACTTTTGTATAAGTACAAATCAGGAGATGCTAATTAATATTATCTGTCTCCCTTTTTAAAAGAAATTAACTTGTCTAAACGGATCTGCATAACGTTGCAATAAGGGCCTGACGCTCATGCATCCATCAAGGTGTAGATACATACTTTGTTAAGGTTTTTAATCCAATATCGTTGACTCCAAGTCAAATTAAAAGACCATTTTCTTTTTAAACAGAAAATGAATTATTAACATTTAGCTATTCAACTTAATTGAGTGATTTCTCTCATCTATTCAAGAGCTTCCATATGTTCAGCCGATTGGATATCTTGAGCAAAGTATTACAACTTTTTCTCAGAATTTAAAATGTCATTTAACAAAATTGAACTTTGAAACAAGGGCATAACAATTTTTCACTTTTTCAAAGTAATTTTAAATTCAAATCCTCATTTCAATAAGTGTATATTGAACTTTAGTATTTGACTCATTTTTACACTTTGCCAGAATTTGAAATCATTTTGGAGTATGAAAAGAAATTATTTGAATACACAGACAAAAAAAAAAGAAAAAAACTTATTTCCTATCATATTGAATGTAAATTCAATTTTGATCATAAATTGAGCGTGAAAAGTTGAAGGGCACTAATCAAATGTTGCTATACTCTTGTATGTATGTATGATCCTAATAGTCCCAATATTCATTGTATCTCCAAACTTTTCCTCGAAAAAACAAACAAACAAACAAACAAAAAGCCCTGATACAGTTGATTAACTTTTCCCAACTATGAGTTCAATCAAGTAGAAAATCGACAGCTGACACTGGAGTTGTTCATTATGTTATAGGAGCATCATTAGTATTTGCATACTAAGGATACAAAGACTAAGTTTGTAAAACCCCGAGAATACCTGTATTCCTCCTTTTTAAAAAGCCACCTAATATGTTCTATGAGTATACCGACTAGAGTCGTGAATGGCTTTTTATCATAGCACACAATGGAGTTTATATTTTTTTAAATAATAATAATAACAAATAAAAAACTACTCAAATAATATTAATGATAATAAAAATAATATGTTTAACGTAGGTGCTTTGAGGGCATTAAAATTAATGGGAAATTATAAAAGTAAATTTGAACTTCAAAGAGGCACCTTTGCAAAAAAAAAATAATAATAATAATAACAATTATAATAATAATAATAAATCTTTTTTAATTAGAGATCTGTTGAGTTTGCTGCCTTCCTGCTGCTACTCTCTGTAGCATAAATAGTTGGAAGTACATACTTATTTGCTTCAATCATAAATAAAGTATCTGTTGAGGTGAATCCTTAAATTTACTTTTTTTAATGAAAGGGACGACTCACACATGGCTCTGTGATCTATTTGATGAATACAAATGGAATTGTGCTATTAAATACTAGCAACAATTTCTTATATATATATATATATATATATATATTATAATAGGTGGAGGATGTTGAAAAAAAAAAGTCTGATGAGAGAAGGAAAACCGATATTCCTTCTCTCAACAGATATTGGAGATAGATAAAGGGGAAAGAAGGGGGGGGGGATTTAAAATATATACATAGATAGTTGGTTATTTCAGAAAGAAAAAATAAGGCCTTGCTTTCTTAACCCGTGGAATTGTAATCTATACTATGTGGACGTAGTATGCATCCATCTACCCCTCCTTCGAGTTACTCTCAACTCACAAACGTGCTAATGGGTAAAAAATAATAATTTTTCTTCTTAAAATAAATTATATGTAAATATCATAAATTTGATAGGATTTGAGATTATGAGATAATATGTAAATAGGTCAAATATTGGGCTAGGCTTGCTAATAAAAGGCCTATTAAAAAGAATGGTAAAAACTTGTAGTTTGATAAATGAAAGCTATAGATTTGGAACACTGGTATGCAAATCTATAGTTTTTGGAAATTCCTGCGGGGGAACAAACATTAGTAAAGAGAAGTAAAAAGTAAATCAAAGAAAGAAATGTGAATGGTCACTTTCTTTTTCTTTTTTTTTTTTTACAATATTTAATCTGAATAAATTTGTTAACATACCAAATAGAGGCATGAGTGTTAGAGCGGTAAACTGAATGTACTTTTTTTCATACTTTTGAAGCGAACGTCGCGTTTTAGTTTTCAATTTTTTTTTTTTTTTTTGAATACCTAAAATAATAAGGAAATCCATGAATAATTGTCAAATCTCTGACTTCGCTGGTGTTGACTTTGACTCTTTTATTTTGTATTTTAAAGTTTGAGCTTGAAAAGAGTTAGGCTTGAAAAAAAACGAGGCTAGGGTTTGTTTGGGCTGTGTAAAGGTACATCATAAGTTGTTATTATTACTATTATATCTAATTCCAGAATTCCACGAAATTAGTTGCACAGGATCTCGCTAAAGGACAATTTCCAAGGATATGAGCAATCCTGGTACATTATATATACATATATATATATATATATATATATATATATATATATATATATATATATATATATATATATATATATATATATATATATATATATATATATATATATGAAATATGTGTCAATCAACAAGAAAGCAAGTTTGTTTTCAAAAGTTGAAAAGGAGAAAATTCACTTTTAAGTTTTTTTACTTCATAAATATAACGGTCTTGGAGTCATTCTAAGACCTATCACCCACGGTTTTTGCTAAAATACCAATTTATATCAAGAAAGCAAGGATTGTTGTCTATCCAAGGGAGCAATCGGATAAATGTTACGACTGTACAAGGAGCCGATATGGTTCCTGAAAGAGGCTTTTTCACAGCCTCAGATATTTATTTAGTGGCAGTTGTCTAAAGCTAGTTCATCTGTTTAAGAACTATTAAGAATCAACTTAATGGTAACTACATAGTCAGAAATACCAGATGTTTTTTATTCTTGATTTCCTATAATACAGCTGCATTAATTAACTATTGGAGTCATTATTTAATTAATCAAAATAACCCATTAATACAAACGAAAGAATATGAGTGCAGTTCACATTCATTTTTTAAATATTTCAGATAAACTTGGATTCTTGTTGACTTGATATAGGCTATGCTCCAGAAAATAAATCACAAGGGACGGCACCGTTTTATTTCTATATATCCTATGTATATATGTATGTATATAAACAACGTCATCATAAAAAGACGAGAAGGACCACTGGGTTCATTGAAAATAATTCATTCCATAAATATATTTTTTATGCTCCTTCTATAACTCCATACAGACATCCCACAAAACCCATAAATCATACTTTGTAAGGGGACTCTTTGTATATATATTTATGTACCTACATATATATATATATATATATCATGTGTGTAATTTATATGAGGAGAAAGAGAGAGAGAGAGAAAGGAACCCTTCTTTGCATTTTCCACACTATTATCCATGTACTAACAACACAACTACGTTGAGTCCTTGCTAACAGCATGTAGAATACCCAACACCCCTGCTACATATATATATATAACCACAAGACCTTATTTCATATCACTAATTTATTCAACTCAGGGATGATGATTTCTGTTTCCTACGTGCCTCTTCCTTTTATGTACTATTCCCTCTCGTTTATAAGAATATCAATTGAAGCAAGCATCAATTAGCAGTTTCTTCCATGTACCTATTTCCAACTAAATTATGAACCATTATTAATACAATTATTTAGATAGGGAGGAACTCCTCCCTAAGGACCCCTCTACCACCATTTCTAAACCGCACAAATACATAGAATGTGTCCTAACATGTGCGCTCATACTAGTTATGGAGGTAAGGAAAGGAGTTTGAGTGTGTTTGATGGGTTTCAATACATGCATAACTAGAGAGTCTCTTCTTAGAGTGAATTCCCAGATCTGTAGGTAGACACACTACACAATCCAAACGTGTTTGATCAATTGATTGATTGATCCATTTCTAGGTATGTAGATAGCTCGATCTTCAAATCTCAACCGACATTAATTATAATCATAGTTCTTTTTGTTTGAAGAAATGCCACAAGCTCAGGAATTACAACTTTTGATGGTAAAAACAAAAAAAAACAAAAAAAAAACAAAGAGCCTCTTCATTTTGACGATGAACTGTACTATAATTAATTAATGATTCTTGAGATTTGAAGATGCAGATCCATAACTCAAATTCTTTTTGATGTGCGCATTCATCCCTAAGTGCTACTCATAGCAATGCATAACTATGTATATGGTTATTTATTATTCGCATTTTAGAAATGTTTGTGCATTCAGGATCTGCAAATTTCCATGTATCTTTTCATAGATTGAAAACGTCACGAGTCTCTTACAAACTTGTTTTCTTTTTTTCAGCAGTATTTATATTCCCCTGTGAATGTGATCTGTCATAGAAACAAAAATACATAACCTAACGGTTCTTAGTCTTTTAAAAAGTAGAGCTATTTGCCGGGATGAGTGTCACTCAACATGGTCTATGGCTGTATGTAATGTATCGACCTTTCATTTGGCCTTATTTACATTTTATGAATTATTGTTTTATTACACATAAAGAAGTAATTTATTGCTGATTTGATGCCTCTAAAATGTAGTTACCTACAAGAACAACAAGAAAAAGGTTTATTGAAAAGAAGTTGACTGGTATCAAGTGGTGAACAAAGCAATATCAAAGGGTCATATCAAACAGATTGAAGAGTACAATTTATATATTTTGTTAAAATGATATTTTATTCCTTTTTCGCATGTTATATCTTTCAAGATATAACGGATTGAATCCTTTCCACGTTTTCTTAACGTTTGAATGCCCCTCTTGGTAAATATCAGGATCAAATAAGTCGCTCATTTTATATTAGAGTCAATAATATGTACATACATAGGCGCTAAGGGAATCGAATTTACAAAGAAAATAGGTAGAGTGAACGTGATATTTGTAGAATCCCACTAAATGAATTTTGCCTCAGGGTCCTAACACACACAAGAAGAGTCGTTCCAATGATCTAAAGGAAATGAACTTTTACCTTCTTTTCCTTACTTTAAAGAAAATTTTAAGAGAAAATAATCGAGAGTCCGGATCCGAGTGGAAGACCAATGGAGAGCCCCTTACTTAATGTATGTTGTACACTCATACAGCTCCGGGGGGTATGAAGCAAATATGTATGATAAAAAACTCTACTTACTACTAAGGTAGGTATTTATGTACATAGGCATAAAATGTGTTGTATTTGCATACATTTTTATGACATTTATATGAATGTATGTAATTAGATATTTTGACCATTTTATTTTTTATTTACTAGTAAATTTATTTGATGTACTTTTTGCTATTTTTATATTCAATGTTTAATTTTTGCATATATTATAGTATATAGCAACTATTTACATATTTGCATAATTATTATCAGACATGCACTTGCAAGGACAAGGAACTTACATAAATGTATGTACATATAACATCTACTTAGAAACAAAAAATGAACGCTATCAAATTTTCTACATACAAAAAATAAATTATTACTTCATTATGAGATGTCTTTTGATTAAGTACATACATTAGAATGGGTTTTTTATTCTTAGGGTAAGAAAAATAATCACATGTTTTCTTTTGAGTCGAGCTACACAATTTCTGCTTGGAGCAATTGAAAAAAAAAAAAAAAAATACCATATTCTTGACAAAGTTTCAGAGCATTTAAAAATGTACAAAGTGTACATAATTATATAAAATGTAAAGTAAAAATCGACTTTAAAAAACCAATAACTGAGAGAATCCCTCCATTTCCCTCCCTACAAAATATCAATCTTTAAAATCCCAGTAAAAAATAACCACACATTTCACCACCATAGTAAATCATTGGTCAAATTATTGAGAAATGATCTCCCTAGGATTTTTTCCCCCTGGAATTGTCAAATTCTGGACTTAGTTTGATATAATTAAGGACCGATGAATGTACTCAATACATGGCAGTTAAAAGTGATGCCACAATCCTCCTTGTATTACATACATTGATTTATTTTGGCTCAAAAATGTTATTTAGTAAGGAGAATAGAGCTTTACAAAATGGCTTTCTACACTTGGATTTTGAATGATTTAAAACTTTATATCACATTGTTTATGGAGACAAAAATTGTAGTCTTTGTTTTTTTATAGATACTAATTAATTAATTCATCATCCACTTTAACCGATGATTACTAATTCAACTAAAATTGCCTAAAATCAGCGGATTGAGTTCGCTCACAAATATAAAATCCGTCAATTCCTAGTATAAATTGACCATATTGTCAATTAATCCATCAGCCTCACTAAAAATACTTTAGCCACATATTTGCCCGCGTCTCCTAGAAAACTATGAATACTTGTCGAATGGAAGTAATTTCTACTAAAATTCACCTAGCTATTGAATACATTTTTTTTATCTCAAATTATGGTACAAAGTTTCTTTTAAGATAATTAATTATTTATACATCCAAGATGCATTTTAAATTCGCTGAATAATTCATATACATTCTAACTTTGCTCACATTTTATTGGGTAACTAAATTAAGGTTCTTTCTTTGACCCATAATTAGAAAGGGATAATTCCCATCAAAATACATATTCATTTTGACTTTCAAATCCCCCTTTGTTCCCTTCTCTTTATGAATGATCGGAAATGGACCCCTTATTTTACTAATAAGGTTTTTTTGATGAACTCTAGCAGAAAATACACATAAAAAAAAGTAACCCTATACCAGGACATGGTCATAATGTTTATGAGCACTAATATATATGTAGGTGGCTCAGAACGTTTTTAATACTAACATTAAGAAAATGATGAGAACGGATGATGATCAGACTCTTCAAATAGACAATAACATATACATATTATTTTATGTTCATGCCATCAGCCAAAAAGAAAAGTTCATAAATTAATTGTACACTATACAGCCATAGAGCTAATTAGTTTTTGTTTTTTGATTCCTTGAAAGGAGGATTTATAGATTAATTCTCCTTACTCAGTGTCAATAATGAAACTTTTTAAAAAAAAGAGACATATGGTTCAGATACTAAGGGAATAATGGGAAATGAAGGGAATTGCTCTTCAAGGAACGCCCTGCCCTTATTATATATCTACATCCATTTGTCAGACCAATGAGGAATGAAAGGCTATTCAATTCATCAGAGAGTCATTGCAGCCAGCAGCTAAGGGGAAATGGTCAGTTCATTAATTAGTTAATTAATAGTTGACTCTACAGACATATGTACATACATCTAGGAGCTAAAAAAGTTAAAAAGAGTATGTGTAAAGAATTAAGTCTCGCATATCCTTCATTGATTAAAATTCGTTCACTCAGGGGTAGACCCTGATCAAAGTAATTAGAGGGTTAATAGAAACATTATTCATTATCAAAGGCAGCTCCTGATTATGGGACTGCTGCCTCGACTTACATAAAAAAGAAAAGTTAATTGCAAATTATTTCAAAGTTGTATTTTTGTTGGTAAATAGTTTTTTTAAGTCATGTCCGGTTTTGACTGACTCTTCTATAATACTAGCTAAAAAAAAAAATAATTACAAATGACCGACAAATCATATGTTAAAACAAACTGTCATAGATCTTTATTATGGTCTACCAAAATATACATACATACCTATTAACTGTGACATCTACAGTTCTAATAACTTAAATATGAAACAATCACACCTAGATATGTGCAAAATATTGAGAGTGTTGAGTTAAAGGAAGGAAAGAGAAATATCAGTTGGTACTCCTACCTTGATACTCAGTTTGAATTCAGACTTATTAATATCGTTGAGTATAGAGGTTGCTACAATTTTAAGTAGCTATTGTGTATTATTTAATATTGTCAAATTACAATCAGCCAATGAAATGAAACAGAGGTACCAAATGGTAATTGCAGGCACACCCGCTCACCTCGACAAAATGTCATCTCATTCAATTATGAAACACGATCGGTTAGTAGAGTACCCCACGGTAAACCGATTTTTTCTTTAACTTGATCGTTTTATTTCTTTTAATCCGTCAATAGATGATTAAATTTTCTTTTTTTATCAAACATGCTCAGAAATCTGAAACATTGATATTATTTTTGTTTGTTGTAAAAGCTCTCCCAAGCTTGTTACTTCAAAAGCCATAAAACCCTTGAACAAGCATTGTTATCTACCTTTTCAATTTTTATACTACAAAACCTTTCATTAGTGATGGGGATGTGAAACACTTATGAGTGTAATCTGACGGTTGCATCACCACTTTAGTCGGTTAACCGTTTATTTATTGAAGAGTCAATTAATCTGAGAACACTAACACCCAGTAACATACCTGACATTGAGTAATTGATGGCCGGTTTGACACGCTGGAATCGTTAAACACTTCTATCATTCTAGATCGATTCTACTTAACTATGCAATCTTAACTCCACACCATAAATAATATCCTTAACCTTTAAAGCCCTTAATTTCACAATCTGTACATATGAACATGATTTAATCATTGGCAATAATTAGTATTTTATCAAATTTAGTTTGTACTCATGATAATTAATAGATTATTGAATCCCTTAATCTATAAAAAAGCATTTGAGGGTGCTGCAGTTCCATCAACGAAGTGAGCCGTTCCTCATTACACATTTCCTCATACAACATAAGTAATAGAAAATAGGGCCAGAAATCAAATAATAATTAACTTGCAATCATTAACTGTGTATTACAAAGTATGAACATACAACATAGAGTGTTCTTATATTACAAAGACATTGAGTTCAAGTCGCACACTTATAAGTGACAGGGAATAATGTACACACATAAAAAATAAATAGGTTATACTCCGTGATAGTGAATGTTGTGTAAATTGCATAATTTGTAACACATATATAATTATGCATGTTACTAATCACAGAGTAGGGAAGGTGCTTTTTGAAGCAAGGAAAAAATAAATGACAGTTTGCTTTGCAAAAACACTCTTTGATAAATGTATGTATATATTGAAATATGTGTGAAGAAGAGACAATCAACTAGGTATGGTCCTAGATTTCCCTTCTTTGAACCCTCATTCAACCAAATTGCAAAAACACAGATATTTAAGTACAAAATTCGTTTATAGAAAAAAGAAAGCAATTAAAGACTTCTTCTTCTATTTTTTTGTTGTTGTTGTTGTTGGTTATGGAGCTTTTTCTTTTATCCCAATAACGAATGGGGACGTGAAGGGAATTCATGGTTTTAACATAAAATTTCATAGGTTAAGTGTATGTAGATTCATGTTTTTATGCATCATTTCTGCAAAATGACTTCCTCTTACATATAATAGAGTGACGTCATGTTCAATCCATTTACTATCTCAACTATACCTTGGAGGAGTAAACAACCAATGTTTATATATGAATATTAAATACTTTAAAGACTCCTAAACTAAGAATATGTAACATGGCAAAACAACAAATATTCTTAAAGACTCAGATGCTAAAGTAAAGACCTTTACTATAATATCAGTGTTAATAATGATTTGAAGGGAGCTTTAAAATTTTCATGGACGAATTTTATTGAGCAAATCAGCCCTCATATATGTATGTATATGTACATTGTACTACTTATACAAAACGAAAAGAGTTTTCAACTAAAAGGTAGGTCCAGATTCATAAAATGTGTTCTTCAACGAGGGTTCAGAGCAAGAGAATTTGATTCTGTTCTTCTTTGAATGGAAAGGAATTATATAAATGTGTGTACATATATAATATAAAAGAAAACTTGGATCAATAATAATTAATTATAGATTATATTTTACAATTGCTGAGCCCTGATATGGAGTATGTCAATGAATGATCAACGTATCATATGATTAGGAACAAAAATGGAACTCGTATCATTCTCTCTACACTATTTGTCACCAAGAATCTTTAGTGAGGTATTGCTGCTTTAACTACATACACTATGTATATCATGTAGTAGCAGTAGCTAAATAAATGTAAGCTACGTAAAATGAGAGGAGAGGGTGGATTCATTGTTGAAAGTAAAAATAAATAAAATAAAAAAATAAGAATATGTACAGCTCAAATCCCTTCCTTCATCAATTTTCGTCACGTTTACTACATCTCGTAATGATGATAATTTTATATATGTATGTATGTAGATGGATAGTTCATCAGAGAACATTTAAGCATTATATCTCTGTTTTATTATTATTATTATTATTATTATTATAGTCATTAAAACATAATACTAAATATTAAATCTTGAGATTTTTAAATGATTACAATTAATGAATAATAATATACCTACACATGTAACTGAATCAATTTAAATAATAAAGATTATTATTTTGTAAAGCCTTGAACTATTATGAATAATATTATTGAGTCTTTACCAACTTTTTTTTTTTTTTCATGTATGACGTTCAAAATACCTTCAAGACGAACTTTTTTCAACATTTCCTTTTCTATAGAAATCATGGATATACATATTACCTACATACGAATATCAATCGAATATATGTAGTCCAAGTGTGGCTGACAAACCTTTATAACCTCATAGAAAAAAAAAAGAAAATATATCCCTCAAAAAAATAACGATCGTATGTAATATAATGTGAACATCATATTATTTATGAGCTATCTCTCGAATAATTACTCTAAAGAGACTTGTTTTATATTCATACTTAAAAAGACCATGAACAAAAAAAAACCTCTCTGTTGCTTCAATTAAAATACACACTCTTTAATTACAGGGAGAGCATTGACTAATCTCAATAGTCTCATAAATAGATAATTAAGTAATAAAATTTATAATTCTACATATTTATACAACCCTAGGACACATTTAAAAAATAAAAAAATTTATTTGAGACGTCACTCTATATGTAGACTAGGCAGCTATGTGAGGTAAATGCAAACTGGAATTCAGAGAAGCCAGTTAATTTTTATTCACATTTAAGACTCCGTCGTGCTTTACCACATTTGAAGCTGAGTCTGCAACATTTTTAAATGACTTTAAAGTTGCATAAACTGAACTAGATAATAATTATGTAAAAAAAAAAAACCCACAAAACCGTCAGACAACTACATACAATATTTAATGATTTTGACATGAGAAGTTCTGTATATAATTCATGAGAAAAGATGGGTTTTAGGGTAGGATATGGAGTTCCATTGACGTGTTGCATACTACTAATAATAAAAAGTATGTAATTTCCAGACATAAAAAGAGCAAAATTACTAGTTTTATCAACAAGTAATTTTGCTACAAGAACCAGGCTTTGAATACCTGAAAAGCGCAGAATACTTCCATAAATTCACATAGTGTTGTGCGTTCTTAATACTTAGGTATATATATATATATATATATATATTGGTGAGTACGATGGGATTCGACAAACCGTGGAAAAGGCAGAAGAAGAAGAAGGAAAAACAAAATATATGTAATACTTCATAATAAGTACATCTTTTTTGCAGTTTGAACGTATTTATAATGCGACACGAGCGGCTTCGAATGAAGGAACTTAAAAAGTTATAATAGATTCAGTAGTTGCGAACAAATTAAATAATATTATAAGAAAGTTGATTCAATTGAGAGAGATCGTTTGTACATAAATAATAATAATAATAATAAAACCTATCCTGGGGAGAGAATTACATACATAACATACAATTGTTCTATGCTCTGTGAATGTGTGTATGTATATGTATGTATGGTCTATTTAAATGGTTCTGTTGAGAAATGAAAAGAAGAATATTATGTATGTATGTATGTTCTATGAATGAATTCATAGAACATTAAATAAATAAATGCTTTCATACATTCAAATAAAAATTCCTCATTCTTGCTTCGGTTAAAATAATGACATCTCTCCCTCTCTCTCCTATCTATCTCTTGCTCTATTTGGCTCTGAATGAGAAGAGGTTATTAGATACATGAAATAATGATAATAAAAGGGCGTTTGCTAGAAGTCAAACACACACACACACACGCACCAAAGAATATAAAAAAATTGTTGCATGCACATCATTTTATATTATTTACTGTGAACCATCAGTATCATCCACATTTATCATATTCTTACTAGTAGTGATAGTAGAGTTGTCCTATTTTAGAAGCAACCTCCCCGATTTGCCATCGTTTGAGGCCATAGCGCTCATCTAAAATCCCCCGATGCTGCTGTTGGTACTTCCAAAGTTTTGTATATATGTCAAAAGTCCTTCCAAAGTAGGCCTGCCACTGCTTGTGCCCATACTGGGGCATGTCTCGCAGACCATTAAACAACTGCTTGGACTTTTCAAGCAAGTGGCAAAACTCATCCACAATTTTCCTCTCTTCTTCGTTCATTTTGAGGGAATCAGAGTCACAAATCAATCATTCACACTTGTTTATGTACTATTCAGGGCTCCATCATCATCACCACCTCTCATAATAGCAATAATAATAATAATAGCAATTAGGGTGTAAATCTCTCTACGCTCAGCGCTGTAGTATAAAAATTATTTAATAAAGTAGGGACAAAGTTATTTCAAAAATTATAAATGTTGTAGTCGTGAGTAAATGAGGGAGCTTTCTAACGCCCTCTTCAAATGCACAGAGTCAACTGAAACTACTACAACAACAACGTCGTGAAACCGAACAAGAAAAAAAAAGACTAATACGTCTGGTATTAGTACATTTATATATTTCTTCACTACTAAACATCTTACAGCTGTATTTCTCTATGAATATATATATTTATATATATTCCACCAACGAAGAAGGGGGGAAAATCGATATCAAATATCCCCCCCCCCCCCTCCTCCTCCTCCCTTCTTCTCCTCCTCCTCCATCAACATTTCTTCCGCTTTCTCTTTTTCCACCACGCACCATTGAAGCTGAAGGACTCCGATGAAGGTTCACTCCTTTTCCCCTTTTCAGTTTCTCCTTTTTCTTTTCTTCTTCCTTTTCTTTTCTTTTTCTTCAGCTTATTCATTTTTCCCGGCCCCAATCCATCCTTCATATACATATACGCACCGGCTTAAAAAATGAATTAAAATACACTTTGATTGAATATAATATTAAGTACTCTAACAAATAATTTTTTTTTTCTTTCGTCAACATATAATGAATAAGCTTTTGGTCAACTTAAAATCCTACTTGATTCAATAAATCAAAGACGATATTAAATATGACTGTCAAATTATTTATATTACAATGATAGTTACAATTTTTACTAACATAAAAAAAAAGAAGAGTGGAGATGCATAGAATAATATATATATATATAGATCCTCCTAAAAATGAATTGTATGTCTCAAAATGATTTAGGAGAGGGAGTAATCGATAAAAATCATAATTGAATCATTTGATCACTGTCAAATAATATATGTTCAATGTACTTATTATATTATATTATATTACGGAATATTCTTTAATTCTACAATAAAACTACTACACTTCCTATGAAATCATTTATTCCCTTAATGGTTTGAAATCACTCAGAACATTATAATGCACAAAAGATATAATCAATTATGTATTTTTCTTTTTGAATAAATCATTTAGTTTTTATACATAAATGTATTAAGTATAAAAGATATATTTTATTTTCAATTTACTTTGCAGGGCAATGATCGTTTCTTGTCTCTTTTTTCCATATTATATGTACACTTAGGGATAGATTGATGGGTTTAAACTATATATAGATTATTATCTATTATTATAAATAGTTGTTAATTAATTACTATTCACCATGAGAACAGAAATCCTTCGATCCATCTATCTTAATCAGTATATACACATTAATTAATTATGTATTTGAATCCCTATTTTCATCCTTTCGTCATGATACTCAATTAATCACGTGACTTTGGAGGGAAATAAGTTATTTTTTAAATATATAATAAAATAATGCTACACTGCCTTGGCATTATACTCATCATCCTGTTCCTCTTCCTATTTATAATCATTGCCTACAGGATGTTGAAGAATGGAGTGTGCAGATCAAGTCAGGAGATCTCTTCTTCCGGAATGAGTTTCTCTAGAGCACAATTCGAAGAAAAGGATTGTTGCATTTGCTTGGGTAGAGTTGAATTTGGAGTCGAAACGAACTGTAGACATGTCTTTTGTGGAATGTGTTTGATGGAGTATAGTGATCGACTTACAACTCTTGCCACTCCAAAATGTCCATATTGCAGGTTGAATTATAACCGTATACAATGTAGATATATTAAATAAATTAAGAGTCATTATTTTTTCATATAACATCCAGGCAACGAATAACTCTGGTTTTACTGCACTTCAAACCCGAAGAAACTACAGGTTGCATGTCGTCATCCATGCTTCATCTACGAGAGGAAATTATGAATAAAGTTAATCAATATAACCGCACTTACTCAAGTACACATAATATAGAGTATTCAGTTGAATCATAATTCATGAGATAAATTATACGTGAAATATCATTCATAGGAAATGGAAGGGATTTTTTCGAGCATATTAAAGATCTACCCTTGCTTTTGAGAAGATCTTGGAGCGTTTTGGTCACCAATAGGGCTCAAAACTATTTCAGAGTACAAGTATTTTTACTACAAATTTCCTCGCTCCTCTATTTCTTACTTCCTTTCGATATTATTCCCGAAGTAAACTATGGACTTCTCGGATATATTGACGACTTTCTCCTTATATTATTTTCTGCCATATATGCTGCAAATTTATATCGAAATTTGATCACGGGACAGGGATATCCCTTATAACCCGGGTTATTGATTAGTTAAAAAAAAAAAACATTGGAAATTATTTTAATTAAAAAGAAATCACTTATGTTACATGGAGATAACATTATTTTTAACTATGTAAATCTTTGATAGAAATGATTTAATGTATGGTTGTAATTCTCAATATAACAGTATGTAGATATTCAAATAGATAGTTAGATAAATTGGATTGAATGTGGCAGAAAATGCTGTATGAATTTAAGCTTAAATAATGTTAAATTTATATATTTATTTAAGAGCAACTTAATCAGCTATAATTCATAATTAATTAATTAATATAAAATTCTATGTAGACTCAATTCATATACAATATTTATTTTATATTTTTGAATTTTTCTCTATGAAATCCTTTTCTAAATTCTTAATTTCTACACATTAATATACTTTCAATATGGTGCTGGTTTATGGAATTATATCTTTGATTCTTGTAGTTGAAAGGAATATGTTTTATTTTATGTTATGTTAATAGTATCAGGCAGTACCTTCTGCGTGCATCAAGAAAGTATATTCTCAATTGCCGACATTTCAAAATATGGTTTTGTGTGTTACCTCAAAATATAATCAATTGATGTGAGTATTAATTCCTAGTAATGACTTTATTATGCATTTTCTTTCTTTCTTTGTGATTTTTTCATTTCATAAAGTTGGCACTTTTACCTTACTCAAAATAAAAGTTTCTGAACCACTTGGAGCAATAGTTTTCTATACTAAATTATAATTATAATTCATTTGTAAAAGGTTAGGTTGGGTTACGCAGATTCAGAATCCGGCAATATTAACAATCATCCCCAAATATGATTAGTTCAACGTAGAACTTTAAATCCTTGCTATGTATATAATTATCGCGGTAGATACATGCCATTAAAAAACACTTGGGATGAAATTAGTAAAAATTGATTGATGCGCTTAAATAATAAGAATGAATATTTACCATCAAGTGTACAATGATACATTTTATTTAATAGTAGTCTATCTATTATTCACTTGAAATGCTAATTGTGGACTTACAGAGTCACTTGGGGATATTTTGTATACAAAATAAAGTATTTTGTAGGTATATTCTTATTTTTTAAAACTAATGGACATATTTGATATATCTTACGGTTATCCAAAAACAGGGACTATTAATATATAATTGATTATGTGTAGATATATTAATTAATTTTATCCATATTTTCCTCGCGTAAATACAGCATGGATGACAACAGATTGTTTGTAGTTTCTTCGGATTTGAAATACAGTAAAATCAGAGTGATTCGTTTCTAAATGTTAATGAAAAAACAAAAACAATTTTCGTTCATAATTGGCCATCAAATCAAATTCTTAATAGCATATGAGATTTTTTGTATCAATTTTGAAATTTTTTATGCATGGTCAATGGCGGTTCAACCCACAGTTTTGGAGTTTATAAAGGACATAAATAAATTTATTTTTATAATTATAATTAATTATACCATTATCGTGAAAAAATATACCAATAGAACTTTGAAATATAATAAATTATATGATGCCGTTTTCTGTTTAAAAAAAAATTAAATATCGGATCAAACATGTTATAAAATACACGCAACCTCAAAAAAAGCTTAATTTAAATAATGAGCCGCTAATTATATTGTTCAAATCAAATACCTATGAGCTATATGTTTTAAAATTAAATTGGTTAACATTTCGCATATATAAAATAGACAGCTACTTAGCAGTATTAAGGAGCAAATTAGTTTTTAGGATCTTTGAACATTACAAAGCCTTCCATAATATTAATATCATATCATATGATTCATATGATTTATATAACTTGATGATCGAATATATACATATTTTATATAGAACTTTGGAATCCCCAAAAATAAAACACGCAACCTTTTAAATATGCAACATATTAAGGATTTCTATTTGCTGTATCAATAACAAGTTATTTTGAAGATATATTTTTGTAAAAAAAATTAAAAAAATTCCCTGAAAATTGTTGTACAAGACGAAATTCAAATGTATTTGATACATATCGTTTGATTGGAGTATAACATAAGGAATTAATAAATGCAATCATTTTTATTACATGTAAAATACGTATTACTTTTTAAATTTTAATAATAATTATTATTATTATACTTATTAAATCGTTATATCCATAATCAGATATGAGTACATATGAGACAAAGTAGTTATCTCATATAGAAGTTGCGTGATATTCAAAGACCTATGTTGAAAAGATATTAATACATATTATATCTTCAATCAGCTGATTCATGTCTACTTCTGACGTCACAACTCTCTCAGCCATTTTATTTCCTTCGAAGGCAAAGACATAAGAGAGGTAAGTGCTTCATTCTATTGGACTCCTAATCCTTTGGTTCATATAATCTTCCCTTCTATCTAATAATATACTTCCTTTAAAGGATTCATCATGACTGCCGGTAGACCGATGCCTTATCCCTACACCTTTGGGGCACAATTAATGCAATTCCCCTACAAGTGGATGCTCCAAAACAACGTTCCTGCAAAGTAATTATTTATATTATTACTAATTAATAATCATTTTAGAGTTGACTCTAGATGAATATCCGAAAATATCATTGTTCCATGCATTCATCTGTGTACCCAATATTCACTAATCTACAGAGTGTACTTCCTTCCCTGGGAGTTTATTTTCTTTGAAGTGAAACTCTGGCCCCGTCCTCTCGGAATTGATATGAAGAATAATTCAACAAACTAATTAGTCTATTGAAATTTGTAGTCCATTAAGAGGTTCCTTTCCTATTACATGGTCTGTCAATTACGAAAAAAAAAAACCGATTTCTTGAAAGGACTTGAACTCAAAATCCCTGATTTTGTGCTTTTTTGATTGAAGTTGTTGATTTGAAACTTCTTTCCACTTTGTTCATTGTTGTTTCAAATGGATAGTTTTTTTTTGACACTGCATTTAATTGATGCTGGAGCATGATTGACCATACATAGTTAATATATAGTATCATTTATTTCTGTTCCAATCAGTTTTGATATTTCGTTTCTACCTTGCTTGACAAAGTAAATCCCATATTTTAAACTTATACTTTAACTTGTGAGACTCTCGGTATGCATCATAGATCATGGATTATCCTTCACTATATTCAACTGATGGTTATTATATAAGGGTAATCGACTATGTAGTATAATAGGCTTCAAATGAAATGTTGGAATATATTCCATTTGAAGGTTGTTCAAATATATTGTAATACCTTTGTTTTTTTTTGCTAGTCTTAGGGACTTATTATAGGGGTTTAACATCCCGGATTACTCCTAGCTTTTTTTAAGTCTTTATTTGCTTGTTAAAATTGATTTAAAAGGGATAAGTTGACCAAATTAGGGCAATGATATTTCTTCTTTTTCAAAAATATTTTTTATACACATGAATTGGCGATTATAGTATAATATTTGCTGTTGTCTTCTTTAAATTGATTATAATTCCTCCATATTAAAAAATTACAACATGGATATATAGTAAACACTCTCAAAACTCCTTAGACGTCATATGAAAATCGAAATATTATTTTCAATTTCGTTATAAAATTTCCCATGATAGTTTGAAGTATTATCAACTCTTAAAAGTATGGCGTTTAAATCCCCAAAATTTCTACCTCCGGCAAGAAGGAAAAAAAAGTTGATGGTTGCTTTTGGTAAGAACACTGAGTCTATAAAGAAATAACAATGTGCCCAGTAATTAATGGCTGTTGAGAATAGGGGCCCTTATTAGAGTCATACTTTTCCTTTTATTTAACGAGGGAAGCAACACCACAGGTGCTCTACAGAACAAAGCATCATTTGATACAAACATTTCAATATCGAATAATGTCGTAATTTATTTGCATGTTGATAGTATTAAATTCTTTCATCCGAGTCTGTATTTCCGTAGTTTCTTTCATCCTTCTAATGATACACATATGATGTATTTAAAATAAATGCGTAGGTCTCTAATTGCCCGTTGTCTTTAATAACGTCAACTAATATTCGTTTATAAATTTTTATATATTCCTTTGTAACTTGTGCAATGGAATGAGGATTGTGTCAACATAAAAGTTGATTCCACGATGAGGATTCTTCATTATTATGCATGTTTCTCCGTGTTAAGGGTTTACTTAGATATTGAATATTCTTTGTTAGTGTTTTATATAAAATCATAGTGTATATTTGTTAATTTCGCAGATGGGGAAGGAATGTTCTAATATAAAGTCTATTTATAATTTTTTGCATATTCATGAGTTCATTTCTTCAAATATTTAATTGAGTACTTATTTCATTCTATGGATTTATTTATTTAATGCTTATTATTTTATACATCTTTTTCAGACTTTACATCATTGGAGCCATCCCAACTTTTATTCTCTTCAACTACATCACCTTTAAGCATCCCTTAAGAAATGCTCCCAAGAAGTCAGATGGACACTAAGTCATCCATCGTCTTGTCTTTTACTTTAATTTATTAAGACTTTAGTTTATAGTAGAGTTTTGTTTTTTTTTATTTACAAAAATCGTAGGAATTCCTGTCATTCATGGTCTTGACTTCACGTAATATATATCGAGAAAAGAAAAAACGCAGTAAGACCTTTGAAAGCATTTATTCATAATGTATTTAATAACATCAGTTAAAATAAATTGACGCCTTCCATCTCCTCAAATACCGTTTATTTCTAGCTTCTCTATGATCTTATCATGTGTCTAGGATATTGCATTAATTAATTATTTATTGACTACATTTTATTCATGTGCCATTCAATTTTTAGAATTTAATTTGTTTTCTGTTTCTTCTCCCCTCTCTCTTTCTCTCTCTCTCTCTTTCTCCTCCCTTACGACGCAAATGGGTCTTTCAGGAATTTTATATTCTTACTCAACATATATTGTTTTAATACTTACAACATCTCAAAGTTACGTATTCCCGTTTGACGACTGAGAGCTATCAATCTTAGCTACGTCTACTCAAGGCAAGCGTTTCTTTTTTCACATAATTTGTGACTAGACAGTTTCCCGTTCAGATATGTCATCATAAACTTAAGCTCCATACTTCCTTTCATACCATGGTTGCACTAAGTAGAACCTCCTTTAAAAATGTAGTACTCCTACTGGGCAAGAGATCCTTTAGTGATGGGAAAAGAGGGACTCCTTATACTAGCATAAGACTAGGTGTACCCAAAGAAACGTGGATCAATGAGAAGAGAGTTGCAGTTCCTCCAGCAGCTGTGGAAAAACTGGTGAAAAAGGGATTCACAGTCTCTGTTGAGAATGAGGCAGGAACGCTCTCAAACTTTAGGAATGCGGACTATGAGTCTGCTGGAGCTAGTATTGTGAATAAGAAGGAAGCCTTTTCTGCAGGTTGAATTTATAGAATTAAGTCTGTAGATAATGATTTCATGACTTCATAATTTCTTTTTAGATATTGTCCTTAAACTAAGGCAGCCAAGTTTAGAAGAGGCAAAGTTATTTAGAGATGAGGCCATCCTTTATTCCTTCATATATCCCTCACAAAATCAAACACTTATTCAAGAGCTCTCCAAGCATAACTTGACTGTTTTCGGTATGGACTGTGTTCCGAGGATCTCACGAGCACAAGTGTTTGATGCACTCTCCTCTATGAGTAATATATCTGGATATAGAGCCGTGGTAGAGGCTTCAAATCAATTTGGTCGTTTTTTTACGGGGCAAATTACAGCTGCAGGGAAAGTACCTCCAGCAAAAGTTTTGGTGATTGGTGGTGGAGTAGCAGGACTTGCTGCTGTTGGACAGGCCAAAAATATGGGTGCAATTGTTCGTGCTTTTGATGTGAGACCATCAGTGAAGGAACAGATCGAGTCCATGGGTGGAGAGTTTTTAACGGTCAACATCAATGAAGATGGGTCCAGTGATGGAGGCTACGCTAAGGAAATGTCAAAAGAATTCCTTGAGGCTGAAATGAAACTGTTCCATAATCAGTGTAAGGATATCGACATCCTTATAAGTACGGCTCTTATTCCTGGAAAAAAAGCTCCAATTTTGATCAAAAAGTACATGGTAGATGACATGAAGCCAGGGTCAGTCATTGTGGATCTTGCTTCGGAGGCAGGTGGTAACGTTGAAACAACAGTGCCTGGTGAGCTCTCAGTATACAATGGTGTCACTCATATTGGATTTACGGATTTGCCGTCTAGACTGTCCACTCAAGCATCAACTTTGTATGGAAATAACATATCTAAGCTCCTACTTTCCATGACTGATGGATCCAAAGATCATTTTTATATAGATGTTAATGATGATGTTGTGCGTGGCTCCATTGTTCTCAATCAAGGAGTTCTATCATGGCCTCCTAATCCTCCTATAGCAGTTGCCGCTGCTGTTCCTGCAAAATCGTCTACAACTGCAATATCCAAAAAGACTGAGGAGTTGCCTAATTATTTAAACATGTATTTGAAAGATTCTGTATTATATACTTCGGGTTTGGGCGGATTGGTCGCACTGGGCATGGGGTCTCCCAATTCTGCTTTCACAGCTATGACAGCTACATTCGGACTAAGCTGTGTTGTTGGTTATCAAACTGTATGGAATGTCGTTCCTGCACTTCATTCACCTCTCATGTCAGTTACAAATGCAATATCAGGCATAACAGCAGTTGGTGGTCTTCTTCTCATGGGCGGGGGTTACTATCCCACGAATACTGTTGAAACTCTAGCAGCAACTGCTGCCTTTATATCATTTATTAATATATTTGGTGGATTCATTGTCACAACTCGCATGTTGGATATGTTTAAAAGACCCAATGATCCTCCTGAGTATAATTATTTGTATTCCATTCCCGCTGGAGTATTTTTGGGAAGTTATGGACTCACAGCATTGAGTGGGTATCCAGAAGTCCATCAAATGGCATATCTAGCATCCTCCCTTTGTTGTGTGGGTGCATTAGCCGGGTTATCCACTCAAAAAACTGCTCGACTAGGAAATATTTTGGGAATCATTGGTGTGTCTGGAGGTGTAGCAGCAACGCTTGGAACATTAATACCCTCACTGAACGTGCCTCTTTTAACTCAAATGGGAATTGTTGCAGCAACTGGAGGATTGATAGGCACTGGAATAGCGAAAAAGATTCAAATTACTGATCTACCTCAATTGGTTGCTGCTTTTCATTCACTTGTTGGTATGGCAGCCGTTCTCACTTGTATGGCGACTTATATTGATCACTTCCCCACCTTCGCCACAGATGAAGCGGCAACTATGATTAAATCATCCCTTTTCCTGGGTACAACGATCGGAGGAATTACTTTTTCAGGATCCTTGGTAGCATATGGAAAATTGCAAGGACTCCTTAGCTCTGCACCTTTTTTTCTTCCCGGAAGACATGTTCTGAATGGAGGTCTATTTTTGGCCAACGCAGGAGCAATGGGTTTATTTCTAAATGACCCCTCTTATGCCTCAGGATTAACCATGCTTGGTGCTTCCTCTGCTTTAAGTTCAATGATGGGAGTTACATTGACAACCGCTATTGGAGGTGCAGATATGCCAGTTGTTATCACTGTTCTAAATTCCTATTCGGGATGGGCCCTCTGTGCAGAGGGATTCATGCTGAATAACAATCTAATGACCATTGTTGGAGCACTTATAGGATCATCTGGAGCCATTTTATCATACATCATGTGTGTTGTAAGTGATATTTTAATTCTTACTCGTGTCGTGAATGTGAAATCCACACTTCATTGTTGTGTATAACCCATAAAAATTGCACTGTCATTGAGTTTTCATTAGCTTTTTTTTACTCATTATGTATTGTTATCAACATTTTTTCTTTTTTCTTGCTTACCAGGCTATGAATAGAAGCTTAACCAATGTAATTCTAGGAGGTTTTGGAACCCCAAACAATACAAAAACCAAAAAGACTCTTGAAATAGCTGGTAACTACACAGAATGGAACATGGATGATACCGTCAAAGCGATGGCAGATGCAAAAAACGTTATAATTGTTCCTGGTTACGGACTTGCAGTAGCCAAAGGTCAATATCCTGTTGCTGAAATAGTACAAATCCTTAGATCTAAAGGAAAGAACGTGAGATTCGGCATTCATCCTGTTGCTGGACGTATGCCAGGTCAACTGAATGTTCTCCTTGCTGAGGCTGGAGTTCCGTATGACATCGTACTAGAAATGGACGAAATCAACGATGAATTTGAGGAAACGGATTTAGTGCTCGTAATTGGAGCGAATGATACCGTTAACTCCGCTGCTGAAGATGATCCCGAGTCGATTATTGCAGGGATGCCGGTCCTCAAAGTGTGGAAAAGTGGACAAGTAAGAGTTATTATTTAAGTGTAGATAAGAAACTATGAACTACTTAATTGCCTCAATTTTATTTCATTCAACCACTAGGTCGTTGTAATGAAAAGATCCCTCGGTGTAGGCTATGCTGCCGTGGAAAACCCAATATTTTTTAATGAAAACACATCCATGCTCCTTGGAGATGCCAAGAAGTCGTGTGATGGACTATTAGGAAAATTGAAGGCACACTATGATCTCTGAAATAAGAAGCAATAATATGGAGATGATTCCAAAAAACGCATTCTACAATATATTTTAGATTGAATTATATTTATACATATATAGATACATAAGAATATTTTAACATACATACAAACTAATTTTGTAAATCTCGAAAAAAAAATAAAGACTTATTTTCGATATCAATTATCTTTTAAAGGGATTATAAATGTTGGCTTCTATTCAACATAAAGTTCTTTAACATTTCTTCATGAGCAACATGAGGTATATTAATAAAATGAAGAAACTCCGAGAGAACTGGACGGATACTCGTGTCAATCCTGTGTTGTGAACCACCAGCAACTCCAAGAACTTGAAGATACTCGTCAACACACGAGTCCTTGGAACCATTGTTCTTAAATAATTTTAAAACGATATCCCGGAGGTTGTTCTTACGGTGAGGCTCCGTCGGTGGAAAGTATAGAGACTTCCATCGCCCCAAAGAACCACGATTCAATCCTATTTTAGATGGCCATTTACCATATTTTTTGAAATAACTCGGCCATACTTCAAGGGTGTTGAGTCCAACGGATGACACAACTTCAATCCCATCATTGTCGCTCACCCAAATTGTATCAGATGTACCATCCTCGAACTCCATGAGAAATTGAACCTCCTTCTTCATGATTTGTGCATGCTTGAGAGTAGCAAATGTACAAAGTGGAAATCCAAAAGACGGGAGATGAATATTCAATACCCTCCAGGTCGTTTCCTTGTAGTATAAATCGACTTTGACTTTGACAAAGTCGGAATCAATGATCCGAATGATCTCCTTGAATATTTGTATTACTTTATCTACCGTCACTTTCCACGTGAAACTCTCAAACTTGAGAGTTGACTTTTTCAAAGAATCAAAAATAAGCGTTTCCGCAAAGTGATTTCCTGCCACTAAGAACTCGAGCAATAAAGAATTGCATTCTGGTGAAATTGTTAGTTGAGCAACCTGTTTGGTTCTTTTTCGGTTGTAGGATTTAGATATTTGCGTCGACTTATCATTTATTTCGGAAATCGTTTCAGTTGTCAAGGGAACGCCTAGTACATACTGAGATTTGGATTCCGAATCCAGTATATCCTTAACTCGACGACTCATCTCAAATGATGGAGAATCATTTTGTGTATCACTAAATGACGAACCCCTTGAGCTCATGAGATTCATGAAATCGAAAGTATTGTATTCGTCTTTGATAGCAGACTCCTCGACTTCAAAAGGTTGTTCATCTAAATCCACTTCCAAGAATGAAATATCCTCATGCTGTTTGAGATGAGTCGGAGAGTAGTGTTCCTGCTGAAGAGCCTCATCACTGAGATCAATGAGAGGTGCCAGAGAGACAAGGGAACTACTGAGAGAGGAGTTCTTTGCAAGATCGGGCTTTTTCGCATTGAGGATAACCTCCAATAGAATGTTAGAGAGGATCCGCTTTTGCACATAGCTTTGAATGGTTTGAAGTCGAAAATGAAGAGCCTTGATGACGATGACGAAATCCTCTTTCTTTGAATTCTTTTCAATGAAGCAAGGGAAGTTTTTGGAAGTCTTGAGATGTGGAACGAGGGTCTCCAATGTGATTCTGAAAGGCTCACCTTGATGGTAGCAGCTAGTTATCACCGAAATGGACTCGGATGATCGGAAGGAAAACGTAGGGAAACTGTTTTCATTATACGACGGTATAAACACAACATCCCAAGATCGAAAGATGATTGTGTAACGTACATAGGGGTCAGGTCGGAATCGAAGTTTTCCGTTCTGTGGGGATCCGTTAACCAAATCCTCAGAAGAATCCAATTTTCTTCGATTATTGCTATTCATTTTTAACCGGAGTCGTCAAATTCAACGGATGTGTTCCCGAGTTTGCTGCGGGTGAAGGCCCACGACTCACTAACCGCTACTACAACCAGACTAAAAGCATCATATCATGAAAATGAAAAGAGAATCTACTTGTTTAGAATATAGATTGGATCTAGAGCCGTTATACAAAATAGTGATACATTTCGAGTTAAAAATTCTAATTTGGTTCAAACCAGTTCACCAGGCTAGAAAATCGGGGAATGTAGATATTTTTACGACTCTCGGAGCCAGAACCAAGTACCATACCAATTTCTTTCCTCGTGTCTTGACCCCAAAAAAATGAAATATCAAGGCTTTGAAAATAAATGACTCTCAAGTTTTTAGATATAAATCTTTTCCTTTTGCCCCGAGGATTTTACGACAATAGACAGTGTACACATAATTATTTTTTATACCTTTTAGCATTAGAGTGTGTCTGATTAATTTTTCTATGTGGTACTGGACTGAACTTAAAAGAGCTCCAGCAATCCCTTGTATAGGTACAAGGGAACCAAAAATTGTACTTTTTTAAAAAGCCTCCACAATTACAAAAATATTATTATTTTTTTTTTTTTGTAAGACATCTCTTTTAATAGAAATTCCTTTTGTTAACTTTTAGAATTAATTATTATTTTCTATAAGGCAGTCCCAATATTTATTTCCCTCCGTTTACTTTAAAGACACATTTAGTCCCTTTCAAAATCAAGGTGTTGAACTAACACCTACGGCAAAATGTGGTTCCCCTAATTTATCAAAAATGAATCAAATATTTGCGTTCTATTACAGTCCTATTATATATTGTCTAGATAACTGTGTAAATGTATTAGTCTTGGAATCTCTATATCAACTCCTATAGATTATTACATATTATCATACATATCAACTGAACTCAGGAGTGCAAGTCCCCAATGAAAAAGTACGAATAAAATTAATAACCTTCATTCAAAGGCGGGTTTTGTATCAGGAACACGGGAATGAACCACTAAGAAATAGCAAGAGGTTTACACTGAACATCTCAAAACTCTAGAGGAGAGGATGTCTTTTTATTTCTCTTTAGTTCCCACTGAGTGACTGATAGCTTATATAGGGTTAAGGGCCCATACAGTACAGTAATTGTTAGAAAGAGCCTGACTTTGCAAGAGCGGAAAGAACGAATGAACTGAGACAAAGTCGAGGTTTAAAGCTAAACTTTGGTAATCTACCTTTGAACGGTTTTTGGTGTACTGCCAGTTCTTTATTCTAGCAAACAATGCATTTATTTTTGACATTCCTCCCATTTTTCAGGACATACTTGTGTGACGTGAGCCCTTCAAGCCTGACTGTCACAGAGAAAGTTATTGATGAAGAGTGTGTCTGTCTCCTGTTCTGCCAGGATCATCAGCTCCATGTTCATTCAAACAGACCCATGTTTTACATTGAGAGAGTAAAATTAAGTCACTGAGATTGACATTTTATGTACATAATATATTAATTTCTCTCAAATATTATTGCTTCAGTCAGAATAAGCGCAATATTAATGTACTCCTTGTATAGAATTAGCGTTTTCTACTATTCACATATGTATATGACCACATTGTTGTGACATATGTTGTGTTCAAGCAGTGTTTTTGAAGTGGGCATGCTAAGTGCCCCTTTTTATTTAAGAGAAGATATAATAATTTTATGACAAAGTACATTTTTCTTTGTACTGATTAAATTCATATTTAAGGCACTTTGATAAGAATGGCTGTATTGTTCATATTTATGGGGCATCATTTTTTGACATTTTTGGAGTGCTTTGTTATTTTGAGAATGAAATGAAAGTACTTTTACTCAGCTTGAACCCACTATTTTATTCCCACAAAGAGTCAAATTCTCAAGATCCTGAGAGAGACACCCTTATGACTGAACTTCAACCCATTCGGTTCACAAATGGGAGGAAAAGGCCGTTTTCTGCTCTTTGTTTGTGGCTATTACAAACAGCTCATCAAAAAAATAAGTGCATAAATTAAGTAGAAAATGGTAAAAAGCGGCTTTTTACAATCATCAGTGAACCGACCTTTAGACATTTCATCACTCTTCTGGTATAGTAACTCCAAACACTTTATAAGTTTTTCTTGAAAATAAAGAAAATGAGCATGGACTTTGAGCTCTCTCCTCCCCACAATGGGGTGTGCTTAAATAATAATTAATTCATAACGAAGGAAAGTGCCTGACTTCATACACACTACGAAATTTGAATTTCTATATACAGATTGTATTTAGAGCCAAGCATTGATGAAATTGGGGAAATATTTCATTCATAAAAACAAACTTATGTTCAAATTATTTTACTCCCCTGAACACTTAAGCCTATCAGAAAAAATTTGCGTGATGATCGTGTCATTAATATTCTTTTATTTTTGTAAAAGTTGGATCGCATCTTATGATGTTTAGTGTTCTTAGGAAGGTTGTTTCGGTATTTCTGCTTGAGAGTTTACACTATAAGTCTATGGAACAGTAATAACTTATTTCGACAAAACTAACTGATATCACATTTAGTTTTTATTTGCTGTCGGAGATATAATCTATCCTGGATAAAGTCTTTATGGAGCCTAACGGAAATTATGACTCACTTGGATTTAAGTGAGAAAATTCTATGAGTTAATTTCATATATTATTCACTGAGTTGATATTTATTAATTGTAAAATATGATTGTCAACAAGACATTTTGTACATGATCAAATTAACGGTGTAGATCATGAATCACTGATTTAACAAACATATGACTAACAAAATTAAATATTGTTACTATTATTAAAGCAATGGGGCTTTCCACATTACATGATTCAAGTAGACGCTTTCGATAGATAGAGGGAAACTAACGCATGAATTGAACACCTATGTAAGTATGTACGTAATACCTTTTTCAATACATCAATTAATAAGCACACTTGTGATGGGAACAAGCTGAGGGAGAAAGAGTCTCTCTAACTACGATCAACAACTTATGTGTGTCAATCATATGATCTATAAAAAACAGGGGGGAAATGATGGGAAAAGCTTCATAAATATGTGGATCAGTTCATTACCTGCATGAGTAGAGTACTCTAGTAGCATTAATTCAACGCATAGGTAGCTAGAATTGACTTAAAGGTACTTAATATATATTGATATGTATTTGCTTAACGACAAGTCATCACTTCCCGTGTTTACTTTTGAATTATTATTACTATTATTATTATTATAGCGACGAAATCCTGACTTTATGCTTCATGTCAGAGGGAAATACCACCAAGGAGTGAGACCCTACTAACTACTAACTGCTTGTTTGATTAGTGTGTGATGGAATGATCCTCGTGATTTAATTCATTCAATCCCATCGAATCCTTCAAAAGGCAAAGGGAAACTAAAATGAATTTCAAACATAATATCTTTGGAGCAGTGATTTCCTTCCTTCATGTATTCCCTTTCATCCTTGCCTTAAAGTTTCCTCCCCCCATGGATGGACCTTCCTCAAGGATTCTTACAGGAGAAGACACACATGGAGAAAGAGCACCCGCACCAGAGCCACAAATAAGTAGTGATATTCCTTGGAGACTCGAAATTGAGGATGGGAGTTTACTCCATGGAACTCCAGGTCAAAGAGTCAATATCCGGATTCGACTCACAAATCTGGAGTCCACGCAAAGAGTGTTTACTATGGCTGTGGATGAAAGTGGAGTAGGTTCCTATCGATTTGTGGAAAGTCAAAGCAAGTCTGCACTCTCGATTCAAGGAGGGGAATCCAAAATACTCACACTCAATCTCAGAGTCCCTGAAAATGTGGTGAGAGGACATAGAACCCTCATACGAATCACTGCCTCCGTTAGTAACTCTAATTATCTCATTCGAAGTAAGTGTACCTCATAATAACTTTAAATCCATTCATTAACTTCAAATTTACAGTTGCTTCAGGAGGAGCTGAAACTGGGGTGAGAACGAATTTTGTGAGGATGGAGTTCTCGTTCCTCGTGGCCTACTCATTCATTGATGCTCAGAAACCAAGAATCAAGAGTACTCAGAGTCCAGTAGAAATGCAATGCTCCAACATTGAGAACTGTGACTCCAAGACTTGGAAGGCCATTTTCCTCATTTCCGTAAGACCACCATCAAAGTCAAATCAAATTACAGAAAGACTCTTTGCCTTCTCTTTTTAGGATAGTGAGTCAGGGATTCGATCCATTCGAACGGATCCCTACCTTGACTTAAACTCGGGATCAAGGAAATTCATCCATAATGATTTTATACTTGGGAATCCGGGTGAGGAAGTTCGATTCGTGATGAGTGGAAACTGTTGTGAAAAGGAGCTGAGTGTCACTGTACAAGATGGCTTTGGGAATGTAGAGTCTCGTTCCATTCATTCTCAAGGGAATGGAGGAAATGAATCCGATATGGGGCTGAGTGGAGCTGAGATTGCCATCATCGTAGTTTCAATCATATTATTTGTAGTTATAATCGGAGTCATAACCGCAATCGTTATCATTCGGAAAAGAAATGCTGAAAGTGTGAATGAAATGAGAAGATTTCCTTCTCCTGCTGCAAGAGCTTGAACATTACTCTCTTTATATATATATGTATGTATATATATATATATATTTATATATCGACAGTGTTTATTTTGGTGCTCGGATATTTGCTATTCTTGTTGACATTTGAACATCACCTTTTGTACATTGACAGCTAGGTACTGAGATAATTCATTATTATCAAAGTTCATTTGATGATGCAATATTCTAAAGTTAAATGAATGTTTGTATTTATTAATGAGATATATTTTTATTTGTTAAATATAGGAAACCGACCTAATTTTTTATTTATTTTTAGGCCCAAGAAATTTATTTCAAGTATTGGTATTTTATTTACTTTATAAAATGTTTAGTTAGGCATTATACTAATTGATTTTCAATTTGATTGAGGTAGAAATAAAATAACTTTGATAACAAATTGCTAAACTATGTACATATTTTAGAAGGAAATACTCTTTCGATTATAATTAAATACCAATAAATCACACTTCAAATGAACCCCTTTGGCTTAAAAACATACGAAAAAACATAATTATTAATCATGAATGATCCCATTATTATTGGAAAGAATTGGCCAAGAATCAACCGATTTTGAAACTTATTTTTTCCTTCCTGTTTTTAAAAAGAAAAGGTTACGAGGTACCAGATCATCATAAGCTTCTTCCTTTTTTTTTAAACCTTAGTTTATTCAGGGTTTGCTTTTTGTTCTGCCCATTTACTATTATCTATAGAAGTTCAATAATTTTAAAAAAAACAAAAACAAATTAACACTAATTACATAAATTTCCATTGAATGATAATTTCTGGAAGAAATTAAAGTGGCAACATAGAGATCGGATACAATAGACATGTTAAATTTCAAAATTACTCAAGGACTTTATGATTGAAACATCATGAAGGCTCCAAAAACTTAGTATTGATTATATTTTGATGCATCACTTAAAAAAATATGTGATTAATTAGCATAACTTTTTGGAGAGGCATTTTTAAAAAATAATAATAATAATGGAAACGGATATTTATTTCCTGACATGAATATATATCTTGTTATTTTTTGTGAGTCATCTCCAATCAATGGGCTCAAGTCACAAGTCATTGATGCTTAAGCTCATGTCAAATTGCAAGTTCGAGGCTTAAAGACATGTTTGTGATTCTGGGACCACAAATCTGTTGATTTCTTTTAACTTTGTGACTAATTAATCATGGTCAATGATATTTGACTTAGATAGAAACATACACAGTTATTGTACCACTGGCATAGACACGACGAGCTTGATAAACAAATTTACAATTTATTCTTCCTTCAGCTGTTTACCACTAGTTGACTCTTTTAATTCGAAGCAGCTGACTATACGTGTTATGAACTCAATTTATTTATGATTTTGAGATATATGTATTTATAAAATCAAGGATTGGACGCCCTTTTTTCTTGATTTGCTGTACACGAATAAGCTGATGTTCTTGTTGTCCTACACGACGAGCTTTTTGGGATAAAAAAAAACACACTGTATTCTCCCTTCAGCTGATTTTCATCATTTGACTTTTTTGATTTTGTGTTATGAGCTCAAAAAGGGTATTATTATTATTATTTATGATTTTGATGTATAATAAATATACTAAATTGCGCGCACTTTTTTGAATTTTGAATATATTACAAGTATTAACGATTGATTTATATATTGATAGAATTTATCAATGTATAGTATATCTAGATAATAACTCTACCCAATATTAAAAAGTTGGCAACAAGGAAAATACAGAAGAGTAGCTACCAGTTGTTTTTCCAAATTTTTCCTTTCCCTTTTGTCAGTCGAGGTTGCGAGTGAACAAAAAAGCTCGACGTTCCTAGGAATCAATCCCTTTTTTATATATTAAAAATAATCTCACAGCTGGAAAGAATTGGCCAATTACAACTTATACTTCCGGTCATCTTTTAAAATGATTCATCTCATTTCTTGGATACCTAAAACACAGCCTGACTATTTTTTTATTTCCTTTCAGTTGCTGCTTGTTTAATACTACTTTGAGCGATAAAATACCGGACTCCGATAAGGAAAAATTCTTTTGGGTTTTTTAAGTTGGCACAGCTGTCACAGATATTTTTTTATTCAAAATTACACGAACAAATATTCATTAGTGTTTGAGATGCGCGTCGTCCTTTTGTAAAATCGAATTAATTTATGGCAAAAATTCAATTTAAAGAAGTGTTGTTGTTAAAGTCAGGAAAGTTACAATGAATATTCTTTTGAAATTTTAAGAATCCGTGGTTTATTTCTTAAGATAGAACATAATCTATGTCTCAAGAAGGCAATCTTCCCATTTTTAAATATAATAGCATATCTAAACTCAACAATTATTGTTTTGTAATGAAATGAATTTTTATTATAAAATAAAGATTTTTTTATTTATATACAAATTCCAGATATTTTTTACTCATAGTAATGTTTGATTGCATTCAGATAGAATAATCATTTGAACTACGTATTAAATAGAAATCAAAATTTTGTCTGGTCGTGTTTTAGATCACTAAACTCCAGCTCTAGTATAAAAAAGCTAACATACTACTTTAGCAATCTTAATTTTTAATTTTTCCTAAATTAAACCAGCAAATAGCATCCATCCCATTGTCACATTTGTAATCTTTGTAATCAAATAGTAGTTAATGTAATTACAAAATCAAGTTAAACACTTTCAAGAAACGGATGTTGTCCATAACCCAAGATATGACTGTATTTTGCAGGATACATTTAAACGGAATCGGCTACAAATTGTGAGTATCATGACGCTTCAAATAGAAATCACAGTTTCTCATTGTTGCTAATTTCTTATACAACATGTTTTGATACGGACATATCACATGTTGTATGTCTATGCATATGATAGAGTGTACTTAACAAGGATTGCATCATTAACATGGAGGATGGCGGGAATCTATACGATGTACTTCTATATTTCTTTATATAATTTAGCAGTTTTGCATAATCATTTCACGCTAGAATGTCTACATCACATTGTCCACTGTAACCTTTTCTCCTATGGGTACAAATATAATAAAATTTGAAATAAATGTTCAGCATTTTCACAGAAGATATAAACAGTTAGTATTTACTCCGTCGTGAGACAGGTCATAATGGCACCCTCAATCACAACAACCGAGACAATAGAGACCTTAAAGGCAGACACCAGGAGCAAAGCAAAGCCTACCATTGGGGATAATAGTGTTCAAGTTGAGAATAAGATCTACGATGCAGAGGAATTATCAAAAATACATCCTGGAGGGAAATTATTTGTCAAAGCATTCGCTGGTCGGGATGCAACAACCGCCTTTCTCTCATATCACCGAAAGAAATTTCCACACAATAAGGTAAAGACATTTCCTCAAAGTGTTTTGCCCTTGATTTATGAATTAATGTGTACATAGGTATCCTTTGCACTAGAGGGGATTGATCCAACAGTTACAGAGAAAGATATTCGTGATGTGGATGAGGACTATCTCGAACTATGCAGGCGAGTCCACAAATGCATCCCTCGACACAAAACATTCGCTCCCTGGCATTACTTTGTCAAAATATTCAGTTTAATGGCTATCACGATATTTTTGGAATGTAGTATGCACTATACGTGCCAGTACACGTGGTACTACGCCTCCTCCATTGGTAAGTTCTCGACGAGGGTACTGACTTGTTCACTTGTTTATTTCCCCCTTCATTAGGCTTATGCTATGCATTTATTGGCCTCAACATTCAACACGATGGAAATCATGGAGCAGTGTCTTCCAAACCATGGTTAAATCGTCTTGCAGGATTATCCATGAACTTTATTGGTCACAGCTCAGTCGACTGGGTTCATCAACATGACGTACAACATCATATCTACACAAATGATGTGGATTTAGATCCAGACATTGATGGAGCCGCACTCTATCGTCTCAATCCCCTAAAGCCTCTTCTCAAGATCCATGGTCTTCAATATATTTATTATTTTATGATCATCAATCTCTACGGAATCACTTTGAGCTTTTTTACTCTGAGTAACGTGATTCGAGGAATGCATTTTACTTCCCTCTCTACCCTTGCACAGAAATATTGGAAGCTAGAGACTCTGGGACCCATACTCCTCATTCTAAGAATGTACCTTATACCCCTCATTCGTGTTCCTAGCATTTGGACGCTCCTTAACATTGCTCTTTTAATGGGTATCTTTGGGCAGTATGTGGCCTTTTTCTTCATTCTGAGTCATAACTACATTGGAGTCCATCATACTCAAGGAGAAACGGAGAACAAGTCTTTCATTTACAGACAGGTATGACGTCAAATAACAAATGTTATTCCACCATATATGTACATATATATAGTACGTGAGTTCCATCTAACAAATCCCTTCTCTCCACCACAGGTTGCATGCTCCTCCAACGTAGGGGGTAAGCTCCTATGCTTCTTCAATGGAGGACTCAACTATCAAATAGAGCATCACTTATTCCCAAGGATGTGCCATGTTCATTATCCCAAGGTAGCACCCATTGTTCGACAATTCTGCGAAGAAAAATCCATTCCCTATAACCATTTCCCAACCATCACGGAGAATTTTGTTTCGACTGCTGAGCATTTACTGGGCCTAGGCACTGAGATCAATCCTGCATCCATGAAGTTCTTATAAACTACAAACCACAATGGCTCTTTCATTATTATTATTAATTATTATTATTATTGACTCCATTTACTACGATAGTTTGATTTTCCATCTAATGCTCCTCCATCTGTAGAGTTTTTCTTTACATCATATTTTGTTATAACTCAAGTGTCTAAGCCTAAGACTTTTACATATACTCAATAAATAAAAATTCAAAAGATCTTATGCGAAAGTTTGATATATTCATTTATAGCCTGAAATATGCATAATTTACATATATGTATATCTAATATTAGTATAAAGCTAGGTATGTATGCAATTGAGTATACAAAACAACAAGAATAGATCATATAGAGCAAAAATACCGAAATGAGGACATTAAAGTTATCCTACTTAATGCAAAAAAATAAAAACATTAAGAGCTCAATAATTTGAGTTTATTTTTAATAAATAACGGTAATAAAATAATTCCATTTCATAAAATTGATGCATATATATATATATATGTGTGTGTATACCTTCACAAAAAAAGCTACGGCCCATGACGTATCTTTGTATGTGAAAATATATAATCAAGTCGTAAAATTACTTAGCATCACGTCTTTCTGTAATAAAATATATATGTATAAATAAGTAAATAAATAACTGTTCTCATCCTGACAGAAAATAATACAGATTTTTATACAATGTATGTATGTATATGATTAAAAACTCTTGCTTCATCAACACCAATAAGTGACATAGATGTGTACTTGTAACGCCCTAGCAATAGAAGGCCTCAAAGTGCTATATGTATACTCGTTTGATATTGCTGACGTTGACTCGGGGTTATGCTGTTTAAAAATGTCTAAATATAATTTTTACAAAAGTTCAAAATTTGATGAAAGGAAATGCCGTTACATAAGGACGGCAAAGCCACTCAATTTGAAAATCGTCTTATTTCTTGGAGATTTGCTGCTCTTTTACGTCTTATGAGAATGATTGCAGTCAATGCAAGAATCAGAATGAGGAGAACTAACAAAGACACAACAATGATGGCAATCTCAGCTCCACTCAGCCCCATATCGGATTCATTTCCTCCATTCCCTTGAGAATGAATGGAACGAGACTCTACATTCCCAAAGCCATCTTGTACAGTGACACTCAGCTCCTTTTCACAACAGTTTCCACTCATCACGAATCGAACTTCCTCACCCGGATTCCCAAGTATAAAATCATTATGGATGAATTTCCTTGATCCCGAGTTTAAGTCAAGGTAGGGATCCGTTTGAATGGATCGAATCCCTGACTCACTATCCTAAAAAGAGAAGGCAAAGAGTCTTTCTGTAATTTGATTTGACTTTGATGGTGGTCTTACGGAAATGAGGAAAATGGCCTTCCAAGTCTTGGAGTCACAGTTCTCAATGTTGGAGCATTGCATTTCTACTGGACTCTGAGTACTCTTGATTCTTGGTTTCTGAGCATCAATGAATGAGTAGGCCACGAGGAACGAGAGCTCCATCCTCACAAAATTCGTTCTCACCCCAGTTTCAGCTCCTCCTGAAGCAACTGTAAATTTGAAGTTAATGAATGGATTTAAAGTTATTATGAGGTAAACTTACTTCGAATGAGATAATTAGAGTTACTAACGGAGGCAGTGATTCGTATGAGGGTTCTATGTCCTCTCACCACATTTTCAGGGACTCTGAGATTGAGTGTGAGTATTTTGGATTCCCCTCCTTGAATCGAGAGTGCAGACTTGCTTTGACTCTCCACAAATCGATAGGAACCTACTCCACTTTCATCCACAGCCATAGTAAACACCCTTTGCGTGGACTCCAGATTTGTGAGTCGAATCCGGATATTGACTCTTTGACCTGGAGTTCCATGGAGTAAACTCCCATCCTCAATTTCGAGTCTCCAAGGAATATCACTACTTATTTGTGGCTCTGGTGCGGGTGCTCTTTCTCCTGTAAGAATCCTTGAGGAAGGTCCATCCATGGGGGGAGGAAACTTTAAGGCAAGGATGAAAGGGAATACATGAAGGAAGGAAATCACTGCTCCAAAGATATTATGTTTGAAATTCATTTTAGTTTCCCTTTGCCTTTTGAAGGATTCGATGGGATTGAATGAATTAAATCACGAGGATCATTCCATCACACACTAATCAAACAAGCAGTTAGTAGTTAGTAGGGTCTCACTCCTTGGTGGTATTTCCCTCTGACATGAAGCATAAAGTCAGGATTTCGTCGCTATAATAATAATAATAGTAATAATAATTCAAAAGTAAACACGGGAAGTGATGACTTGTCGTTAAGCAAATACATATCAATATATATTAAGTACCTTTAAGTCAATTCTAGCTACCTATGCGTTGAATTAATGCTACTAGAGTACTCTACTCATGCAGGTAATGAACTGATCCACATATTTATGAAGCTTTTCCCATCATTTCCCCCCTGTTTTTTATAGATCATGTGATTGACACACATAACTAAGGTATGTTGATCATCCTATATATGTAGTAAGCTGAGAGTCTCTTTCATCTTGTTTCCATCACAAGTGTGCCTGAAATTGAGGATTTATGTATTCCTTTTGCGCGTCACTCACTCATGTCTTAGTCATTAGTGGAGGAAATAATACTCAGGGAGTTCCGCATAAGGAGACTCATTTGTTTGTATTGAAAATAAATACATACACCACATAATAGGAATGATTAATTATGACTTTATCTCCATGTTACATGAATTTATGATCCTTTGTACATACATACATACGTTGTAGATTCGTGTACATAAATAGTATTGAATCTTAGAAGTAGTAGGTACTTTTATCAAATGATCTTTATTTTCGGGAATTAATTTGTTGCTTTATTACTCAAATATATTCATGTATTTTTTTATATATGTATATATAGCCCTCCTGTGTATTTAAATATAGGTAATATATGGTACATATATGTATAAGTATTATAAATATAAATTCATAGGCACATCGATATTACTCTAAATTTGGTTGCCCTTGTATGTACATATTATGTGTGTGTGAGAGAGAGAGATTGAGACATAGAACCACAGTTATTTCATTGCTTGTACATAATATTTAGTATAATAATAATAATAATATCGTATTTGTATTTTAAAAAATGATGAAGAATCTATAAGTCGAATAAGATGATAATAATACCGTTTCGTGGCCTTTGGATTGTGGATCTACATACTTAATGCTTGCATACCTATATGTACATAGGTATATTTGAGTGTACCTAAAAATACAATATTATGTATATGGTCTAGAATAAATAATGCTCTCAATAGGGGATTAGAAGTTAGTTAGCTAGCTAGGTAATCTCTGAGAGTTATAAGCTTATTTTGCAATTATGTATTTGAATATTTTGTCAATAAAGAGGTTGCGTTGAATTTTTAGAAATGTGGGGTCTTCTTATTGAAGAGTCCCATGGTTTTGAATGAGAAAAGGTGATCGTGGCTTCCTTTATGACACTCATAGAGGGAGCAAGGAGAACTATTCTCTGAAGAATTCCCTAGTATTATCAAGGGAAGTAATGTCTAACTACCATTCACGTCGTGTTATTTAGAGTATCTCGCAACCTTTCTTCCCTAATGAGAGCGAAAGAAAGACCCAAAATCCAGGGTTTTTTTTTCAAATTATCTGTTGTTATTCTTCATTTTATAGTAGATTATCAAGATTTGCCTCAAGTTGAGCCAATCAACAATATTTAGAACACTCTAATAAGGGTAAAGAGGTAGAAAAATGAATAGCTGACAATCAAATGCTGAGTTGGTTTTGTTATTAGTCCATTCAGTCTCTTTATTGACTTTCCCAACCTTTCTTACCAAAAGAAAGGGGCAAAAAGACTCAAAATCACTTGGTAGCTTATTCTTCCTTTCAACTGTGGAATTACTATTCATTTAATAGAGAGCTAATTCAAGATCAACCAATCAATGTTCAGAACACTCAAATAAAGGGTAAACCTGGGGTGTACTTGTACTGATTATATTAAAAGAAAGAAATAATTGATTGATAGAGGAACAGTTTGGGGCTTCTAATGGTCATGGCTTTTCCTATAGTATCATGCTTGGACTTAATGTCGTTTTGATTTCATTTATAGAAATATATATGCATATTTTGCACGTACGTGGTAGCTAGCTCCATCTATTCCTTTTTCCTTGTTCTGTTGAAACCGTTTCCTACTTAGTTAAATATAACTACTTAGGTACATAATAATATTTTTACGTAATATTATTATACACATCTATTAAGTATGTATTTTGTTCAAGGCTACTGAGTCCTGGCTATAATTGTACGTACAACAAATGTACAAAATAAAATGAAATGGACCTTCCTTAAGCGGAAAGTTTCATCATCATTTGCATGGGATCCCTGGATGTCACTCGTGGATGCATGTTTCTTCTTTTATTTCGTCTTATTTTTAAAAGATTACACGCTTGACTTCACCCTTGCAATGCAAGGAACATTAACTGAAAAAATAAAAGGGGAATGTATAATATTATACCTACATATACATGCATAGATGTAATTTGAAATTCGAGAGTTGAACCATTTAATAATTAAAAAGTCAATGATTTGGTCCCTTAGCCCTTCCGTCTCATGAAGTTGACGATGAACAATACATATGCATATATCTGAATCCGAGTTGATTCAGGGCCATCATAATAGGGGTCCATAGATGCTAGGATTGGGTCAAAAAATTTAAAATCCTACAAAGTCTTAGATAATTTGACTTTCTTGATACCTATAATAAACACATAAATGCCTTGTTCTAAGAAAAATATTGGTTTGTGCCTCATCGATACTCTTTATATATAGCCACGATAGAACAAAGTTATAAATTGAAGGTATAAGATTATTTATGAAGCCAAATTTTAAATTTTGTTAGTATCTATGTTTATGAACACAAAAATTATATATTTTTTTTAGAATATGGGGAAAGAGAGGGAAAATATATATATTCAGGCTGACCGGCGGGCAAAGGGGTGAATAGCCAGTGTGTTTGAGAGTAATGAAAAAAAAAACCAGTTAAGGAGCACGTTCTAAATCCAGATCTATCGATGAAGCATTGTATTAATTATAATTATTTTTGGACCAATTAGAATCATACTATATGTACAAATTTGAGTACAAACCAATATCATTCTTTTTTTTAGTCATGGGTCTAAAAAGTGTTTGGTTTGGATACATAGTATAGAAATTTTAGTAATGTGTTACAGAAAATGAGCAACATACAAGTCCAATCTATCTGGATTAGACTGATCATGCATAAAAGTAGAGACCCAACAGGAGAGCGGTAAAAATATCGGGAATTGAAAAATCTTTATCTGATCATCAAGACTCATTTCATTCCCCTCCAAAGGGGATCCTTCCCCGATGCTATGCACATGACCCAACGTTTTTTTTTTTCTTCAATAAACAGTTACAAAAATTTTATTGAGTCAATAGTAATTACAGAACAATAACTGCTGAGTTTAGATATGTATGTTATTAAAATTAAAAATCGGATGGTCGATTTCTTGCATTTTAGTCATCCCCTTTCAAACATTTAAAAAAACAAAAAAATCGATTTTACCTCTTCACAAAAGGACGACGCGTAGCTCAATTATTGTACGTGTAATTTAAAAATAAAAAATGTTTGTGAAAGATGAGCCAACTTTAAAAAAACAAAACAAAAATTTATCCCTATAAGAGTCGCCCTAAAAATTGAAATTTCAATGTCCCTGTATTTTTTGCTCATAGTGGTATGGCACGTAAAGTTGGCGAATGAATTAATATTTGTGGGTATACCTGGTTTATATGTATACTTTTTAAAAAATTGGGTTAGGTTCTTATATGGAGGAGGGGGTGGTGGGGAGGTGAGGTTCTATAACAAACATTTTCTTGATTCAGAGCTATAGATTCTAAATTAATATATTTATTCGTACAGAGTGAATAATTATGAATATTTATCAAATACATATTTTATTGGATAAGTTTATTCATTAATCGTATTGAAAGTTGAATCATAAAAAGTTTAATTAAAATATTCTATACAATCTATTAGACCCTCCGACTCTTCTGTGGTTTGAGGCATGAGTCGTATATTGAGGGTTTTTTAAAAGGCTCTCTTAAGATCACTTTGTACAAACCGGATATTCAATTTTATTATCATATTTATTTATTTATTTTCAAAAGGTGTGTCTTGTAAATTATTATTGTCCTTTGCATGTCTTGCCTTGAGCAGATTGTTCTTTATTCATTACCTGTATGTATACAAAAAATAGCACCTTATTTAAAAAAAAAAATTATTCCAGTATCAATAATTGCCAATCGAGAAACGAAATGTCAAAAAACAAGGTCACTTTTACATATATTTATATGAATTTAAGATTTGATCAAATATTGATCCACAATCATTTCATTTTCCCCTTGACTGTGTGATACTTAAAAACCGAGTATGACCTAATTTAATCCATAAAATAAAATATAACTCTTAAAACTCGATAATATATGACGCGAGTTCTACAACATTACCTATAAAAACAAACCTCGACTTGAACCCTTGTTCTCTCCATTTTCTCTCAAATATCCTGGAATTTAGACAAAGACACGATCAAGACCAATAAGGGGGGGGGGGTATTGGAGACGCTGGATTATGCCTCAATCAAAGTGGAGGGAGTCATTCCAAATTGTTGTATTATGTCAACCAATAAATACTCGAGAGAGCAGTTATCAAAGGTTAAAAGCAGTAACTACGAAGTGTAACTCAGATTTAAGAAGCTCTGTCAGTTAATGAAGCTGCTTCACTAATTTTGATGTAGAAAGAGTTTAGTGCGTTACATCAAAACTAAATCCAGGTGTGTCACAGATGAGACATCTCATCAAACAAGCCCTTGCAAACTCCTTATTCTGTAAAATACACAAATTCATACAGACTAAAGATTATGGCTTATGAGTTTGAAGAAGAATGGGAAAAAACACAAAGAGGATTCAAGAAGGCATTTTCATTGTCAATTCGGTATTATTCAGCCCCTTCAAATTCAGTTTGGGATAGGGCCAACAGATAAGTTTGAAATACATTGCTTTGTCCTGATTCCATTTGTTAATGTTTCATTATTAATGGTTGTGCTTTATTTCTTGAACCCTTTAATAAATTTCAGTATTTACTATCATGTTAGTTTAAAGCACTAGGAGTCTGGATTTAAACATTCCATTAAATCTATGGAATCTAGGTATTCCAGTCCACCCAAATAAAAAAATAACTAAATGTTCTTAAAAAACAACTGTGACGTCATTGGCTCAGTCTTACATGACCCGTATGACCTCTGTATTTTTATTTCTACTCTATGATTTGAACTGTTAGATAAATTATTTCAAGTAACAAGTGTTTCTTTGTTATCAACGTATAATGTCTGAAACACATTTTATAAGGGATCATTGGACCCTATGGGATATCTATGTGCGTGCACTGCTCATTCTAGTTATAACATGATGATGATGTACAATTATGTACCTTCAAAAGGAAGAAAAAAATGTCAATTTATTTTAAATTAAATAGATAGATATTTGTTTTACCAGAAAAGTAATAAATAAATTACAAAATGTTTATTTTCTCCTTGAATTTAAATTATATTCTTCCATTTAAAGAGGAGAGGAAGAAGAGAGAGAGAGAGAGAAGAAAAAGAAAAGAAAAGAAAGAAAGAAAAAAAGGAACAAAGCAGATAAGAATTTATTATTTTTTTTTAATGGCAATTAGAAGAGATACACTTATTTTGTTCATTTATTTCTAATCACATTTATTTTCAAAAAATAAAATGAAATAAATATTAATTACATAGCTGTGGTACATTCATCATCATTATACTTGAACATTGTCCTTCTTTGGTTCCATCACTCTTTTTCTATTCTTTTAAAAAAAAATTAAATTGAAAATAAGGGAAACTATGGTAGAGAGATAGAGAGAGAAACAAAAAATCAAAATGGAAGACAACAATCAATGAATACAACACAATTACTGACATCTAGTGTCAAAAGCTATTATGACACAAATAACAAAAATACCAACCTTTATTATAATTCTTGTATTCAATGGTCTGTGAGACTAAGTCAAGACGTGGATGAACTTCCATGACATCTACTCCATTCCTTACTATCTTTCTATATTTTACTATCTAGGAAAGAGGGAGAAGACTCTCGCAACCTTTCCTCCCAAAGAGCAAATGAGAAAAAAGGCCACAAATCGTTGGTGGTGTGTTGTTGTACAATTCTTCTTCTCAACTACAATGAAGTTGTTTATAGTTTAACATGAGCTAATTCGAATTTAACCTTTCTACGTTCAAAACTCCCTAATAATAAGGGGAAATAAATGGTCAAAAAATCGACAACTGACAGCAAGTTACAATATACATAAATACTAATGAGCTCCATAGTCAGTTTTAATTAGGAATCGACGGATTTGGATTTTTTGGGACTGATAGTTACTTGGGTTACTTGGGAGTTAAAAAACCAATAACCAATCTTCTTTAAATCCGTTGAGATCCCAGTAAAAATAACGAAGTAAAAGTTCAAATATGGCTCCTGATTGATTTTCCTTCTCAACACCATAGCAAAACAGATGAATCATTTGCCAAGGTTTCGAGAAATGACATCCTAAAAGTTTTCTTCTGAGAACTTTTAAGTTGTGAATTCATTTATATTTTATTCATGGCCAGTGTTCATGACTACAACACATGAAGGATTCTATGCATGTTTTTAGCTTATTTTAATTCTAAATGACAGATATAATGAGATGTGTGATGCCTTAAATTATGTACTGTGACTGTAAGGGACAAACGTATGAATTAAGGGCGGAATTTTTTTTTAATAAATGGCCAGTATTGTACTGGCCCCATTTATAAATCAACCCTTCAATTATAAAAAATAAAATATGGATAATATTGAGTCGATATGTCAGTTGATCCAAAGTTTGAATATGCTTCGTGGACTCAAGAGCCCCAATCAGCAAACATGGAGCAACAAGCTCAAGGACTCCATTTTTAATTTTATTTATTTATATCAAGGATTCGACTTCCTAAATCCAACAATTGTTGCAATCAGTGCAGCGCGGGAGTTTTTATTTTTTTCAATTAGTGTTCGTGACAATTTAATTTTCGTGATGATCTAAACTAAAAGGAAGAAAGATGTAGCATAGGCAGTTGCATAGAGCAAAGTCAAGTAGAAAAAAAGAAAAAAGAAGTGACTTGCCAACAACGAGAGCATCTTCTGTCTTTTTTCATCGCATTATGACGGAGTGACCTTCATACGCATAATTACTCACGTATTTGTTGAGTGGGTATTCTGTCCTTTTTGAAGACTTTCCCTACGTATATAACTTTTATGGTCTGACTAAATAACTGTTCTTAATGGAAGTTGGAATAATAATAATTAATTCTATTTAAAGCCTGAGAGATCCTCATCGACTCTTGCAACCTTTCCTTCAAAAAGAGAAAGAAAAAATACGGCTCGAAATGAACCAGTGGTTGATCAATGTTTTTTGTATTGTAGAGACATGCTCGCTCCTAAACAAGAGTGTATTCAAATTGTTCAATAAATCCACATTCAGGATATGACTACATGCTATCATATTTACATCAATCTTAATTAACCTTTCCTTCAAAATGAGGAAGATAAAAAGGCTTGAAATTGCTTTTAAATGAACATTCAAATGACTAACATTAAGAGGAGCTAAAGATGTACACATAATGGGGAAAAATTCTTAGCTAAACAGAGGAATTGTTATGACGTCAATGCTTTTTTCAGCTAGGAGTCTCATCTGTTATTTCTTCGAATAATAATTATTAATTATATTATATTATATATTATACATTACTAGCTAAAAATCGATACCATGAATTTATGTATCTTAAGGCAGTTGCATTAAACTATAGCAAACAACTTTGTCCAGAGGTCAATGCTTCTCTTTTTAACTCGATAGAGTATTGAGTTTTTTTTAACCAGACAATTGAAATTAGCAAGTATCAAGTCTTGGAGTTATTGGAACTGGATCTCGACTCTTTTGATTTATTCGGATAATAAGGATCGTGAAAGTAGACAATATGCAAGAATAGAATATCGTTCAAGGTCTCATAAAGACGACGAATATTGAGCATTCGTCGTCTCTATTAGAGTATCAGGGGAACTCAGAGTGCTGGATCCGTGGACTGAGGATGGGATCAAAGGAGGATCATATCTCATTGTGATGGATTTGTTCGTCACAAGAAAGAGTAAATACATAAATTTTGCATATTTTATGCGTCTATGTAGAGTAACGAGGGCACGATGGAGACACTTTTAATATAATTATTATAATTAAACTATAGTTATTGATGAGCGTACAAGGATGTACCTAAAACGGAGTTTCATGTCTTTCAAACTGAAAAGATGAAAGACACAACCTTTATCAAACTATGTATATATGTATGTATGATTAGCTATAATTACATGCTTTACACTATCTATGTTCTATGATACCATTTTAATAATGTCAAACATAGGAGCATCCATTCATTTAATGGGACCTATCTCGGCAATGAATCTTCAGACTCCATACATAAATAATATGTAAATTTGTACGTGCATACAAATTGCACGTCCCTTTTTGAGTGGGGAAATAAAAAATAAAAATGATGCAGCATCCTTCATGACGAAGGAGCATTTATCAAACAACCATAATTCACGCTCATAATATGCGGATAACCTTTGAGGAAGTACCTAAGGTATGTATGTATGTACATATTATACATATATGTATGTATCCATAATATAATACTTTTTTTCTTTTTCTTCTTTTTTTTTTTTTTTTCGAGAAGTCATCATAAAAACGTTTGAGTTAAATAATATGTACATATATTAAACAATAACGGATCCCTGTGAGCATTAAGAAGTTCTTTGAGGGGATAACAACAATAATAGCTAAGTAAGTAAGTATGTTAAATTAGATATGAATACGAAGTTCCACTAATAATGGTTTTAATGCCAGTTCGTCAGCCAAGTCACCACATCCCTTAGTGAACGACTCCCTCTAGCGTCTATGTACGTGCAACTGTTTGTTTGTTTATTTATTTGTTTATTTCTTCCTCTTTTTTTTTCAGGGGAGCAACATGGAATTGTTTTTACTTCTCTGCCACACTCTTTAATTTCCATTACCTTATAAATACATTATTCATAGAGTCAGAGCACAAACAAACTCTCCTCCTCCTTCCATACATGGCTCATATTTCTTCCTCCGCCCTCTTCAAGGACGGCAAAACTTCATAATCATCGTCATCATCATCTACCTTTAAATGGAATAAATCAAAGAATCATTAATTAAAGAACTCGGAAGGTTAAGAGGTTAAATACCACACAAGCAAGGAAATTTGGTGGGCCTTAGTCCTTTGACTGTGGAGGAGGGGAAGATCCAATCCATTTGCTCTGTAGAAGCAAGCAGCAATTTGTGTGGGAGAAGGTCTCATTTGTATACATATATGTACATACATACATATATTTATTTGTACATAAATCAAAACAGACTCACAAGTCTATGATGTATTTTCTTAAATGTAATAACACAGGATCCTTGTTGATACGTTGTAGGTAGTCACTACATGTTGAATCACGTATTTGAATATATGACTCTAAGACCCTTAATACTACTATGAGTCAAAAAATAGAGGGGCTCAAAAGATCTTTATTTAATTATAAAAATTCATTTCATGCCCCTCAAAAGTAGCCAATGCAATACACAATTGCCTAATGTTTTTTTCCAATTTTCAATACAGTGCCAAAATTTAAGTCAATAATTATTATTGCTCAGTTTAGATAAGCTATTAAAATTAGAGATCGGATGCAAAAAAAAATAGAGTCTGGAACATTCATTTCAACTTTTTTACCCTTCAAGAACACTTCTTTAAATTGCATTTGAGCCATTCTCTTTCTGACATTTTAAAAAAAGAAAAATTATATTTTAGCTGTTCACAATAGGACGACTCGAATCTCAAACACACATGAGTATTTTGACGTGTAATTTGACACAAATGTCAGTGACAGACATACCAACATAAACAATCCCCCAAAAAAAAAAAAATTCAAATTTCCCGATATTTTGTACTCATTGTAGCATATATAATTATATAGTGTCTAAAAATAGCAGGATTGCATCCTGAAAAGGTGTGAACATTACGCTGTCTTAAGCTAGCAATGAAAGTTTTGTACACATCAACAGAGGAAAGTGTTTTTTCGAGATCAATTCTTGAAGGTCTTATCTGGGGATCTCAAGTCCAGTAAAGCCTTTCTCTTAGTGTTTAGACCCAGGCCAAAGGAACTCAACCTTAAAAAAATCCTTTTCTTAAAAAAAAACCAATAAGAACTTTTTTTTTCCTCAGGTGAGGGACTGATTTCAAACCCAATATATGACTTATTAACAGTTGAAAATGCATAATGTGTGTATTATGCATAAAGCAGAGTATTTGATTAACAAATTAAATATCGTTCCAAGTAGGAGATACTCCCAGATTTGAAGACAGGTCTTATAAATATAATATATCAATGATAATAATTACCTAATAATTATAAGTATGTAAGAGTTGGCCTTCTATGGTCATTAATTATCTACATACGTCAGACTAGGTTAAATTTATTCTACCTGGTGTATTTATAAAAATGCACTTCCATTATCAAACTAATTCATAAAAAAATCATTTTCTTTAATATGTATGTATAATTGACCATTTCATTGGTCAATTATAATCGTTACTATCAAAATACAATTTGTGTAAATAATTGATTTCCTTTTTTTTTTTAACAAAAAAAAACTAATTTATTTAAATTAGCCAACGTGTCCTAAACTAAAGAAAACATATTCCTGAAGCTTATGGAAGTGGATGACTAAAAAACTACTACCAATCTCCAAAGTGCTTTAAAAAAACACAATGTTGTCGTTCATTTGAGAGCCATTTTTGATATTCCTTCTCTCTTAGAAACTATTGGGTTTTATTTTTGATGTGCTCTTTTCTATTCAAAAAACATGCTCTGTCAAGTAGAATCCTTGTTATTCAAAAATGATTCACAGCCTCCTTTTTAAGTATAAGAGGGAATAGCATCATTTCATGGTCAAAGATCATAGATCAAAGATATGTACTTGAAAAGGTATCCTTGTATTTTTATTTTTTTTTTTTTTTTTTTGAAATGCCTAAAGCAAGGAAACTACCCACAAATAACTCAAAACACATAATATTATCTCATTTCCATCCATAATAAAGCATTTAATATTTTGGTGATTGTGTAAGAAAATGTGTGTCTGAGACGAGGAAGAAATCTAAAGACACTCAAACTATTGCATGTGCAAAACCATTTATCTTTAAAAGTGGCATTACTATACCTTGGAGTTCATCCCTTCTTACAGCAAAAAGTAGGGCGGGCAGCTTCTGAAAATGTCTGAGACCTGGGATTACTAAATTTACTATAATTAGCATATAGCTAATGGTATAAAGTCATGTTTTGATTGATTGATTGATCCCATTAAAATCCGAATTTATCTGACCCATTTACACAATATCTATGGATATAAAAGTTTTTAAATTATTAGGCAATATGTGGAATGATTTTGATGAAGACACAATTTAATTTATAATACGGTCTTATTTTTGAAACATATTCTAGTTATTTAGAAACAATAATATATATATATATATATATATATATATATATATATAGTATGTATCAAAATTAGCCCATTGATGTTACTTTTAAAGCAAGGAAGTAGTCCACAAATCACTCAAAACATATGACGTCTCAAGTCATAATCATCAAAATTATATCTTTTTAATCAAGCAAATTATAGTAATTTCTTTAGTATAATTATAATCAACAATAGATCATATTTAAATCAACAAAGTCTAAAAATTAATAAATTAAAAAATACTGTTGGTTAAGACATTTACTTATGATATTAGAGCATTAGGTATGTATCTTTATTTTTGTTTGTTTTTTTAAAACCAAAAAAAAACGAAATCTTACATGGGGAGACGATTTTTCTTTGAGTAATACATCTTCTTCTTTTTTTGACATAAATAAAGTTGGCATAATTTTGAACACTGATTATAAAACTGTAGATATTGTGGCATGAATTATGTCTTAAAATATTCATATAATTATGTAATAGGCTTTATTTGAAATTTCATTAAATTAAGAAGAGGGGATATACAAAAATAAAAAATATAAAAAGAAGGTAAGACGAATTAAGATATAGACTCAAATATTGAAATATAATATACTTTAGCTTCAGATTAACAGATTTATAGCCCATGAAATTTCTTTTTTCTTTTTTCCTGGTAAGCAAGAAGAAGCTAGAGACGGGTAGGTCAAATAACCCAGTCATAGCAACTGTCTACTGATGTGCTGAGAACATTATTTAAGGATAAAATTGCTTTTTAATTTATTTTTGGACATCAAATTCTTTAACTATCCTTAATTACAAATCGTTATTGAGCTTCATCTTAAAAATAAAACAATGTGGCCTTTAGGTCTAATACTCATCAATCATAAATAATACGCAGCCCTTTCTAATTTTTACACTTACCCATTTACATGTCTTGACTATTGCTCTCCATTGAAGAATTAATCTAATCATTTATCCATCAAAAACAACAACATAATTTAACCACCAGGCACTGTTTTGACAACTTCAAACTCATTTGCAAAGAATGGTTTTTCTTCCAGTAACTTTATAGATTATAGGCCATGAAACAAACTTGACTCAATGTCGTCATCATAGATAATTAAAAGTGACATCATCGTTGTCGTGGAAGTGTTTACAGGGTTTTAGTTAACCCTTGGGTACATTAAGTATAATGACAAGGCTTTTTCGAAGGATTCTTAATGTTGGAATAAAGGAATGAAGTCAAATAAAAAGGATGCACTATAGAGGGCGCTTTTCAAGAGCTGATAAAAGGGATGGGTGGAGTGTGGGAGGGAACAGATTTTTTAGTTCCATATTGAGAACATCAGTGTTTTGCACACAGATTTCAAATCTGTTATTCTTTTTTCGAGAGTCTGACGGCTTATAAGACATCGGACCCTACTTTTTGAACTTTTTTGGCCCATTTTCCAACTTCAACTTCAATTTAAGCCTAAAAAAGAATACTCGTTTTATGCATTAAAAAATAATGAACCGCTAGTGTTTTTAATGCAGATTTCAATTTCAGTCTTTATTTATAGCTAAGGAGGATCCTGGGGGCATAGGCGGCGGGAGTAGAGCGAAAAATCAGCCAAATCGTTTGTATTTAAATGATTCCTTGAATATTACATGAAATAAATTAATAAGGAATGCATTCAAAAGATTAGACCCACAGTTTCAAATGAGATGTCTTACGCCCAATAAGAACCCTTAACTAATTGTTCATCTAAATGTGTAATTATTTATTCAATTTCGATCCAAAATTAACTTAAAAATCAAAGACTCACGGTAGAGCTATTATAAAACAAGTACAATAGACTGAAGCGCGCAGAAGAACTGTGAAATCATCTGAAATAACAAAATTCAAAAACATTGAGCTCCTACGTAATTACGAGGCAATTTGCACTTTACATTTCAATTTGTTGACCTGTGTAATTGATCCCTTGGATCTCCCGAGACTCAAATGAATGGGTATGTCCCCTTCTCATTGAGAACAGCTGCAATCCTTACAAAGAATGCATGTAGATATGAAAAGAATTTCAAATTGTTAAATTTTCATAAAATGATGAAAAGATTTAGTATTCATCCGTCTGTTTTTTTTGTTTTTTGGGTTGTTTGCAGAGGTATTCTATACATTGTTTTTTTTTTTTTTTAATGTACTGATTTAAGCAAACTGCACCATGAATTTATTATAAAAAAAAAACCATTTATGAAATTGTTGGTCATAACATGAAGTTGGAATGATTAAAGTTATATTTACTTATGTGGCTTTAAAAAAATAAATAATATGATGTATATAATATGCTCAAATACTTAGATTGAAAATGATAGAGCCTTTTCATATTTGTAAAAAAAAAAAAAAAATACCATATATCGATAAGATAAGATAAATTGATTGATTGATGATTCTCTTTATTTCTGCTACTTTTAGAAAAATTTTGATTTCTTTTTCCATCACTTATTTTATCTTTTCTATAAAAGATGAGATTCCATCGATTTATTTACTGTATTTTGTACATACGGAGGTTTAAAGACTGGAAAATGAAATCTAAAGAGAGTGGATAGATTAAGTACATAAACTCTGTTGATTCACTCTGCGTTTATTTGATAGCTCTTGATATATTGACTCACTCAACCTTTTTTCCCTCCAAAAAGCTCATTGTAGTTGCTCTTCACTTTTGAGACTTAGAAAAATACATAATACTTTTCCTTCAGCCTGATTTTCATCTGTTGAATCCTTTGATTTAAATCAGCTGACTCTACATGCTATCAAATCAAAAAGAGTATTATTATTATTGGTGATGATTTTAATAATTTATAAAAAATATGTTAAATCGAGGATTGCGCGCCCTTTTTTTGAATTTTTGAATAATATACAAGTACTCACGATTGGTTTGTATACTGATTGAATAATTCAATGTATAGTATATCAAAATAATAACTCTGCCCAAATTTTAAAAAGTTGACAACAGGCAAAATACAAAAAGTATTTCCAAATTTTCCCTTTCCCTTTTGAGAGTCGAGGTTGCGTGTGCATAAAAAAGCTTGACGTGCAAAAAGTGACCTTTTTCAACTACATATAAGTATTATCTGAACGGAGTTACAAGGGATTTTTAATCTAGTGAATTCATTTGAATATGTATAAATCCCTAGCTGAATAAGCCAGTGTCTCTCAATAGCTCTTGCACTGAGACCCTCAAGTTGACACTGCCGTTTTGACGTGACCGTTTTCTATTGCACTTAAATTCATTTTTTAATAATCAAAATTGAGTAATTGGCTCCAAAATTTTAATTACCTTTTTTGTATTAAAAAAAAAAACACTTTGTTTAATTATACAAGTTTAGTTTTTGTTCACTGTTTTTCGTTTTACCAAAAACAAATGCATACAGAAATGATTGCTGAGGAGAACAAAATTTGTTTGTTCCTCAATGTATACGTAATAAAAATAAATTTCATAAGTGACAAAAAAAGACCGTTTTTATGAATAAAATTATGACCAAAATTCCATTAAAAATTATGGCACTACCCATTACCCAAACTACCCATTATAAATAAATTGTAGTTTATAAAATTTACTTCTATAGTTTGAATCGAAGAAATATTTTTTTTCTTCTAATTCACATCTCATCATCTGATGCTAATTCTTAGTCATTAAAAGAAATTTAACTTTGCTAAAATACTCATTTCTAATTAATTGTTTTTGAATGTTGCAGTCATGATCTGAGATAACTAATGCCCATGGGAAGTGAGATCCTCTAATGTGTGTATCTCTTCATGTAGAAAATCTACTAAGATTACTAAAAACATAGGTATATGGTGCTATTATGTTACAGAAAGTAACACATGGGCCTCCCTCTAAATGTGTCGTCATTTAGAACATAATTGCAAAATAAAAACTTATCTCAAGGATTGAATTACTCTAGTATCAGGGATTTGCATATCAATGTATTCTAATTAATGAACACGGTATCCTGTTAATAAGTAAGATCATAATAATTTAAAAAAAAAAAAAAAAAAAAAAAAACTCTGGAAAAGAATCTGCTAACTAATGGTGAACTTATTTGAAACTTCTATTGAGCGTTTTTGCTGACGTCACAGATTGCATCATAAATCGAAATCGACGCCATGTTGAGACATAAATAATATTGATCAAATAAAATGGACAAATTTCCTAAACAAAAGCCAAAGGAAGCTTAATTTAATTACTTTAAAAATGAAACATATTTCATACGCATATGTAAATCTTATATATTTAGCGCCAGTTTCTTTGTTCGTTCGTTTGTTTGGCAGAGCATCAGAGTCATCCAGAAGGAATATGGAGCACGTTGAAATATGAGTAACTTGATTTTTTTTAAAAAGCAAAAGATATGTCTCGTCTATCTCTTGATAGATTGCCCAAGGTGACTGGAGGTTGATTTCAAGGCCAATATGCAATTTGAAAGCGAATTTGAGATTGTCTATCAAGTAAAAAAAAATCAGAAAATAGTCTATTTAGAGGGTTCAAGTGAAATCAAATGACCTCAGGGTCATCTCTGGATGCTGTTTTGATCTTCACTTCCTCTGTTTTAGCAATTCTCTGAGATGACATTTTTTTTCGTACAAAATATTAATTTTGCTAGTTTTTGATATTATGAATGTTTGAGATCTAATCATGCAAAATTTGGATTCACTCTGATAAATGGTTGCGTAGACATGAATGTTTTTAGGAGGTGACACTATGACGGACGGAGAATTTTAAATGTAGATAGATATTTTGGCAAGGAGTAATCACAAAAAGCATAAAATAGCTTTTCTTCATCGGGTTTTAATACAAAATTCAGAAATATACATTGAAACATTAACAAACTAAGGCATATCCTACAAGTAACAACATTTTTTTGAGAGAGAGAATAGACCATTTAAACAAATCATTTCTATAAACATCACTATTTTTTTTTATGTCGAATAATTCTAAGCCTCATTGTTCAAAAGTATATGCCTCAAAAGTATCAGGAAGGAGAAATTTGTATACGTTGAAATATGAGACATTTAAGTTAAGCTGAAATTTTCTAATCTTTTTGATCACTATTTAATTTTAAAAAAGGTGGTGAAAATTCTTTGACTGAAATGGATAATTTTGTGCAAATCATTTTGTTCTGTATGGATTAGGGATCAGCAAAGTAGGACAGTTGTATCAGACGGATATCTGATCCTAACAAATCTTATAGTTAATTTATTGACTACACACTGTAACTAATGTGATGTAACAACATATTTTTAATGCATATGTATATTAGGACCTGAGATAAAATTCAAAGGGATACATTTTTAATAGATAGTCACAATCTATCATTTTAGTAGTTGTTCCCATTCTGGTATCCAAATGTATAGCAGTAATTTCTAAATGTTAAAAAAATAAGTTGTAATTCCCTCTAACAAGATGGCCGACTTACACTATGATGACGTCACATAAAAATGCTCCATTTGAAGACAAATAGGCTAGAAGCATTATTTTCCCGTTGTTCCCCTACATTATTAAGAAGCTACCCTTTGTATGAATCAAATAAATGATTGAATAGAATATAAATAATCTTTATAATAAGTACCTATGTTATAAGTTGTGACAAATCTGGAAATTTGCCATCATGTGGATAATTAGTTTACGAGTTATGAACGTTTAAAGTTATGTAGGTACATTGAAAATACAAAATTCTTCAAAGAAAATCCTTCAAATTAAACTTCCCTCTCACTAAAACTTTTAATTCTATGAATATCAGAATGGACATAGTTTGTAGTTACTTTAGTCAAAAACTTGATTTGATTTGATATCTATGTGGAAAAAGAAACATTCCGTGATTTCGTATTTAATAATAATTTTATGAGCAATAAAATGGATGAATCGGTCTCAAATTTTTGATATTATCTCAAAATTGGACGTCATTAATAATAACTTATTATCAATGTAGTAGCTCCATCTTTTTGGAAGTAAAAACGCAGTCAATGTTTATAAGAATAGTAATTAGATTTATTAAGTCATAGTTAAAAGTAATGGCAAACTACGTGCGTCCATTCTCTCTTCAAATAAATAATTTGTCAACTGATGTACTGTATTCAAGACCCTGTCTTAGGATTTTTCTTTAGAAGGTTTTTTTATGCAAATTTTTGGATAACAATTTTTTTTTTTAAAAAAAGGTTTTTTCGACCTTTTTTAGCCAAATATATAGATATACATTTGACAACAAAATTGGCTATTTCTTGACAATTTATCTTTAAATTTGACAATCAAAAATTATGTCAGGGGGTGAACTACTCCACCCCCCCCTATACACACACCCGTGGTCAAGGACCTGACTCTAATCTATGTAATGTCCCATGGTCACCAATTTTTGAAGGTCTTGGTCAAAAATTTACTTTTCTGAAGGAAAAACAATAATTACTTGTGTTTTTCTTTTGGTCTCTATCCTTTAATGCCTTGTTGTTCTGAATCACAGGAGTAACATCAACTCCTTTAGATAACTAAAAAAAATATGTGGGCTATTATCAGGTCTTGTCTTAGTCTGAGATCAAATGTTCTTGACCACAACACTGTAGGATAATCTAAATAAAAATGATGTTTAAAATGAGTACATTTTAATATTTGGCACGTTTATCAAAGATCGATTTTAAGTCCCATATTAAGGATCGATACAGCCCAGCGATCCTGATATAAAATAAGTACAGCACACATAATTTTATTGAAAAAAATGAAGTCAAGGAGACTCTAGAGGATTCTTTGTCCCAATTGGATGATTTAAATCAGTCTAAGTATGTAGGTATAAGCTTTCTACAGTATTGTCTTTGAACTGTACCTTTTGAATAACTTGTCCACTTTTTCCCAACCTTGACTCGTCTAAGAATATGTATGTATGCAATAACATCTTTTGGGTCTGTTCTTGGAATTGTGGATATTTGAAGAGTTTAACATGAGACATATAGTGTATGTATGTACATGTAGGAAACAAAATATCCATAAGATTTTAAGCTCTGCATGAACTTCCTGCCTAGTTTTTTTTTTTGTTTTTGTTTTTGTTCAAACGTACATATCTATTTATAAAAGATCATTAGTCACAAATCATCATACTAATGAATTATTATTTAATGAAATTTTCTTTAAATCAAAGAAAATGCTCTCCTCCCTCTTGAATGTGGGTCTCAAGTTTTACCATGGACAATAAATTTTACGAAAAATCAACGTCAATTAATAAGAAATCGGTAGGTTTATCTACCTTGTAGATAGATGGAGGGAACAAGAAAAATCTTTCTCATCCTTGAGGGAAAGAGACAAGGTAGGGCTCCTCTTTGGTAAGTATGACTTATAATATACATATAACTAACTAACTTTACTTGGTTCATATCACATCTGAAATAAGTAAATGTCAATCATGCAACTTGTTTGTTCATATTAATGATTAGTGCTACAAGGCATTATTATTATTATTTTATAATTTGAAACGCCAATTACACAGACTATAAATTTGACTCCATTGTAATTCGATACATACATAAATATACATATATATATATATCAAGATGAACGCCATTAAAAAAAATAAGTGATTATATGTGTACAATGCAGCAACGTAGTACTTATAAAATCAAATAACTAATTTATGACAATTCAAAAGCTTCCGATTCCTGAGATCAACGTCCCCTGAATAAAAGTACATAACACCAAGTAATAATTCCTCAAATATGAACAAACGATTTATGATTCTACATACTACGTACTAAGGTATTAAAAGTAAATCATTATATGATTTCAGTCACAATGAGCTACAAAGGAGGGGCTCAAAATCCCAAAGGAACATGTATAAATGGGCTAAGAGTTATAACTAAATAATTAATAACTAATGGAGCATCGAGTCCCTCTTTATACCAAAAACATAAAATTAGCAGGACGTCCTATAAATCATATAGAAATAAACTAATCTCTTTTCAATCATCTTCCAATGGAGTAGTAGAACTTCCAGGGTGTAGCATAAAAGTTGAATAAATGTATTTTGGGGCAGAATTTCTTGCAGACACAAAGAATGTTGAAGTTCTTGTTCGACCATCCACAAAGTAAGTGACTGGTTATGAATCGCATCATTTTTGGGCCGAAAAAGAAGTAGGACTGTATCTCAAGTATTATGATATTTATTAAAACAGGTAATAAAAGAGTAATAATAATTTTAAATAAAATTTGTGACCTAAGGCAAAGGCCAATATAATAATAATAATAATGATAATAATAACATTTTAAAGAATATAAAAAGGGAACATAACACAACTTATTACTTTAATAGAATAAGAGTCTTTATTTTCAAGGCCATCTCTTGGTGTGGATCCTTCTTCTGTGTTACTGTTGTAGGGCTCTTTCTACTTCTTTCTTGCTAAGTGTTGTACATAATTCTGACATTGTGTGGATTACAATATGTATGTATGTATGTATGTATGTAGGGGCCGGGTAGTAAGTACTAATGAGAGCGATAAATAATAATAATAATAATAATGTATGTATGTATAATAAAATACTACTCCAGGATGATGACGATTATTATAAATAGGGCTCAAAATATGAGACTGACGTAGATTTTTCAGGACTGGAACTCGGTAGTACTACTACTGAGGAGGGAAATGAATTTGGAGAGGGATCTCGCACTATGGATGCTCTTGCTGTCGTGGTAATTGGTGAGGAGGGTGGTGATGAAAGACTAAATTGTACTTTTCTCATAGAAGGCACAGTAGTTAATTTCGTATGTATGGAGCGAGGAGGTGGGGGCGGAGGTGGCTTTCGTGACCTATAAGAGTCGTTGGAGTCAAATGACGAATTGGGACTCGATGGAGACGACCTTACAAGGACGGGGGGTGGTGGTGGTGTAGTAGTAGTAAGAAGTGAACGACTAAGTGGTCCTGATGAAGGTGGAGGAGGATTGAGAACAAGGGACTCATCAGACTCACGTCCCGAGTCTTTCCCATCTTCTATTTTCATACTCCGTTTTAAGTTCTCTAAAATGGAAGTTGAATCATCGATGGGATCCTTTGAAGGGGAAGAGGAGGAGGAAGGGTGAGATGATGATGACGATGACGACGATGATTTCAGTATACCCTTTTGATCCAAAGGGACTGAATGAGAATGTCCTAAGCCAGGGCGATAGGAGTCTTTTTTACGGAAACTCCCTGGACGGGAATGTTTTCCACGGATTTCGGCACGGTCTGAGAGTAGTTCCGAAATGCGTTTTCGTTCAAATAACATTCGACTCTGAAGAAGGGTTAACTCACGGCATATCTCTGCCAGCTCCTCATCGTGTTTGGCTTTTAGCTAAAACAAAACAAAGCAGATCATTAGACCATATTCACGTAGAAGCAGCAAATCATGATTCATGAATAAGATAACATTAAATATTATGAAAGAAAGAAAGAACGGGAGAAAGAGAGACCCTAGGAGGCCCCATTGATTCATATTAGTCATGGATGACAAGAAATAAACCTCTTGTCTTTTCATTGAACAGTTATCTTTCAGTTACTTACTTTCTCCCGTCTTTTTTATTTAATTATTTTTATTCTTATGTAGGAATATTATTTTTCTTTTTTTACTAGTTGAAATACAAAAAAAAAAAAAAAATGTGGAATGTAAAACTTTATTATAAATCCGAATTTAAGACATAAATGAAATGAAGAATAAATATTGAAAGTCCCAGGTGATAAAACAGCTATAGACAAAATATCTATGCATAAGGGAAGTAGTAATGTTTGACTTTTAACATGTATAAAATTGATCAATTAATTGATAATGCAAACAAATTGCAACACAACATTGGTAAACATAATGAAAAGCTTTATAAGTTGATCGATAGATGGCGTTTCATTAACTTGTATTTTTTTATATTTAAAAAAAGAGAGGGGAAAACAAGGGAAATATTACTTTTTGAATTTCGTTTTCCTTTTCCTGTAGTTTTATAGCAGTAGCTAAAATGAGTTTGCGAGCTTTGGATGACCGCTCACGACTCTCTCTTTTCAGATTTGCATATCTTGACTTCAAATCATAGAATTTATTCCTCCAAAAGTCTTCTTCCGATTCCACTAGAATGGATGGAGTAGAATCCATAATTTGTATCTACATCAAATAGAAAGGAGAAAAGCAAAAAATACATTAAATATTTTGTCAAAAAACAAAGGATATCTGTTGTAACTTGTGTAATTCATATTAATTAAAGAGGGTAGCAATAAATAGAAGTGGAAAAAAAGGAGGACCATTAAAAAAAACATCTTTTGTTAGTTAGTATAACAGGTTTCATGTATATACATATTATATCGTGCAGTTGCTTTGCAAAATAATAATAATACTATAAAAAGGAAATATATATATATATATATAAATTGGGTACAAGAGAATTTGAATTTAAAGCGCGAAAATAGAAGGAGCGCCCGCCCAAAACTCTACTTTAACCTGTTACTTTATGCAAAGCTTTACTGTCTATGAATTGATTATATAAGTCATTTTTTGCCAGAGTCCACCCTTCATTCATAGATATAAATGAGGGATAACTCTTGGATAAAGTGTTAATGAATAAAAAGAAAAACTGTCAGAGCGGGAAAACATTTTCCCTTCTTTTTTTTTCAAAAATAAAAAGAGAAGACATTTATTTATAATAAATGTTGTAACAAGGGAAAGAAGGAGAGAAAAGAGTGGAGAATAAATTAAGAAGGGATATTAATAATATAAGTCTGCATATAACCACAGCATAATCTCTCTCTCTACCACATGCCAAGTACTCACTCTAAAAAACCATGAATCCAATTAGTATAATTGTTTGCTAAATGTCATTTGATAAATATTATTAGAATTAAATGTTTATTTATTATGTAATAATGACTATAAAAAGGCCTTCAGAGAATGGAGTCTCTATTCTATTCTCTCTTTTCTTTCTTTTTTTTGCAGAGTACATTCTGGAACATGACTGTTGAATGAAATGTGAAACTCTTTGAAAAAGAAAATAAATAAACAAAGGAAAACGTGCACCAAACTCTACGGATAAAAAGTAAATAAAATTTTGAATGATAAAAACCGAGAAGCGTTAGTGCAGAAACAAAAAGACTAAATTAGGAGAATGACCATATTAAAAGAGAACCAGTTGGTAACTCTGTCTTTACTATACACAATTTTAATTTCTAAGTACATACGAAATAACCTATCGGTGGAGATTAGGGAGAGAAAGAGAGAGAGAGAGAAATCATTTCTCTTAAATAGTAATTCATAAATAATAATATCCTCTCTCTTTCCCGAGAGAATAATTATATTTATTTTCACATTAACAAAAAATTATATTATTTGGAAATTCAAAAGACGTATTTACTTATATTTATAATATACTTATGACCAAAAAAGGGAAACAAGTTATGGTTTTCTTCCAACGCCCTCTAGGAGGAGATTGGATAATCATCCTCATCATCATTATTCCCCCCTCCCTCCCGTTGTTTTTATCTCTCACTACATACACCCACCCACATCTTAAAACTGAGCAAGCAGGGACCTTAGTTATGGAGTATAGAGTCTATGCATGTAGATATTAAAATTTTATAATCCATGGTTGTTGTTGCGTAAGGAAAGTGAATTGAGATTTTTATTTTTATTTTGTAGGTTGTTAGATTCAACCTATCACGATATTTTAGAGACGGGAGATATTATTATAACTGATCACGAGTTAGTTACTTTACATAAAAATAATGATGATAATGATAGTGGCATGATGCAGAGTACAACAGAGTGCGGTGGATGATCAGGGAAAGAAGGAAGGAAGGAAGGAAGAAGATGTGAAACCATTTGAAAAATAAAAAATTTCTCTAGTGAAGCACCTTGAAATGAAAAATAAAAATAAACTAACTTTTATGTTGTACATTATTCCCATGTCTGTATGGGATGTTTATCATACATCAATATATATATATAAGTTAAATAAAGTAAGAATCCAACTAATACATTCAAACTTAAAAATAATGTCAGGACAGTGAGTGACCAAAAACCATACATACAATAGACTATGTATCTATATTAATTCTTAAAATATGAGACACTTTATTTTTAATTTGTAAATGAGACAGAGACGTATGTCGTTGTCTCTTTGTTCTTGTCATCGTTATTATCATTTCGTGACGACAAAATGAACACTGGAATTTTAATCCATCGATCCATATTTATTTATTCATTTATTTTAGGTTAATTGTCCATTTATCCATTGAATTAAAATCGGGTTTTTAAAAACAAAAATATTTTATTTTTGTGTCAAATAATTATGAGTAACTTTTTTTGTATGTCGGCCATTTTACTTTTATCCCTATTTAGATATATATATATATATATATTCATTTTAAATAATCTCTTTAACGAGAAATTAATTCTTTAATATAAGTAGCTATTAATAATACTAATAATAACTCAATTTCTTCTGTAAAGTAAAGCAATTAGCTGATGTGACGTCACATCCATTCAGAAAGAGGGAGAGAGAATAGCTTAGTATTATTTATAATAATAATAATAATAATATTGGAAGGATCATTCTCATCATGCCATGCGATTAGGCAGAGCTAGATAGAAACAGAAATTATGGTTTTGTATTTCAAAAAAAAGAAGGTAAAAATCTTCCTTCATCATATTTATTTCTGCTTTCACTTTCTATTTCATCCGGGTACGCATCTTTAGCGTACAAAGATAGAAAAAACGATGGAAAATAAAAAAGAGAAACCGGATTACCCGCCTTTTTTTAAGGATAAAATATAACCTCACTTTGGAACATTTTATTCTTTCTCTCTCTCTCTCTCTCTCTCTCTTTCTTTTATATAATGTGTATGACGGGTTAAGTGTGACCCTAATTATTTTATATAACTATGGTGGTTAAAGGAAAAATAGCCATTTCCCTCCCTCCCTCTTCTTTTTCATCATTATCATCATCTAGGACATTTTCTCTTAGCTGGTATAATTTTAATTTCATGTATTTCATGTTATTATCCACACAAAGCAAGAGAAAATATATAATTTATAAATAACAATTCAAAAGTCATCCTTGTTTTAGCCTTCAGGTTCTCTCCTCAGGGTAATCTTCCACCACTTTTCTACCAAAATAGAATTAAAAATAACACTCGCGGATCCATATCGGTCTTTATTTAACCTTTTAAAAGACCCCTTCTGCCCTTTAGCAGTGCTCCACATAAATCAATGACAACGAAATGTTTCATTTCTCCTTTTTTCGTTTCTTTTTTTTTTTTTTGCATATATTATAACAACTAATTCCCGAATTTTAATTTTATTTTATATCTACAAGTATTGGTTACAACACTATTAGGAAGTAGAAATTAAAAGAGAAATAGAATAACAATAAGAGAAGAGAAGAGAAATACGAAAATATGAAAACAAAAAACAAACAAATACAAATATAGATAAATAATTTCCTCACCAAAAGATTGGATCCAAGAGTTATGACTCTATAATTTATAACATGTCACTCCACTAACCCAGCACTGAATCACAATTAATAAATAAATATATGTAACTATAAAATAAATTTAAAAAAACATGCAAAAAGAAAGACTCCACGAGAGGAATAAAAAAACTCTCAACATCCACGTCAATCAGCACTGAGAGAGATCCATGAACTAACGAAATAAATGAAAAATAAATACAAATACTCGTCGCTGATGGTAAAGTAGTAGTTTGTTACTTTTGTACGTATAAAATAATAACATAAGTCGGCTATAAGTTTATAACCAAATTCAAGGAAGAGAGGGTGTGAGAGAATAGAAAAGATATTATTGTTATTATTATGGACGCGTACTCTGCTTCTTCAATCCTTCTTGGGAGAGTTCTTCCTGAGCGTGAGAGTGCGCTGGAGGGTAGCTAGACGCAATTAACTATGGATTTTATAGTTCCATTTTCGGCTATGATGTGAAGATGTTGAACGATGATAGACGATAGTAAAGTACGTAGAGTACTTCGTCTAACATAAGCAGCAATTGCTTGAGGAGATGATGATGGATTCATATTTTTGATTTGCTGAAGGAGGAGGGATTCAATCCTTAAAGAAATATAATAACCGGTACATCACCAAATGAGAGGTTGAGCGACTTGGACCAACATGATAATGAATTATTATATTCATGGCGTCTTTTATGAATTATATTATTACTGTATTACTCATTTTGCTGGGTTATTATTGGAACTGCATGCTCATGCATTCCCCTCCAAATTTTTATTTATTACCAAATGGCCGGGAACGCTTTTTTATTGACCATTATTCAATATGGTACTATTATGAACGTACTACCACCCACCTACCGATCTATGGACTCAGTGTGTCTTTCTGGGGTAAACCGTAGAATTTGATTTTTATTGATTGTCATTTATTTGTTTGTTTTATGCGAGGGACTCACTTCCGTTAATGAATGGTGGACGAGGAGAGTACTTCTTTGCTGCCTCTTCCTCCTCCCTTTTACTTGTTGTTGTTGTTGTTGGTGTAAGGATGATGATGATGAAAGAAGACTCATGGAGGAGTTTCGTCTTCCTCATTCAAACGTATCCTTTGTTTATTTATTATTATACCCAAGTAATGGCACAGTTTATGTATTATAATAGATATATATATATATAAGTCATAATAACTAACTACTTCACCACCATGCATGAAAGAAAAGAGAATGAGTATGTTTGTAGAAGAAGATATAACTATATGTATGTATGTATGTACATATACATACTATGGTTAAGCCAATAGAAATCCTCTTGATTAACATTTTTATTTTCGAAAGTAAATCTGGCATTCAAAAAATTCCATTCTTATGAAGAGGAAGGAAAAATACACTTTTCTTACGTTCTTATATGTATACTAACTATACATACTTATGTGTATGTACCTACTACTTTGACTCACTCTTTCACGGCTCTACATATTATTATAACATATATGTATATAGATAATAATATATCCTCTGTTTTGAATATGTATCTTGATAATGGGAGCTTTTTTATCCATGATAGTAATAACAATAAGGACTCTGAGAGGAGGTTTTTATTTCACTTAATGAGATCAAGGTTACTTCACTACCTATTTTGACTAATAAAATACAATACAATACATGTACGTATTTATTCATTAACATTATTACACATAACTTATTATTTATGGGTATGTGAAATCTATTTATCATCAATTGTATGTACATATATTATGGTGTATGAAGGGCCCTAATTCTTTCTTCAATAATCCCAACTGTACAATATATATTGTACTATTTAAAATAATAACTATTAGAATAATTACCTACTTCTCACGGTAATATTAGAATGATTACATTTATAATTTCATCATCACGCAACAACCGAGTTTTTCCATTTCTTTCTTTCTTTCTTTCTTTGTCGTCCTCTTCGTTGTTTTGTGAGCCTTCTATAATGTACATACATACATACATACATATTACGCTACATATTATGATACTCCTATCTCTGTTTGTAAAGTAATTTTAAAAGCTCATACTAATAACTAATTATTATTATTACTATTATACTTTTTAGTTTCAAAAGTTTGTGTTTCATCATGGCGAGGATGACTAGCGGAATATGTACGTACGTACGGACGGACGAACGAACGAACGAACAAACGGTCTATGTATGTATATTATACATATAGTCTTCAAGTTACCTACATACATATATATATGATGTACTATAAATGATGCATATACTCTACATTCGACTCCTCCATGGAAGGAAAAAAATCCCTCTCAATCCTCTCTTGAAGAAATACTATATTTATATACATATTATATGTGTCTATATTTATAATAGAAAATCTGTGAACAGGTAAGTGCAAAATTGCTTGCTTCTCTCTCTCTCTCTCTCCTATGTATGTATGTATGTACAAGCGAACTATATATATATATATATATATATATATATATATATATATATATATATATATATATACATAAATTTCTACTTATTATTATAGGTACGTGCAGAATTGGGATATTTTATGTATGAATGTTCCTACGTTGGTGGTGGTGGTGCCTTATTGCAAAAAAAAAAAAAAAAAAAAATATTACTAATAGGAATAAAAATAAGGAGGAGGAAGAAGAAATCCTCATCAAAAGTCAAACTGTCTGATATTACACACACACATGTACAGAGTATTGAGTTAGTTGAATGGAATACGATATGCCAATAATAATGATTAGAATAGCTGCTTCTTGAGTGGAGCATCTACGTATATCAGGGTATATGTGTATGGATGTTGTAAGTTATACATAATAACATAAACTGGGCCATGATATGATTGTAGATATTATGTACATTAATTCATTATTCCTCATTTCGTGATCCACTCTGTATTAATGTTTCTATTATTATTACTATTACAACTTCACGATTCCTTGCAATTACTCATTTCTTCATTCTTTGTAATTTACATAGGTACAATGTACAAATATAAAAAGAGAAGGTGATTTGATTCTATTAATGTAAATATATATATATATATATCTCTACACTTCCTTAAACATACGGAATGAGGATGATGAATACATTTTATTAAGATTGAATGGTACATATTATTTATGTTATGATGATGTTCATAGGACAATTTGACTCCTTTATATATATATATATATATATACAGTTCCTCTATGTAATCATATTTTGAATAGACGTTATTTTTAATTGATCTTCATAATGAGTGCTATAGATTTTATGTACACAAAAATATTCCAAATTAAATGCTTACATCTATAATTGAAGTTTGTATATCTTTTTATTATTATTTTTTTCTAGACAAAAAAAAAAAAATAACTCGTATGCAAAAAAAAAAAAGTATTTAAGTTATTCCAATATTTAATAGAGCCCCTCAAATGTTTTATAAGCATATATATATATATATATATATATATAATATCATATAATATAATGTAATATACAAAATCTTGAACTGCTGGTGGTCTTTGAGGGATAGTCTCTTCATTACTCAGAAGGAGTTGTGTCGGTTCTAATTTAGAAAGTTGTTTATATGTATATATAAATTGTTAGTGGGTTTTTTTGCTGTTGTTTTTTTTTTCATCTTCATCATATAATTAGAATCATTATTAGTTTAAAAAAATATATATATATTTATTTAATTAAATCTCAATTACTTATTTTAATCTATTACTGTGTTCTTTTGCACTTGATTCTTTTTGAAGCATATGTATGTATATATACCTGGCTATATTTAATTAATAATGAGAGATGTCTGATTAAGATGCATTCTCATTACGATTTACTTAACATAATAAATTATACCTCTCAAAAGAGGTATTGATAGCTATAAATATTAATCAATAAATCAGTGTTGATTCACCTTTATCATAGGGGATAGATAGAGTGTTAGGGGGCTTTGATGACAGAGCAATCTTGATTCGTTACCTTCAAAAGTAGAAAGGCCTTAAAGTGACGGATTAGTGATTGACTGATTTGTAAACTTGCATTAATTATAGAGTCCTACAGTTGAGTGTTTTATTCTCATGTCATCATCACTGTGGGAGTCGCTTTATTTTGAAAGAGGCAAACATAAGGACTTTTCTTACCATCTATCTCAACATAAATTATGATATGTCAGACCCTCATATCTTTATGTATTAAAAGTATGTCAATATACCTTTGCATTTGCAAGGATCACATATATTTTTGAGCCATTAAACCTACTTTGCTCATCCCCTATCCATCAGAAACCAAGTTATTTGTACAACTATGTACATTTTACAGTGATTTTTTATTGGAAACCATTAATAGGATTTTATTCCTATATGACTGTTTTCTCTGTGCATCAAGTTTTTTTTTTTTTTTTTTTTGCATTTATAAAGACAGAAGTTTCTTTTAAATTACTCTTTATTTAATTATAGGGCTATATTCTTATTCGCAATTTAGCAAGGAGGACTTTGAGAGTTGTCACACATCAACGTTCAGAGCAGCACAAATCAAATAATAAACTGGAACGAGCTATTCAAAGAGAGAGAGAGATGAACTACGGATATTTTCTTATGACTGGACCCACACAACACTCTATGATCGCATACTCTTTAGTAACTCTTTGAAAAAACAATGGCTGTGTATGCTTATCAACAAATTCATTTTTGTAGATAACTATTTAAATTTTATGTACATATATGTACAAGTATATACCTATACCTATATAATAATGAGCCAAAGTGTAAATTAGAATTCCCTTTGTTGCAATTCATGGACTCTTTTGTTTTTAAACTCTCATGATAAAAGCGAATAAAACAACAACCCAGCAACCAAATTCTAAATATTTATGAGTGTATATTATAATTATTTATTCATAGCTTATAATAGTTGCTCCAAGGACGAGCTCACATCATCATTATCCTCTAAACAACTATGTACATATAAATTGAACTCAACTCATATTGTTTCCATAAAAAAATTTGGCTTGGATAAAACAACAACAACAACAACAACCTCGACCTTAATTTTTGACCTTCTCAAACAAATAAGAATGATAAATCGTTTCATTAATTATACATTATTCTTATTCTATGATAAGGACAGTCATGGATCCGTATTTTTCAATCAAATTTAGCCATATTCGGAATGAATAAATGTACATTATCTATATATAATATATATACCATTGTCTGATTTTTCATTTTATATCTACGCTAAAAAAAAACAAATCTTTTTTTACGTATATATATATGTATATTTCATAGAATAATAAGAGGATTGTAAAAATCCATTGTGAAAAAAAGATATAAATCAATATTTCCTTTGTTTTTGGATACACTAGTCATAAATATGAAATGAAATCATTATTTCTTTAAAAACCGATAATATATATTTATTTAAAATGTGCTAATTAGTTCCTATTTAAAATCAAATCAAATAATTCTAATTAATACATATCATGATTTATTATTATTTTTGATTAATCAACAATTTTTGTTTACAAATGCCAGCCATTCATTCGACATTTGAGAGTTGCGACAATCTATCTATCTACAAGTGTAAATAAATGAAACTCTCAAATGTCATTCTCAGGTACTTAAAAAGAGACTCCATCAATATTCATGGTAGAATTAGTAGGGTTGAATGTCCTTTTTTTTTTTTTTTTGACATGCTTTTTTTTTATACATTAATTATCACTGGATCCTTTAAAAAAATACTTGCTAATAAACTTGAGAGTCTCAATTATCGTATATTACTTTGGGCAAAAAAAAAGAGGGGGGGGGGGGGCTCAAAAAATCTTTATTTAATCCCCTTAAATGTAGTTACCCAATGCAATGCACAACTGTCTAACGTTTTTTTCAATTTCCAAAACAGTTACAAAATTTGTATTATGTCAATAATAATGACTGCTGAGTTTAGATTTGCTAATAAAATACAAAATCGGATGGTTTTTAGCTGCTCACAAAAGGACGACGCGTATCTCAAACACTAATGAATATTTTGACGGTTAATTTGACACAAATGTCAGTGACAGACATACCAACTTAATAAAAACAAAATCATTCATCCCTATTGGAATCCCCCTTAAAAATAAATTCAAATTTCCCGGTAATTTTTGCTCATAATAATGTATGAATTTGAATTTATCTGCATAGATATTTGACATGAAAATTCTACTTTATGTTTGTTGTTCCCGGATAGTAATGAGAAATGATGTCCTTCATTCAAAGAAGGAGACTTTCTTACACACCCACAAACTTATAATATTTATTTTTAGATGCAGAACGGCATTTATATGTAGCATAAATATGTAGAGGGGTGGTGTTTTTTTTTTTTTTTTTTTAAAGATATCATTGGGAGTTGTCACTCCTTAAAAAATCAAATTTGCATTTATTTCTAATGCATAAATGTCTCCCATATTGATCTTCTTTCCTTTCTTATCGACATTTACTGATTAATTATAACTAAGACTGACAAAGAAAGATTCATACAGTATCAAAGTGAAATTAGGATTTCACTAGCCTACTCATGGTTTTTCTCCAATGGCCAATGGCCAATTGGTTTTGGTGTAGATACATATCTCAAGGTACGGTTGCGTCCTCATTTCATAATTTGTCATTCAACAAAGGAACTACATACAAACCATGTAGAAATGGCAATTTTATTTTATTGACCTTTTGGTCTAGGGTCCCTTATGCTTTGGCTTATTACTACGCCCCGAGTTGTACATATGTAGATAAAATTGTTTTTAAAATCTTGAGACTCACTAAGAGCGCAGAGCTAGGAACTCAGTCAGTCAACTCGAACTCAATTCAGTCTTATTTAAACTGAAACTTTAGACTCAAAGTGAAAGAACTTGCGATTCGATTTTGACTTTAAAGTCAAAATTTGGATGACCTTAAATAAACTTTTTAATGACTTTTTTGTTTCTACTATTATTTCCCTTTTTAAACAATTTACCAACTCAATTTGTCATTTTGAATACTCATCTAATGACTTGAAGGCAAAAATTATGCGAGGAGGAGTTTATCACAGTCAAGGCCATTTGACTGTGACTTGAACTTGTAAATAAATAAAAAATAACTCGTAAATAGCTCTGCTAATTTACGACTACCCATTAATTCATTGTTAGGCTCTTGTATTCTTTAGTTTGAAGGAAAGGTTGTTGTTGATGAATGTCCTGTGTTGTCAAGGGGTCCACGTACATCATGTGTGTATGCATGAAAACCCAAGCCTTTTATAGTAACATTTGTAAGTAGTACATACAAAGGACTATTACGAACTCCTTTAATAGTCAAATAATAACATAGTACATATATCAAAATGCATCATACCTACATAGTTTGTAGAAGTCATGAATTGATGCATGTTTTTATAGTATTTGTCGGGAAGGAGGAGTAATAGGTACTTATTTATACTTGGTCATTGCCAAAAAAATAATAATGAAACAATCATACAAGTCTGATTATTTCACCTTACTGTATAATTGTGGAGACTACTTATGTGGTACTGCTGAATTAACATCAGCTGTATATTATATGATTTTGAAAGGAGAAAATGTATTATTAGGATATCTGTCTCAGAAAGGATCTTATATATTTATAATTAGCATAGGGTGTCCAGGGAGAATATTATAATTATATTTAGTGTATAATTTTATTATGGATTTTTGCAAATATTGGTGGAATTTTTTACACTCTTCTTTTAGAGGAAGATGTTTTCTCCAATAACGATCAAATAACGAATGTACATAAATTCAAAAAAAGAGCATGAATGCCAACCGATTTTTCCTTTTCTAATCATAAAACTGTTATTTTTTTCTGCAATAGCTGAATCCTTAGCTATGGAACTAATTAATGAGTAGGAATGGACATTTTGTTGAGGTGACCCGTAATTACATTTATCTTTTTTTTTTCATTTTATCGACTGATTGTTATTTGACAATATATAATAGTAGGAAAAATGGTTGGCACTACTGCTTTTTTTAAAATATCTTTGTTAGATCGTTGAGGAGGACGTCATCTCCCTCTAAAAGAAGAGTAAATAAATAAAAATTCCGCCTACATTGGTTCCAGATATTGTCCAAAAATGCATAATGAAATTTTAGTATCTAATATGTCTATAATTAATATATAATATTCTCCCTGCACCTACTTCTATTTATAGAAGTACTTATAGAAAGTCCTTCTTCATATCACAACATACATATAATGTTCATAGAGAAACAACAGTAATGACGAAACTTTGGAGAAAGATTTTAAACTGTTTATTTAATCTGTGACCGCATATTATTATATTTAAATATATGGTTCTTTAACTTGTATTGAATCACAAAATATATGTACATATGTATTTTCACCTATACCTACACCATACAAGCCACAGCCACAGGTTTCTCTGGATTTGACTCACTCATAGTATGTACATAAATGTATTTTGTTGATTCATTAGATAAGAAATTTGCATTCCTTATTCTTCTTTATTTTGAGATTTGCTAACAAAGAAGAAGAAGAAGAAGGGTCTACAGGGTAGGCCAGTTCGGTGAATGATAACTATGACTATACATACCTAGAGTGTTGTCATAGGCCCCGTCACTTTTTACTACTCTGTGAATATTTTTTTTTTTACCCAAACTGCTAACGGGTCTGTGCATGCCTTTTGTGTCTAAATATATAAAATGGAGGGGGGGGGGAAGACGACGAAAACAACTCAAGTCATGTTCAAGAGCAAGTGCAAATATGTCGGAGTAACATGGCTCTACTGCTTAGAAAAACCAGTCGTTTTCAAAAATACGCCGTGTCTTAGGAATGCATAACTTATTAAAATATATCAATCAATATTTATAATTATAATTAAAATTATTAATCTTAAATTCCTTCAAAAAGGAGCTTTAGCCCTTAAAATATTTTAATGGACGGACAAAATGAATGGGGAAAAGTAGAATATTTACATTGCACTGTCGTTCAAACTCTCAGCTATTACACTAGTTTAGACCTTCTTGATTCATTCTCCTCCTTGAAGGAGCTATTAGCCTTTGAAAAAGAAAAGAAAACATCAATTTTCTTATAATGAGAAGCATGAGCAAGGCATTATCAAAATGTTTTTTAAAATCTTTAAGCATGAGGTTTTGATTCATATACTATTCATGTATTATCTCTATCCATCTACATACAAACCAATGGGCCAAAAAAAGCATTGAGTCTTATAAATACCAAAAAATGTATAAATAAATAAATATATATATTTATATAAAAAAGCGTTATGCCCTTTGCCATAAGAATCAACAAAACCCGATGGATAAACCCCAAGGACAAAGTTGGAATCAGGGGATTAAATAATAATTTTAATTTCATTCAGTCATTTTTGATCTCAGGAGATGTATTTGCTGATCCTCAAGGTTGATTGAAATCTGTTCCTTGGAATGACGGATTTTCAGAATAGATTTTAGTAATCAATGATAAGATTGCTTAAAGTTGGTTCTCTATATATCCATTTGCGAAGGTCCTGTCTCACTCTCGACTTCTCGATATTTTTTTCTCTCTCTTGGTCTTGACTTACATAGTCTCAATTTATCAAAGTATTGACCCGTAGACCCATATTTCCCCATTTTTATTGCCCTTAAAGTTAATCAAAAGTAAGGTATTTCATGGGGAGATCTACGGACTTTCCGTCGTTTCTCTCATATTTGTATCATTCGATAAACAAATTTATTTAGTGTATTTTGGGTAAGTGCCTTTTCAAAAAAATTATTCTTTCTTTATATATTTTATGTATTGAAAAGAAAATTCTCGCCCCTATATACTATATACTTCCATAATTGATGATGACCTTTCTGCGACTCACCAGTTGAGAAAGACTGGTCTTCTTGACCACAACACTGCATAGCTCTGAGCCCTCTGGATTTCTTTTCTCTCATCAAACCCTTTTCACAATCCATTACTACATAGGTGAACGAATGTACAAACATAGTACGAAATGATGCTCTAGGGTTCGAAATTTTGGTATTAGAGATAAAATTCTACTTTTACATGTAAAACTCATATTAACACTATTGAATTAACCTAAAATGATAAAAAGTTAAAAGGTTTTTTTTTAAAGAACGGTATAGAATAGACACACCCAACCCTGTATATATTATTTCAAAGTGACAAAAATAAGAGACTCTTCTTTTGAGACTGTGCCAAAGCCGTGAACGGCATCTAGAACATCTTAAAGGAAGCTTAGTGATCAAAAATTATAGTATGGAAGTGCCAATTTTATAGGACGATGAGTAATGCTAAGTTTGGGTAATTGGAGGAAGACACATGTCATCTATTTCAACCTCATGGAACTCCAAACCTGTTTGAAGAGGAATAACTATCATGATTATTTCTTCTAACTTGAATGTATCAACCAAGATCATTGACAGGAAGGACCTTAGTCTTGTAATGAATTCTGCTACATATTGAAGTTGCTCTCTCAAGAGCAAAAAAGAACGGGTTAGATGTGCTTTAAAAATAACATGAGGACCATGGAGAACTCATAGAACATAAAATTCAAATTGCCCCAGTGGACTATTTCCTTTTCCCGAACTTGTAAGCAAAATTGTCAGGGACATAATTGTACTATGAGCAAAAAATACTGGGAAATTTGAATATAATTTTTTGGAGACTCTGATAGGGATAAATGTTTAACTAACTAGTTATATAATTTAGAGTCTGCTTTCCTTGGCTGTTTTTTTGCTTTTTTTTAAGAGAGAAAAAAGCTGAGCCGAGAGAGTTAATGACAATTTTGTTTTTGTTTATTCTACAATAAAGTAATAATAGATTGTAAATAGTTACTCAATGTCTTTTGTGTTCGACTCAACGACTCATCATTTTGATGGAGTGGAAGCTCATTACTTGTTGTTGTTGTTGTTGTTTGTTGTTTTACTTATTTACTTATGTAAATAACATATTATGATAATATTCACAAGGTTGATCTATTTTGCTCCCTACTCTGCAATTAATCATTGAAGTAGAAACATCAATTCTATGTTACATTCCTTACATAAGGACCAACTATGTATTTGTTGGTCCTATTAGTGCATCTAGGATGCGTAAATATGTAAATTGAGTATGCATAATGCATAGTCTATTTGTAAATATTTATTTCAAATGACCTAGTCCTTTGCATCTACATAAATATGCAAAGAACTACCAACCGAGGATATGATGATGCAGTTATCATACCTAGATTGTATTTATACCTACTAGCTATACAATAAGGTATGTAAGTAGTACAATATATGTATGAATGTACAAAGTATGTACTCCAATCAGGAGCACCTTGCGGTTAATTTATTAAAACTGCTCTTAAAAAGTATAATAATACAAATATTCAAAAAAGCAAACACTTACAAAGTGATCATAAATAACTAATTTTTACAGTTTTTTTAATATTTATTTTTGCTTTTTTGCTTGTTTTTTCCCATCTTGTGGTTTTGCTTGCATTTTTTTTCTTTCTTATTCTTATTGCTCTATATATAATATGTAGATTAGTGTTGCGTCGACTTGAATGAATTGAGTCGTAAAGGATAGACTCGAGTCAATAAATTATTGATCTACTATTCCAGTCTCTGACGGTTGAAAAGAAAAGGAAATAAGTAGAAGTGAAAAACTACTTTTTGTTATAGTCTTTGTTTGGTGTCTCTGATGGACATCTTCAGCCATTCTAAAGGGTTTTTCAATAACAACGACACTTTTTCTTTTTAAAATAAAATTTAAAGGGTTTGAGATATAAACGAATTTCTTTTTTAGTGTTAATGTACATTCAGTTGAAGTCAAATCGTGAAACCCAGTTTTCTACCACTTTTTCGCAGTAATCAACCGAAATTGAAGGAATTACGCATTCAATAATTGTTTTGATCTACTTTAGTGTTGCTAGCTTCTTGGTGTAGACCAAGGAGTTTACGTGGCCCCATAGAAAATAGTCCAAAGGCGTCAAATCGCAAAAGCCAATTCACTGGTCCATTTCTGGAAATAACACGTTCACCAAATTTGCTCTTCAATAAATCGATTGTATTGTCTGTTGTGTTTTTTCGAAATCACTTGTCATTTAAGTCCAAATAACACCACTGGCATGAAATCCACACCACACAGTAAGTTTTTCGGGGTGCAATGGTGTCTCATGAAGCACATGTGTGTTTTTGACTGATCAAAAACGTATATTTTGCTTATTAACAAACTCATTGAGCCAAAAAATAAATTTTCTACGTGCCTCTTTAAGAACGAAAATGGATTTTGGTGATAGATTTTGGTAATTTAGAAACGATGCTCAAGGTTGTACTGCTCCATGGTGGTTTGTAAGCTATTTGTGAGTAGAAATGAAACCATAAAAAAAAATATATGTCGTAGTTCACTGTCCTTAATGAAATAAAAATGCATGATTCCTATTCCTTTATAACCATTTCTGTTGAATTAGAGAATTACTTAGGGAAGGGTCACGAAACTACAATGCATATGGAGAGGTTTAGAGAGAGAGATAAATATTAAACCGGTCGTTTCGTCACTATTTTTAACATGAAAATCGACTCATCATTTGATTCGAGTAGAGTCAAACTGAGTAGATAGTTTTTCAAGTCGACACAGCACTAATTTATGTGGATGCATATACGTACTTTTTGCATTACTCCAAGACAGCAGGGCAATCATCTACATAAATTAATTTACTATTGACTCTACAAATGTTCTATAAATGAACCTTTTTTCTTATTTTTTTGCTTGCGTTGTTCTTGTGTGTGCTCATACACCTTCCAAATGCTTTGTTGAATTAGTTATAATTTATTTAGGGACTGCATCTATGTACAAATAATGAAGAACTTTTTCATCAATGTATTCATAAATCATAGATGTGCTTTAATAAACGCTTGGCACTTTTGATCTCTCTTGAAATTATGTTCATTCTTTGTTGAAGAGTTGAAGGAGAAGCAATGATCTCTAAAGGGAAAAATTATTTGAGGATTGTATTAAAAATATATGATACCCATAACTATGATTATTATATCCTTCCTTAAAATATATTGTTTAAATGCTTGAGTCTCTTCTCTTTATAGCAATATACAATATTTATATCCCCCCCCCCCCTAGAATTATATTTATATACAGGCAACTTTTACAAAGAAGGGTATTAATTCAAAAGTACCATAAGTAGACATGGGCAAAATGTTGAAATAGTGTTTCAGTTTAAGGAAGGAAAAATAAGAGTTCAACAGAAAGTTCAGCAAATTTGAGTCTTCAAAAATCCTTAGGGGTATAAGTATAATAAAAGTTATTCAGTTTTGTACGCTGATTTCAAGTCTGTAAAATTATTTTTTTCAAGAGTCTGACAGTTTACGAGAAATCGAACCCTACTTTTTGAGCTAATTTGATCCATTTTCCAACTTCAATCTCAATTTAAGCCTAGAAGGATACTACTCATTTCCTGCATTAAAATTCAAATTCCAATCTTTGTTTGGACCTAAAGGGACTCCTTGGAGTACCGGCAGCGGGGAGTAGACGCAAAAGTCGTTCAAAATGTCTGTACTTAAATAACTCCTTGAATATTAGACCCACGGCTATCAAAAAAGATGTCGAACACCCGATGATAATCCTTAACCAAGAAAAAATCGTCCCTCTAAATGTGTAAACTTTCATCCAATTTCGATCAAAATTCTCTAGAAATCAAAGACTCACGGAAGAGCTACTTAAGTAGTAGCACACAGAAGGATTTCAGCTGATTTCACAATGATTGAATGCTTGATGTAAGTACAGACGTTTTGAACGACTGTTGGGTCTACTCCCGTCCCATACGCCCCCAGGAGTCCCTTTAGATCAAAACAAAGACTGTAATTGTAATTTATACTAAATACACTAGCGAATCATTATTTTTCAATGTACAAAATGAGTAGTATCCTTCTAGGCTACAATTGAAGTTGAAGTTGGAAAATGGGCTAAAAAAGTAGGGTCCCATTTCTCAAAGACTGCCGGGCTCTCTAATTTTTTTTTAAAACATTTGAAATTAGTGTGCACAACTGAATATCTTTTATTATACTTATACCCCTTGACCAGTGTTATTAATAATAATTTATTGTTCATATAATAACGAGAAATTGTTCTCATTTGAACAACAGCTCATTGGAGTTCAACCCAATTCATCGACGTTACAAAGACTATTCATTTCTGACAAATTAAATGCTCGACGCTTTTCCCTGTTAAGTTCAAAAGTGTTCCATAAAATCTTTACTTATATAAACATTCGTTTATTCATTGACTGAGCATCACTGGACAACTGGAGAAGCAGGGTGAAGGTAGAGTAACTTGAGCGAAAAAAGGACATAGACTATGTCTTGTCGGCCACAAGAGGTTGATTTTGATGTTATTTTAAGGCTTAGATGATGGAATTTGTGACTGTCTATCAAGTCAAATGTTTCAGGAAAAGGTAGATTTAGAGACTCGGGTGTGGTCAAATGACGAGGTTATCCAAAGTCAATGTGTTTGGTTATGATGAATGTGTTCAGTTATCCAGTCATTTACCAATTCTAATTTAATGCATGCCATAGGCCACTGTTTTAAGGCTAATAATAATAAATTAATAATTCAATAATATTTAAAAAAGAAGAAGTCAATTAGTCTGACACAGATTGAAAAGGAACAAATTCAACTCCAACCAAAATTTATAAATAATAATATTAGGAGTTAAAATCAATGAGAATAAAAGACACTCGCCTAAGCTTTTTCTTTCTTTCTTTCTTTCTTTCATTTTTTTTCCTTTTAGTACTCTTCACCTTGATACATCATAATTTCATTCTTTTTAAACATCATGACATCTTGTCCTCTTATGGATTTGTATTTGTAATACTACATACAAGAAACATGACTTAGTGCCTTACATACGCACATATATGTACATATACATATACATATACATATACCCTTGTATCGCATCAAAATGGGCACTTATGAAAAGATAAATATTTAATCTTTTTTTTGTTTCATCCTTAGGACCCTGAGGAGAACTATGTTATGTGTATATTAACATATATGTAATGTAAACGAAGAAGACCTCACCGGTCTTGAGGATGGAATTACGAGCAGGGTCCTTGTATCTATGACTCCTTTGGTAATCGTCAGTGTGACGTCGTCAAGGGTAAGCTACATATGTACATGCATCAAGGTTCCTTGTTTTCCTCATGGATTTATAGGCAATCTTGGAAAAAGTATTTTCCTCGATGCTAAATGAAATATGCATGGTTCTTAATAATAGAATCTTTACCTACGAATTTCATAACGTGACATTTTTCCTTTTCTCAGCATACTCATTGACTGGCCTGAGAGAGTGCCATGATTGAGTATTTAAACTCAAAGAGTCATGAAATATTGTTTAAATGGAGTACTAGGGTTTGATTTTAACCCATATGCAACTATGGGTTAAAAAATAGGGGGGCTCAAAAAATCTTTGTTTAATTATTATCAATATTCATTTAATCCCCTTAAATGTAGTTCCCCAATGCAATGCACAACTGTCAAACGTGTTTTGTTTTTTTCAATTTCCAAAACAGTTACAAAATTTGTAGTATGTCAATAATAATGACTGCTGAGTTTAGATTTGCTAATAAAATACAAAATCGGATGGCTGATATCTTGAGTAATAGATTATTATGTATCTATAGAAATAAACTAAAGTTTCTCAAAATTTCAAAAGAATACAGTCTGAAATGCCCATTGTAACTTTTTGTATTTCAATCTTAATGCTCTAAAATGCATTTAGGTCATCATCATCTTTCAGACATTCACAAAAAAAAAGAAAAATTCGATTTTACCTGTTCACAAAAGGACGTGTATCCCAAACACTAATCCATATTTTGATGTATAATTTGGTACAAACGTCAGTGACAGTACACAGTGTCAACTTAAAAAGCAAAATCATTTATCTCCAAAAAAATTAAATTCAAATTTCCCGGTATTTTTTGCACATAGTAATCAATACATGTTATGTTATATTAATGGCACATACTTTACAATCTTTAAAATCACGTTCACAAACAAAACAAAAAAACATAGCTTAAACTTCACTATTAGTTTTAATTTATACAAGATTAAAGGCTTGAACAAATTTGAAGATGAGAGTTGAGGGTTCCTTTTAAAAGCATTGAAAAACATAGACATTCATTATATTTATTTAGAGAACCTGAATAGATTTGAAAACTTAACTATTATATTTTTGATTCCTCTGCGCATATTGCATCCTGATTCTTTTTGTTAATTTCTTATTCCATGTACATGACGTTCTACATATATGTACACCTACTAAGGACTCCATTCTCTTTTAATGATGTCTCGTTTTATATGGTTTTTTTATATGTAAATATATATGTATAAGAAAGGTGGAGAAAACAACAGAGTCGTGCCGTCATAAAAACAAACTGTGTACCCATCAACTTGTAATTATAATTGATACTTTTAAGAGTGTTGATTGGAGGGAGAAACTTTTGTTCCTTACTACCGTTAGATCATATAATAATAATAATAATAATAATAAAGAAGCAGATTCAAATGATCATCTTTTATGACTTCCACGGAATGGAAACACATATATAATATGTAGGATCACGTCTCATCTACTATTAGCCCCGTCATTCAATCATTAATTTTAATGATTAAACTCAGTACATATGTATGTTTGTATGTTTGATATAATACTCCAAACATACATACATAAGTCAGTGTAAAATAATTTTCTCTCATTGTCGGACGTGTTTGCACGTGGAATGTGTTGGATATACATACAATTATTTCTTTTTGGTTCCTTCGTGTTTCCATGGAGGTTTTTTTAATGAGGAGAATGATGACGACGTAGGGAGTATTGTGCAGTAGATATGTAATGCTACAATAATAGTATTTATTATTTTATTATGTAAAAATATCTTCATATATGCAGGCAGTTTTAATTACTAATAAAATGAAACGAGCGCATATTATTATTACTTGAACGCTGGATGCAAAGTGAAACAAAGACTTTTTCTTCGTACCTACATTCTGCAATGGCATTCAAAGAGTGGATTGCTATTATTATTTTTATTATTATTATTATTCATCCTCATAAGCACCTACATGTGTAGTATCAAAGTATGGAGCTCAAATAGCAGAAAATTTGATTACTCATAAAAATTGCAAATGCTCTCTTTAAGGGAATTTAATTTCCCGTACGTGCCTTTGTGGATCACGTCAATAAAAGAGCTATAATCTCATTGATATGTGATATGAATGATAATACTGCTCTGCATTTTATGTTGACTATGTTGAACTATTGACTAATGATACCTGGCTATCAAGAGTGATAAAGAGTAAGTGCAGTTATTGCATTTAAAAACAAAAACAGTTTCATTATTGATGAAGGTGTTGGAATTTGTTTTGTTTGTTCAGTCATCAATGGGTTCTGTATACTTTGTGTGATTTTTTAACTGTGGGGTGTGTCCAAAGGCAATAGTAGTAAGGGTCACCACTTGGTTCACTGATGAGAGCAAAAAACCTGTTGTCTGCTCTCTTTATGTTGTTATTAATTTTTGGTTATGGACTGTTTGTAATAATAGTAAAAAAAGTTTGTAAAAAAAGAAGAAGAGAGGGCAAAAGCTGGTTTTTGCTCTCATTCGTGAACCGACGACTTTAAGGCAGCGATGCCGTAATGGATTTGTAAGTAAATAAGGATGTCGAATTCTATAATCATGACGTCTATAGTTAATCCATGAGTAAAACTATTATATAACTACGTAGACCACGAAACCTCTTCTTCTTCAAAAGTAGGGGTGTCGAAGGTGTTTTCTGCTGAGATGTGAAAATTGTTGGAATCCTGATGAGAGTAAAAACTAGGCCTGAGAGGATAAGTAGTTCAATTTTGAATTACTAATAAGAAATCATGTAAAAGAAATTGTGACTTCCGTCCCTTATTCCAACGAACAATTTCGAACAATTCAATTTCCTCTTAGTCCTCTCAATATCTACCAGTTAATTAGTTATTCAGTACTATTTAATATTGGAATCAATAGGAATCAGTTAATAAATGAAACACAAGTATCAGATAGTATTTGAGGACACTCTCAGCAACCTCTTCAAATTTTCCAGAGTGCTCCTTGTCTGCAGATGACATTTTAAAAAAAAGGACCAAAGAATGAATAAAGGAACCATTCTTTTTACAAATCTACCCTCAGCCCTAACAATTTACGTTTTTAGAGTTTGTAAAAAATAAATACGAGAATCTACTTGTGACTTTATAAAAAAAAAAAGAAAAAAAAAAGAGTTTTCATGTCTCTCTATGGGCTACTTTATATAGAAGATCCTTTCCTGCCACATCCTCCTATCAAAAACTGTACGTGGGGGCAAATGGTACATTTGTTTATATACAAAAAGCCCCTAAAATCTCTCTTAATTATATAACATATGTATGATAATGATAGACAATTCCCATTAGATAGTTTTAGAATGGAAGTTGTGGCGGGGTGGGGCTCAGGAGAGTATTTATCTAACGAGTAATGTTGTTGGGAAAACACTTTTGTCAAATCCTTCCCTTTCTCTCTTGATAATCCCTCAAGTCTATGTTCATTATTAGTTACAAAGACACACACACACAAAAAAAGAAAGAAAAGAAAGAGCGATTTGTCTTTGTTCCATTGACTGAATTTGCTTAAAGAGCAGGCATTAAAAACCAATATATGTAATTATATATATATATATATATATGTCTATTGATTCTAATAGTTGCAAGAGCAATGTCTGCCTTTAATTGATGATTAATTAAACTGAATTTAATGCATACATACATTCCAAGATAGATGATGTATATGTATATGTAATATATTTACCTCACAAAGGGAAACAAAGGATGATTGATATATGAGATGGATGGATCTGTGTATGTAATGATATCATAGGGATTGATCCATCAATCTATGATCATCAACATTGGATGATGCCTTGCAACTCCTTGTATACATATAGCAGTAGGCCTATTTTGCTTGTACATACATAATATATGTATAACAATACATATATTACCCCGTTTTTATTTTTAACAAAGAGGGGAAGAGACTGCTTGGGTTTGTTTGTCTTTTTCTAGGTTAAGAGGGGCTCTGACATGTCCACGCATAAATAAATAAATTAAAATTCCTTCAATACATTTGAGTGACTGATTTCATATAAAGAAATGATTACATAATTCATTCCAATTCTTCTTCTTCTCCTTCTTTTCCTTCTTCTTTAGCTTCTTCTTTATGCATGAAAATAGTCATATATGTATGTAATTGGTTTGGGTGGGCCAGGCCGTTCCATACATAATGATACGTACAATGTCTCTCCCAATACATCACACGTGAGGGGTGATGGAATTATGACTAATTTGTAGTTAACAAATATATATTTATCATATAAGGCTAATGGGCGGATAAAATAAATGCCTTTTTAATGCATGTCCTTCTGAGGAGGAAGGACTCCAAGGGTTATGGAAATAAGGGCCTCATCAATAATTGTTTACATATTCAATATTTGATCCATTCTTTAAATTTATTTACCTTTGAATGAACCCTCTAAAACTATACGTACACTCTCAATGGCCCAAAATAGGCCAATTTTACTCCCTAAGGATATTCCCCTTTGCCTCGAGCCCAATAGCAAAGTAGAGGAATTTTTAAACCCATGGATTTTTATTTTATACACACATTTGATTTTAGACTAGTTTTTAGGGTTTTTATAATACTAAATGACAGTTAAAAGTGATGTCACGTACCTTAAATTACATAAGCAAATTGACTATACTCAATTAATATTAGTTAAAACATTGAATCTTGGTTTTTTTTTAGGAAATAATTCAATAAAATATCGTTGTTAATTAATGAGTAACATTAGTTGATTAAACAGATTCAATGATATATCGTTCGATCCCTAATGAAAATGCTCTCAGAATACATAAGTTGCATTTCATGCCGAATTAGTTTTAGGTTTAAATATTACGTTATATTATATTGTACTTGACTACTGCATTGCTCATGAAATAACAGTTATTCAAATATGTATCTCTAATCTTATGCACTCTACATGAAAAGGAGAAGAAAAAGGAAAAAAAAAATATATGCAAAAAGACGAAATGAAACTGGGGAGGAGAGGAGGAGGGTCTCCTCCTCAAAAACTGCTCAAAAAATGTGCCTCGAGATATATGCACATATATATATATATGATAATATGGTAGTAGATAATGTTAAATAGTTTTTGAAATGCCACTCTTCTCATTGGTTGAGTAGAACTGGGTATGTCAGGGCTCGATCACATTTTAGAGGGATTCCTAGACTCCATTCAAAAGTTTGAACAGAGACAATATGTATATAGAATATTTACGAGCAAATCCCTTTTGTCAATTCAAAAGCCCTTATTTCTCTAGGGGATGCCATCACTTACTTTAAATTTCCTACTTGACTCTCCAGAAAGAGTATTAAGAATGGATGGAGTCCTCAAGGTTCGAACTAACGTCGTTGTTTACAAAAGTTAGTATTCGAGCTATTAAGGGAAGTCAGAATGAAGAACACAAACTCTGATGCAGTCAAGTTCCAGAGGTCTACTCTATTCCACATTTTCTTGAATCAAATCCTTTGTCAGACTCCAACTGCAGATATGATCTCTTAGTCTCTAGAGAAGAAATCTCCCATTTTTGAGTGATAAACTCATTTCTAATGTCTTGTAAATGTTTTATTAAAAAAGTGGGGTCTATCCCCCCCCCCCTCCTCCTTTTTTTTTGCTCGGCATTTGCCTTTGTCAAACAACAAAAACAAAAACAAAACCTTGACTCGTTTTGAAGGCTTTATAAAAATTAAGCAATGATTTATTTTCTATTGTTGAAAGGCCCTATGCAAACTTTGTTCAGATCAAATGTGGTCCGTGGATTGTCAACCACTGATCTATCTATGTACATAGTCCCCTCTAGGTATAATAAATAATTAACTATAAGAAGACTCCACCAATGAATAAAAATAAGATAAAAAATGAAAAATTAACATTATTTGATATCTTGTTTGCATGAGATATTTGGGCAACATGCCTCAATAGAAATTATGTTCCTATATATATATATATATATATATACATAATATCCATCTCGGTATGTATGCATGCATTAATTTTGCCTATTTAAAAATATAAAATCAAGTCTTAAATGCACAAATCAAGTTTCTTTTCTTTCCTAAATAAATAAATAATTATGATTATTCTTTTAAGTAAATAAATAAATTCTTAAATAGTAAGAGCATTAATTCCTTAGATCTCTACATACATGATTTATTTTTTTTATGAAGGAACATCTTTTGAGAGTAGTTACGAGCATACATACATATGTACAAAGACTACGAAGAAGTAGATTTTGTGGGAGGTTATCTTTATTGTACTTTTATATATATATATATGTAGGTATAATACTTACTTATGTGCATCAAACCTGCCTGATGTAGTTTGTAAACATACAACACTTAAACAGGGCCCGTTCTTTTAAAGATAATACTTTAAAGTTTAAAGGTGTTTTCTTTGGAGGAGTGAACCTTTTTTTGTTTTTGTTTTGGATTGCTCTGTTTAGGGCAATCATGGAACAGGAATTTGATGTCTCTACTTATGTACATACACACTCTGTATGTATGTATATGCATGAAGGTATGTAGCAGTGTCACATCGTTGAGTGTAGCACTCTATAAAACAAGAAATACATTTTTTTTTTTACGTCGTGTGGGAAAACTACATACATACAACACATGGACTCCTCTTTCAACATTTAATCATCGATAATTCTATAAATGGCATAATTTCTCCAAATTTAATCATCGATGATTCTATGTATAAGTTAAGTGACATAATTTGTTCAAATATTAGCCTGTCTTCTTCCTAGCCTTTGTGTAAAATGCTTCTACAAATGTTAAGTTCCTTGTTTGTTTGCGAATATAATTCAAAAGTAATGCTTGACAATTCCCTTTAAAAGTATCATAAGGTGAGATGTGAAAAAAGAGTCATTCTCGGCTGGAGTAGAAATCAGGTAGCATGTACAACGTCTACATACAGTAGTATGCTCACGTTGAGAGATATCATGATATCAGTTGATATGCTCTTGACTCTACCATAAGGATGATATCAGAACGAAGAAGCTGTTTTCATTATTTTGCTGCTTTGTTCCATAGCTTTTATTATTTAATTCAAACCAGCAAATGACTATATGCAAAGCAGAGTCATGAAATGTATAGTCTCTGGGTCTTTTTTCATTACAAAGGGTAGTACTTACAACTTGGTATTTTTCTCTTGTGATCATCCCAGAAATAACTACCGAGTAAACGGATCCCTTATTCATTTTTACATAAAAAGGATTTTGCATTCAAAAAATTAGTAGAAAGATTCAGATCAAGAAAAAGATCAAACAAATCTAAATCAGTTGTTTTCAGGAGGAAAAATCCACTCTAAAATAAAAAGACGTGGATTTCAAAAATAAATCAAGTTCCCTTAAAAGCAGGGTTTTGTTTTTGTTTTTTCAAGTGCCAATTTCAGTATTTTATTTGGATTTCGAAGTCAGCAGATGATTTATTACCTCTTGTTCCTTAGCATTAGTGTTCTGAATGCTGACGTATTCGATTCCAACTCCATCATACTAAGGGGTAAGCCGTAAGTAGGGATGGGACTTTAGTAGAAGCGAAGGGAAAAGGTGGGAGAGTGACTTATGGTACTATTGAATATACACCTTTGCTAGCATCACTTGCCTGTTTTGGAGAGTTAAAATTTATTATTAGATAATAGTATTACTTCCCCAGAAATGATCTTATAGTATAATTATAAATAGCACCTTGTTATAGATATACATATAATATTTTTATTAGCTGTTTTCACAAAATCTGAAACAAAAAATGTTCTTTTATTTATCTTTTAGATCTAACAAAGAATGAACATAGTTTTCAAAAAACCCAGAAGTACCAACTGTTTTTCCTTTTTTAATCGTAAAATTGCATATTTTTTTTTGTACATAAAAGCTGCATCCATAGCATTTCTACAGAGTAATTCCACAGTTATATTTATGGACTACTACCCACTGATTTTGAACTTTTATTTTCTTTTACAAGGAAAGGTTGAGAGAGTCAATCAGGGTAATGAATATAGTCCAAGAGTTGACTATTTAATACGTCTAACTACAATTACCAATTATATATAATTTCGAACCCTTTTTCTTCTTTCTCTTCTTGAAAGAAAGTTTGAGAGAGTTTACTATAAAGATTGCTGGGAGAGTGATTTATTGATCGCATTATCCACAATTCCACTCCTCAGGTCCATTTTTCCTTATGTAATATTAATAATATGATATCGTTCAACGAACCTGTATTTTTTTCGTTCACAAAATAAATATGAGCAAAAATGTCTTTCAAATGTCACTGGATTGCAGTTTGTAAATAGTTATTTTCTGTCTCGTTCTCAAATTGGTGATACTTGATCCATTGAATAACATTATATTTGGATTGTTCAAATCAAGTTCTAAGTTTGTTCAAATCCCCCCTCTTTTCTTGAATATTTAACATGAGTCTTAACTATTTAATAAAATGGTTCAAATTGATGACTCAAATCTTGGTTTAATAAGAAAATTTCTTCCTAGGTACTCTATCGAAATAAATAAATAATAATAATTATAAAAGCTCACAATGCGAGGAGCCCCTGTCGTCGATTGGTTTGTAAAGGGTAGCAGTTTGTTGTGTAATAACTACTGCAGTTATAATCTATCTATTTCAAATTAGTATCTATCTCTTTATTTATTAAAAAAAAAAAACAGAAAATGGTGGGAGAAATATGAAGAACAAAAGAGAGTAGCTATTATTCCACTTTTCTTTTAAAAAAAAATCAAGGATTTTTAACAAAAAAAAAATATATATATATAATTCTATAGTTAGTATCATCATCGCACTTATTATTAATAAAAAGATAATTACCGTATCTTATTCTTTCTTTCTTTCTTTCTTTCTTTCTTATCCAACTCTTCATTTGCCCTTGCTAGATATATATCAGAGTCTTTAAACTCTAAAAAAATAATAATATGTATTCTACACATCTGTGCATGCAGTCAAAAGACATACATATACCATAATACATACATACATATATACATCAGATAAGAATACGTAAATTGTTTTAATCGCTTCAGTTCAATGTACATATGTAACTATGTTTTACATTTCTATTCTTTCTTCTTATTCACATCATAATTCATATATGTAACATGTAACTAACTAAGGGATGAGGTACTTGGACGGATTAATGAGAAAACTATGGTCAGACATCATTTAAATGGGGATTATGGTTTAAAATAATAAATAATAATAATATTGTCAAATAATCTCTTTGTCTTTGACAAACTTTAAAACTATATATATATATAATTAATTATCTGTAAGATCCCTTCTTCTTTTTTTCGACGTCTTTGCAAATGTCTTATTGTTCATTCTAATTAGAGGAAGAATTGCTCAAATTACTTAACACTCCAAAATATGATGAATACAATCAAAAACATCTCTCTCTATGTGTATGCATATAAGTGCATAAAGATATGTACATATATTAAGTGAATGAAGAAATGGTATTAGACCTGATAATCTGAAAGTCTGGGAATTTTTCTCCCTTTTCTTCAACTCATATATGTACAGTATAACTATATACTTGAAGTAGGTGCTTGGATATGCATTACAATGATTTGTTAAGATCTTTTTTTGCAAAGGTATACTAACATGAATCAGCTCAATGTCTCTTCATCTCAAGTCTCAAGCACTTAGACATATTAACGCTATATCATGTATGTAGATCTCGTAATAATGTATATAATATCAATGTTTCTAGTTACTAAAATGACACACCTTTTAAGGTACAGTATATGGCACGACCCTCCTGCTGCACATGGGTAAGGAGTCAATGCAAGTATCTAGACCCATGAATAAATACATGAACCACATTCTCAGAACAAAGTGTGTTCATAGTATTTACGTTCACAAAGAGTGGTGATGAATGCCATCGTTTTGACATTGAATGATACTTTTTGTCATAGGCATTAGGCTTATGAGTATTTATCTCTTGGAATCATTTTCTGGATATGCTACGCACATATGGCTTGTCTATTATCCAGGTATTTAGTAGAGGGGACAGTTGCTGCAAGGGGCCCTCTTTTTCAAAAACATCTAAAAAACATTCTAATACAATTATGCAAATAATGAGAATTATTATTGCCCAAAAAATCAAACATTCCAGACAACTTTTGGTTCTGATAGATATTCAACGGAGTAAAAACGGTTCTTGAGGAACAAAAGATAATTTTTGAAAGGGAAATTCTACCAGAATTTGGTATTTATCCGTTAAGCCAAGGAAAGAAACGTGGAAAGAACTTTCGAGCAAGCACATTTGGACAGCTTGCAGAGAAATCGGTCCCTACTTTTTTATCTTCTTTGGCCCATTTTCCAACTACAACTTCAATTGAAGCCTAGAAGAATACTCATTTTGTGCATTAAAAAAATAAAATTTCGCTAGTTTATTTTATGAAAAATTCAATTTCCACTCTTTGTTTTGACCTAAAGGGACTCCTAAGAAGCGTAAGGGGGGAGTAGTAGTTACAAAAGTCGGCCTATACGTTTCTACTTAAATAAATCCTTGAATATTACATGAAATGGATTAATATGGAATGTATTCAAGAGCTGAGACTCACAGCTTTCAAAGGATAGGTCAAGTGCCCGATAAGACTCCTTCACAAAGAAAAATATTTCATCAAAATGTGTGTAAAATCCAATTTTGATCAAAAATTTACTAGAAAAAGTGCAGACATGATATAAATTGGTGTAGAATTTGATATTATGTACTCTGTATCTTTTCTCCATTTATTATTGTAAATAAATTTGTATTCAAAAAAATAGATTCAATTGTATACAGAATTGCGTCTCTTTTGGGCTCTACAGCGAAAGTTTATCATCCTCTCGCTAGACGTTGTGCGTGTTGGTGAGAATCTCCTACTCTAAGGACCGGGTTAAGCTGTGCTCGACAATTAAATTAAGAATCATAATGAATCCAGGAATTGACCTTCTACCAACTAATTTGGGCCTTTTTTTCTTTTTTCTTTTTTTTGTAGGAAAGTTGTTGTTGTTGTTTAGGTAAGAGAGCGACGTCTAGCGGGGAGATTTTGATTTTAGAGTAGGAGCTAGCCGTAGAATTTTAATATAATAAATTTATTACGTGATTATTGCTTATTAAATTTAACAAAATATAATAAAATATCTGTCAAAAATATTTGGAAAAATTATATACAATCAAATATTTCTTATATCTTGAATATATGTATATATATATATACTATATGTATATGCGTAATGTGGTATATTTCCTTAGGAAGACGAAGCCTTGTTTCTTGTATTATTAAAATGAGGAGGAGGAGGAGGTAGAAGCAAAAATAATTGCCTACTCCTGTTTTTTGTGGATCCTGTGGTTTAGTTTCATTTCCTTTCCTTTAAAATCCCCTCTTCTTCCTGTCTTTTAACATAGCAAGTCATTCATAGATATTTAGTCATATACTCATTTATGTATGTATGTACATATGTATATTGTACAGTTGGTTTTGAATGATTTTCGGGAGGAGAAGTCAAGCATTCAAAACTAATTCTCAGAGTTCTCATAAGGAATCAGGGATAAATTATATAATAGTTTTTTCTTTGTAAAATACGGGAAATGAAATCAAAATGGTTCTGATTTTTTTTTTTTTTTTGAGGGGGTAGAGGGAATACCTACATACTTATATGTATATTATGTACGACCCTATTTCTAAAACCATGATGTCCTTGAATGCATTTTCCGTCTTATTCTATGCATTTATCTTGAATTAGATTCAACAACAATAATAATAATAATAATTAAATTCGTATATGGAATAGTTTTAACATTGTTTAAGGGGTCTTTGGGTATGACTGACTAAGAGAGTGGATAGATGGATGATAGAAACTCTGGTTGTTTCAAGATAACATATCTAGGCATGTATTTAAACTATAAATTAATTATTAATAATAATAATTAATCTATAATACAATCAGAACACTTAATACAAGTGTTTTAGTGTCTTATGAAGTCAAATGTCAAATATGGAGAAAGATACGACGTAGAAACTCTTATTTAATAAATAAATGTATAAAAAATACACTTCAAATATGCAAAAAGATCAGGGACATTATTGACACTCAACCTCTCAAACACTGTGCTATACCGCTTTTGATGAGGAAGTGTTGTTGAATGAAGGACCGGTGGTGAGTTGAACAGAGAACTTGGCGATTCAAATGACGCTCCATGCTTCGATTACGGTCCTATTATGTACATAAGAAGAAATTGTCTTACTAAGAAAAATGTAAAATTCAAAATTGCGTTGATTCCCCTTTTGAAGGAGTCACCTGTTAATGGGATGAATCTAAATTGAGTCAAAACCGAATGGTGAAGGTGTTAAACTTGTGTATTAAAAAGTACACGTCATGTCTTTTTTTAGCTATCTCAATATAAAGATGGATCAGCCAGGTCATATCCGATCTTACATAAGTTATGAGTTATTTTTCTTTATATACATTAATTGTATCTCCCAAACTCTCAAGGAAAAGGCTCCAAATTAACTCACATAAATGTACTGTGGTGTCATTCTTTCCGACTATTAGTATTAGACAATTATTATCAATTTAATTTGTTGAGAGCTGAGCAAGAAATTATATGAGTTCAACGAATCTGCATTCAGAACACTGGTAAGGAGAAGGAGTTAAATGTTCAACAGCTGACAAAAAAATACGTTGTTCATGTGATTGACTTTTTCGTTGGGGTCAGTCTGTTAAAAATGTTCTTACAAGATGTTTATGAAGGTAAGATTATTTCTCTCTACAGAACTATTGACATTCTGTAAAAAAATAAAATAAAAGGGCTCACAATAAATGAAGTTGAAGGTCCTGCTGCAGCCACCAGTCCTCTCTGTAGGTTCTCCTGACCCAGGGGAAGATTTCTTTTCACAAATAATTAATGTAAGTGGCTGTATCCAACCTCTCACCTTGTTCAAAGAAGACGAGATCGCACTTTTGTCTATCCGATCCAACCACTGCAATCACTTGCAGGTTGGCAAAGTGTCTTTCCTTTCCGTAGTATCCTGTATCCCTCTTCTCGCTATCGATCCGCTTCAGGATTTGTATCAGTGTCCACTTGTAGCCCTTAAGGCCTAGATCCCCCTGAACAAGCCTCATCATGGTGTTCCTGTCCAAGTTAAACTCGAGTGAGAGTCCCTTGGTCGTGGTCTTCCCTTCTTTCTTCTCAATGGCATTTTTGACAGCCTCCACAGTCTCATTTGATCTTTATAGACGTACCCTGAGAAGTCCCCCTCCCCTCTCCATAGTCCAGTAGACAGTCTGCCTGAAAACACCAACGTCACAACTGATTACTGTCAGTGTTTTGTCTCGGTCAGAAAGGGCTAAAATGGCTTCCCTGCGCTCCATCTGAGTCGTCAGATTCATGTTAGCCATAATGGCAGTTAGGATGAAATGCTTAATTACTCTGATTAATTATAAATATTTTTTAGATGTCAATGGATTCACTGATGGTCTGACAAGAGCCAACATAAATGCTAGTTAATTTTTATTGCAAAATTTATAAGTGTCTTATCTTAAGCAAAAACACCTGTATCCGAATTGACGAATGTTCCACAAACAAACATTCTTAGCAAAGGGTACTAAAAGATGGGAACAGTCTTTTCATTCGGTACATTCATATTTATTCTATTCACAACTTTTAAAATGACTTCATTTATGATTAAATCGGAAGATTTAAACACGCCAAATATTTATTGGTATCAACATGGTTTAATTAATCAGTATCCACACAATAGAGCTATGAAATGGAATAGTTCTTCTCTACAAACTAGGCCCTTCCTCCTTTAATCTGTCGTTGACCTTTTCAGAATTTAATTATGCATCATTTATAATTTTTTACATGGATACACCTAAATCTATTATTTTATTTTTTTGTATCTAATTGGATGATTGATTCCCTATAAAATATGCAATCCTTATTATTTTGCCTTTTTTTTTTTTGTCAAAACCATGAGAGGCGCTACATTTCAAACGTCGATATTTATGCACATTAAAAGGACTTTTAAAAAGTAGACTTACCTAGAGCTATTTTCAATTTGTTATATTTTTTCAAACAGATTCGTTTTTGAGTCATGACCTTATTCCTTATCTTTTGACCTCGACAAACACTATTTATATTGCTAAAAAATTGACTACTCAAATTTCAACAACACTGTTTAGAGTCTTATGCAACTTTTTTGCCTCCCTTTGTTTTGAAGCAAATGTCATAGGAAATATATTTATATATATTTTAAACTAAATTTACACGCCTTGTGAATACATCTTTAGAATATTTGCCCGTAATCCCTTCTTGAAACAACCATTAATTCTTTTCCCGGCTATTAGGTAATTATTTTTTTCTCTCAGATAACTATTAAAGAAAAACCGTTGGACGAGAAGCTCCACTTGAAAAAAAAAATCCTTATTCTTGTTGAGTTTTGATAATTTAGTTCAAATCCTATTTAAGCTCATTTTCCGTTTGTTAAAAAATTATATCCTTTTTCCGGGTTAAAATCAAGGTCAATGGATTTATTAAATAATAAATATTAAGTTAATGAATTTGTACAAACTCTTAGAACTAAATGAGTAAATAAAAAATATCACATATGAAACAATTATTCATATGTAATTGTTTTTTCATAGTTTTTTTTTTTTTTTTTTTTTTCAAATTTAGTTTTTCAGAAGTTTTTGCTTTAAACCAGGACTTTAACTACTTTACTACTTTAATTTTGATCCAGTGAAGTAATTATTGTTTTACTATTTTCTATAACTTTGATGTTGTCTCCTTATCAAAAATTGTTGTTTCTTAGGCATAAAAACAAAATTTCAGTCCCTCTATTAGAAAAATTGTTTACGGATTCTATCAGAGGGTAATATAAAAAAACTCCACTAATAACACAGGTCAACAAATTTGAAATGTCAAAAATCATTAGGGGTATAAGTATAATAAAAATTATTTAGTTTTGCTTGTTGATTTCAAATCTATAATTTTTTTTTCAAGTGTCCAACGATTTTTGAGAAAATGGACCCTACTTTTTTAGCTTTTTTGTCCCATTTTCCAACTTCAACTTTAATTTAAGCCTAGAAGGATACTCATTTTGTGCATTAAAAAATAATGATTCCCTAGTGTATGCATTTAATGCAAATTCCGATTTCAGTCTTTGTTTTGACCTAAAGGGACTCCTAAGAAGCGTAAGGGGGGGGGGGGGAGTAGTTCCAAAAGTCGGCCTATACGTTTATTATATCCCAGATCCTAATAATATGTATTGAAAATATGTTATTATGTATATCGTTAAATGTCCACATCTATTTGTTCATGATTCAACTTTTTTAATACCTAGTTCATTAGGAACAAAATTAATTGTAAAAGTCTAGCCTTTTCTGACGTCATCCACATTCTATGTGAGGCTAAGTGAAAAAAACTTTTAAACAGATACTTGAAACTAAACAGTTTTCAGTATTTTTTTAATGACAAGGGTAACCAAATGTCGATCATCCTTTGAAGACAAAATATAAGTTCCAATGGAGAGGGCAGTAATTGGGATCCTTGAATTAGCAAGGATCCAAAGGATTGAGGAAGGGAACATCAAAGGAGCATTCAAAAACCTCGAATGACCGTTTGGAGGTCATTTGATCTCACCCGAATTTTTTGCTACTTTTGAATTAAATAGACAACCTCAAATCCGACCTCTTAAGTCTTCAAATCGTATCTTGGCCTCGAAATTAGCCTCCAGCGTCTTAAAGGCTGATGGCCTAAGTTCTTTTTTGAGTTAAGTTATCCTTAGTACACCCCACTCTCTAGTTCTCCTGGTTAACTCTGATGGTCAGTCTAACAAAGGACTATTTACTCTATATTCATATTTATAATAGTACATATATTTTCATATGAAACTACACAAAACGTATAGTGACGAGTCCCTCTCGTCATAATGTATTTTTAACTTTTGTTCAACGGTGACTCATTCAAGTGACTAAAATATAAATAAATTACAACCTACAAATTTGCATACATGTCATGAATTGTAAATAAAAGTGCATTTGAGTCCATTTTTGGCATGACATATTTTCATCTACATAAGAGATCAAAGTCAAAGGTGAAGCTAAGACTCATTACTCAAAAACGAGTCCAAGAGAAAAAGTATAGACATACCATTGAAAAAAAAAATCAAATTCACTCATTTCTACTCTATAAAAATAAATTTTCAGAATACATGTTTAACATTAAAAAATCCACAACATGTGTAAACTACTAATTAACAACGATCATATCCAGATAATTTGAGTTTTAGTCCCAATTTCCTTTCGAGCTCTTTAATAGTCCGACAAATGCAATCGCTCATAATTGGCTCTCACTGTTTTATAAGCTATTTAATACAAAAACAAAAGTTATTTTCAATTCTCAGAAGTGTCATCTGATAGTCTAACAACTCAGGTGCAAAAACGATTATTCTCTAATACTCACGACGAGCTTTTTGGCATAATAAAAGTTGTACTAACTATTAGTTATGATATTGGTAAAGTTTATGAATATATGTGTAGCATATCCAGGCATGGGCAAATTGCTGAAATAGTGTTGAGTTTAAAGAAGGAAAGAATAACATCAGTTGGTTTGACAACCTTGATAATAAATTCGAATTCAGTTGGAGCAAGAGCTTGCTACCATTATAAGTAGTTCCATTTATCATTGTTAAGAAATCATGCTTAAGAAAGTGTGCTCCTTCCCCTGGATTTCTAACATTTCAAATTCACTTCAATCCCCTCAGTTCCTAAGTGATATTGAGTATTATTTAATTTTGTCAAATAAAATGCAGAAGCACCTGATAGTAGCTGCGAACACACTCACTCAACCCAACAAAATAGTCATCCCTATGTATATCTAGTAATTAATTACTCTGCTCCAAACTACATACAAAGTTAGTAACAAAAAAAAATACCAAATGAGAGTCGAGGTTGGGTGGGAATAAACAAATCGTGACTATTACGTAAATAATTGTCCATAGTTTGATTTAAAGAATTGAGACTAACTCAACTACCAATTAATTTTCGGCCTTTTTTTTCTTATTGGAGGAAAGTTTGAGAGATACAGAGAAAGGTGGTGCTATGAGCATAAGAACCCCAGAAACGTGTTAGCACAAATAATAGAAAATGACCTTTAGAGTCATTAATTTAATCTCCAAAGTTATACTTTGGCCACAATTATAATAGTAGCCTCGTTGGTTCGTTTAATATGAGTTATGAGTACTAAATAAAACGGAGTTATACTATGGACTTTACTGTAAAAAATATAACTTAATCTTTTATTCGATTCATATTTCTCGATATCGACACGCATTTTTTAAATTGTAGCATTTACAAAATATACTAAGTACCTACATATATAATTATAAAATAACTCTCTTGATCCTTTCATCAATTTAGATTGAGAAAAAGAGGAAGGGAGCTGTATGTGAGTGCAATAATAGTAATACTGATAGTAGGAATGTGTTGTCAAGTCTTAGGAATTTTGAGAAAAGAATTTGGAATTTAACAGGTTTTCTTTTTTTTTTTTCTTTACAAGAGCAATTAATTGCATACATTTATCAATGTTATACTATGTTTTGTTTGTGGATGACTATGCTGTGTACGTTTGTACGTAGTGTGTGGATAAAAGGAAAGCTTTTCTCAACTTCCAGTCTTGAAACTAGATCAAAAACTAAAATAGGAGTGAGTAAAATAATAAACATAATAATAATAATTAATTAAGAAACAAAACATGACTATTATATCAAAGATATGTGAATCAATTCGAAAAGGACCAAGATCCCATATGCCCAATGCAGTGTCCTTCATCGTCAAAAGTAGCCAATGTTAAGCGATTTAACTTGTTACTCAAACAAGACTCTGGGATCCCTCTCCTTGAAACAGTGGTCAAAGGGACTAAGCAATCTATGTACAATTTATATGAAAGTAAGACACATTTAATACTCAATTAAGGTATGAATTACCGTCAGCCTCCATTGAGGAGGAGTCATTGAATATATTGGCCTCAGGATCATCATTGTAGAGAGCAACCCTTTGTTTCAAATCATCCACAAAAGTGGCTATTAGAGCATCCATTTGTACTGCTTGACGAGAGAATATTTGAAGGATCTTTGAGACCCTTCGTCCATTCTCAATCACACAAAACTGAATAAATAAGCATGGGAGACAGTCCTCATTGTTTTCTTGGGAAGGCTTTGCGTAGTCCCAGCTAAGTTCCTCTAATTTTAAGCCCAGAAGAATGACAACTTTGATGGGGTCAATCACGTAAAATCCTTGAGAATTTATCGCTATGAGAACCTCAGTGTCTCGATTGATCACCAAAGATGTTAAAGAGCGCGCTGGAGTTTCAATTTGTCCATGGAAGAAGGCAGAGCCGTAGTAGGGTAAAGACCAACAAAACTCTAGATATTTTCTAACTAATCTTTTGGGTGAAGCATTTCCGAGTATCATTTTATACTGTTCAATCAGTCGAACCTCAAGGGAGTTTTTAGCTCCTCCGGATCTCCAAGGGACCCACGAAGACCAATTCCCATATATTGACGCATGCTCTGGGAGAAAACGGTACATGATTGAGCGGAAGTAGCTTGGAGTGTGAATATCTGGATCATAGATTCCTAACTCAAGTCTTGTCTGAATTCCACCCAACATGACATAGTCAGATAACTCACAAGGATATCGCCCAGTAAGTATGTTGTATTTTGCTTCTTCGTATAGGAGCTCAAGGATTTTGTGATCTCTGAAAATAAATGAGAGGGATGTAGGAGGGATCTTAAATTTATTGAGTCAATTGAATCACCTAATTTTCACCTCATCACTTTTGTGGAAAAACACATTCCTTTGAAGTGAGAGAATTGGCTCATCCAATGCTTTTTTCTCTAGAGGAGCTGAGGAGAAACGTTGAAGGAAATGATTCCATTCTCGACGAATGTAAAAGGATTTGTGATGGGGCTTAAGCTGAACTTCCAACAAGGGAGAAGTCATCCAAAGCGCAAAAACATCTGCGGCCTTTAAAATATTATTTATTCAATCAATTAATAGATTTTTAACAATATAAAGTTGTAACTTACCGATCGTGGAAGACCAAGCTCCTCTTCCTCAATAAGTGTGTTTACTAATTCTGCGGCAGTAATCGTAGATCCCTCTTCTACTTCTAATTTAATCCCCACAGAGGACATCAAATAAATGCAAACATCTAACTCTGAAAAAAAAATATGATAATTAAAATTAATGCATATTTTTTCCCAAGGGATAGTTTTCACTTTTTCTTAGAATAGTGGGATTCCGTCTATCAAATTTTTCTTTGTTTCCACTTTGTTGAATGCGACTCAATGTCATTTGTCCTGAGGCTACTTGATCAATGAGCGCCGAAGTTCCACTCCTTGTTCCTCGGGACATTTCATATCTTCGAGGCTCTCTTTCAAGTTGATCATGCTGAGGTGGAAGACTCTCAGTAACTATGATAAAATGTATCGTAGATATATTTTGAATAAACATGGGTATTTAAACCCTAAATCGGATTGAGACTAACCCAAGTTTCCTCTTTGTGATACAGAGTAAACTGAAGAAGAGGAATTGTCTATATGGGACGGAACAATGTTGCTCCGTGTGAGAGTTGCGTGATGATGACTGGAATTAGAGGGTACATACTCTGTTGTATTAGCCGAGTTGGCTGCATTAAGAGCAGCCCCTCTCGTTAAATAATCTCCCCTGGATCTCTGCTCCCTATAATATTCTCTTTGACCAGAATATGTACCATAGTCTGACTCAATGTCACTTCGGATTTTAGTCTTCTTTCTATGGTTCGTGCCTGTTTGTTTGGAGGCATTGGGTGCAGTGGTTCTTCTACTTCTGTACTGTCCAGTACCATACTGATCAACAACAGGAATGACGGTCACGTAGTTATCCGGGGGTGGAGGTGGGATTCCGGGATTGTTATTATTATTGTTGTTAGAACCACCACTGTTGTTGTTATTCGTGTTAGTGGAAGAGGTAAGAGTATGTACTTGCGAAGGTGTGGAATGATAGTGGTTCGAGGGTTGGGATGCTGAAGACGTCGTGGAGGAGGAAGAAGAGGAAGAGTTAGCTGTGGTCATAACTGTGTCTGAGAAATAATCTACTACATGCTCATCTCATTTCGTGAAATATTGATGGAAAGGGATTTTAATTTTCTATTATAACAATAACTATAAGCTATGTATAGTTTAAAAACAAGTGAGTCGAATACAAAAGTGAAGGAGAGAGAGAAAGTCAATTTAAAGAAAGCTCATCCTAGCAGTGGCAGGAGCTGAGAGAGAAATAAAAAAGCAGGAGGAATTGGCGGCTCGTGCTCTCTTGGGACACAATTTTCGCCGCCTCACTCAAATCATGCTCATCCTTTTGAATAAGTCCTTGATGTCTAATGGACTATTATTAACAGCTATTAATTAATTATTATGCATGGTCCATCAAATAACAAGTAGGTAGAGGTAGTAATGACAAGTAATGGAGACATCATTTAATTAAACAACAAACTATTATACTCTGTATTCATTTCCCAAGCTATCCTCACATATTAAAATAAACACTTTATAATATTTTGAATATGAGGCATTATATTTGACGATTTTTGCATGATCAGCTCTGCACAATAGGGTAAAATGGAATGATTTAAACAGAGTTAAAACACCAAATAAATGTAAGGAATTTAATTCCTCATTTTAAGATTTTTGATGACTTCATCCGTAAAGTCCCTCGTGGAAGCGTAGCCACCAATGTCCCGAGTCTTAACCTTTCCGGCACGAAGAACTTTATTGACAGCGTTCTCAATTTGATCTCCATGTTTATTCATATTTATATGCCTCAACATGTTGGAAGCTGTCAAAAGCATTGCCGTTGGGTTTGCCAAGTTCTTTCCAGCAGCTCCAGCAAAGGCATGTCTTGCTCCTGGCTCAAAACAAACACAGTCAGAGGAGTAAGACTCTCCTGGAACAAGACCAGCACCTCCAACTAATCCAGCAGTGAGATTGGTAATGATATGGCCATATAGATTGGGAGTGACAAGAACGTCAAACTGATGAGGATTGGTCACTAACTGCATGGTACAATTGTCCACAATCATCTTTTCAAATTTGATATGTGGGTAAAGCTCGGAAATTTCCTTCAGGGAAAGGAAATACAAATTAGAAACAGTCTTTAACTTAATACTTTATTCAATACATTACTTCGCAGCATCTTAGAAAGAGTCCATCACCTAATTTCATGATATTGGCCTTATGGACGGCAGTGACTTTCCTAAGGGTTATATATATATATATATATATATTAGAATAAACCTCTTTCAATACACATTTGATGTACACACAGTGTTTCATCTTGAGTGTCATTTTTTTTTTTTTTTTTTTTTTTTTTTTCAGTTAAAAGCATTAAAGCTATAGTTTCAAAGAAGATTTCTTGAACCTTCATTACAATAAAAAATATTTAACTTTAAAAACCAAGAATGTCTGGAAGGGGCTCTAAAAAAACTCAGACAGAAATACAGAGTAGATCCGTCTATTTTACTAACTCTTACTTTCGATTGTGCCTGACGGCATAGTCAAATGCAAATTTTGCAATCTTTTTGGAGCGTTCCCTTGTGATGATTTTAAGGCACTCAATAACTCCATCCACAGAGACATGCTCAAGAGCCGAATATTCTCCTTCAATCTGTTCACGAATGACCACAATATCAACATTTCGATGACGTGTATCCACTCCGATATGACTCTTGACATGTACCACATTGGCAAAGAGGTCTAGTTCTTGACGGAGCTTTTGATTTAAGGTTTTAAGCTCACCGGTCGACGAGGAACTTGGAGTGCCCAGAATGCCTAAAAACCAAAGAAAAATATGAGTAAGAGTTATGTACAAAGGTGGAGGAAGACTACCTTTGAGGCAAATGCGGTTCTGTTTAATGGAGTCGGACACTTCTCTGAGGGTGGCAGAGCTTTGCGAGTGTATTTCGGAGAGGAAAAAGGAATCAAAGTCCAGGGGAACTCCGGCAGACTTAAATACACTTTCAACAGACTCGATCAATTCAGGTCCAACTCCATCTCCTGGGATGATGGTCACACGTTGGCGAGAGGCGAGAGACGAGGAGTATCGTAAGAGAGCACGGGAACTGCGGATCATGGCTATGAATGGAATAAACAATCAAATACAGTGATGCTGATTAACATCAGCCAACTCCTGCTGAATTACATCAATATTCAATGTGGTGCCATCTAGGCATAGGCATGAACCGTCATCAATCATGATACATTCATTCCGGTCCTCATTCAAGCAGCCTATCATTTATCACTTATCATCAGTAATGCATAGTGACTGACAATATCATTTGACATTCATAGCTGCAGTTCATAAACATCTTAAGAGGACAATCTTATGTAAGAAATGAAAAAATGATTTGCTTGCCCAAAGAGAGGGATTGAGGAAATATCCCTGACATTGAAATTTTCTCTCTCTTTCTTCTTAGATAGTTATTATTATTTATCGTTCTATTACTCTTTGTTCGTGGATCTGTCTGTATTTCTGGACGTCATTATTTCATCCAAATTGACAAGTTTTTGTTTGTATTATCCCGTATAGATTATAATAGTATAACTTATGCAGCTCCTAATATTAAGAATAAATAATAAATTGTTACCGTGCTAGCAAGATGTAAGTTTTGTACACATATATAGCCAGAGGAGCTAGAAGCTCGCCTTTCTCTTCCCTTCAGCAGCTCCTTTGCGCTTCGCTTCTTTTTTTCCTTTTATAGAGACATTTCTCTCTCTCTCTCTCTTTCCCTTTTTTTAATTATATATATATTATTAAACGTCAGGTCTCCTTGTTGTTCCAGATCGCGTACGTCCATCTTGGCCATTCCTGTCTACCTATCTATCTAATCTATGATTTCCAAACACCATTGGTGAATTCCCTTAGGATAGAGTCATGGCCGGAATATCCGGAACCTCTTCCCGCCGTCCCTCGGGTTCCAAACGTAAAAGAGTTTCCTCTTCACCCAGACGAGCCATTTCCAAAATCAAGAGGAACCACTTCAAGTCCAACTCCCGTTCCATGAAGAAGAACCTCAAGAGTTATATCTTTGACGATGAAGGTATTTTGTTTATAGTCCTTTCGCATAGCCTTTAGAGGACCACTGTTGTCATTTCCCTTTTCAGCTCTGAAACTCCGAATCCGGCAGTTGGAATCTCAAAAGGAGACATTGGATCACAAAATCCTGTATCTTGATCAAAAGCTGGATGGTAAAATTCTTTTTAAAAATCGTGAAGGACTTAATTATTAGCTCTACTTATTAATCTATCTATTCTTCATGTACGCTGCAGGACATCGTAAAAAGGAGGCAGTGCTCTACGAAACCAGGAAGAAATACATCAAGGATTTGAAGCACGCGGAAAAGACAAAGAACAAGCTAGAGAGGGAAGTGCAGCACCTCAATTTCAAAATGGGAGTTCTTAAGAAAAAGCTGAGTAAAATAGAGGGAGAGAAGTCAAAACTAGAGAGACAGCTTAACTGCTCAGGCCTATTCACGGATATGCTCAACAACTTTAAGGAGCTCTTTGAAACAAATCTACAGTGCTCCATTTGCTCCGAGATTTTCTTATTTGCCACTGTTATTACTTGTGGACACACCTTTTGTGAGGACTGTATTGAGGAGTGGACATCCAAAAAGAATAATTGCCCCATTTGTCGTGCAAATATTAAGGGAAAGGCAAGCAATGTCGTTCTGGATGAGCACATTGAGAAAATGGTGGAGCAGTTCTTTCCAGAGACGGAGAAAAAGTCACGGGAAGCTCTTGTACTTGAAAGGAAAACAAAAAAAATGAATCGTGTATCCAACATCAATAGCAGTAGCAAGGACTCATCTAGTGATTTATCAGATTCGGACGACGATGACGATGACGACGATGATGATGATGATGACGAAGAGGAAGATGTGATGAGGCGTCATCTCAGAGCCCTCACTCCTGGTGATGCCTATGAATTCACGGGTCATCCCATCATGACAGTCTCCTTTAATTCCTCATCAGATGATGATTCCTATTCTCCTCTTAGCGCAATCGAAGAGGAGGACGACCGCTCCGTGGCATCCAATTCTAGTAACTCTTCAACGGAGGGCTTCACAAGCTACAGTGAGGACTCTTCCTCGGATGAATGAATACATAAAGTTTTGTCCATTTTTTTTAATTTTTTTTTACTTAACAATGACTTCTGATGTGCTTATTATTATTTATTCAATCAAATAGTCGACTTTTTTTTCTTTTCTTTTTTTTTTTTTGGTAGCAACGAAATAATGAGAAAATACCTTGTCAGTGTATCACACGAAAAAACAAAAAAGCAAAAAAAAACATGAAAGTTTTATTTATCATCATTTTTTCACTTTATATACTCGGAAAGTTCTGTTAGAAAAGACTTCATTAAAATATTTCTTATATGCTCCACGGGCGTGTCGAATTTCATCACAAAATAGAGGATGAAGACTTTGTTTCAAGTGAGGAAGATCCTTGATACCATCGCTTGGAATCTACATGCATATAATGAATTATAATTATTAATCGGTTGTTAAAATTGAGTATTAGAAATGAATAAACTCACAAATCCATTCGTCAAATCCATTATCTCATTCAAGGAACAGCGATTGGATGGTGGAGCCAAGCAAATTGAATCTTCTAAAATTATGTAACTTGTGTCATATTTTCTTAAAATTTGATAAACTTCCTCTGGAGATAGTTTTGAGTAAATAGAGTACAACTTTTTTGTGGCATAAAAAGAAAATATTAAGTCATAAAGATGTGGAAATAAAGATTTGCTACGTTTTATTTTAAAAAAAGAAAACCTGTCATGACTTACTTCTTTCGTTCTCATTCGAAGGTCCTTATCCTCAAAATGAGGATGATTTGTAAGGCGTCTTGATGTGCAGAGTTTGACTCCAGCCAAAAGTTGCATACTTCCCGTAAAAACTGCATCCTTGGGAGTAAATTGCTTGATCCATTGCATGAGATCAACAGTGTCTGGATCGTGAAGTTCTCTTAGGTCCTCTAATTCCTCTCTCAGAGGTTCCTTGTGCGAAAGATACAGATGAAGAATGAGAAAGAGGAGGACCAAGTGTCTAACAAACTGGGTGAGGTTTTTCGAGGCTTTACTCTTTTCTTTCCCAATTAAATGGCTCATTAGAGCATTCCATAAATGAAAGTCGCAAATACAGGCACTCGCACAGATGAGGATATAAGGACTCCAGAAACACTTCATTCTATAGGTAGATAAGGCCAGGGCTCCCAAAATTATGGACATGCCTTAGTTAAATAAATGAAGAAAAATATTGTACAAATAGGTATTAAAGCTGTATGTAAAATCCATTTCACAGGTCTTACATATATGAAAAATAAACTCTGGCCTTTCCCCTATGTTGGTAAGGAATCGTAAATGAGTCTCTTCGTCGATTTTCTTAATGAAAGAAGTTGAGTTGCTCTTATTTTCCTCTTCCTTGTCCGTCTTTTTCTCTTGAGAGACAAGTATCCTTTTGGCTATTGTGAGAATGAAAGAACTCAATCCCAGGAGGAGGAGTAGCATATATAGGATAATAGATAAATTCGGCACAAAGGCATAGAGCTCTGAAATCGGAAGAGCTTGAAAAGCACTCAGGCACAAATATAGCCTTGTATCAAAGTTGGTCTGATCCGTAAACCCTAGCTTGCTCTTGATGAAATGAAGTATGTGATTGTCATCGTTCTGATCCATACCATACTAATGTAATATACAAGGATAATACGTGAGTAGCATAAATTCAAATTTAAAGGCACATATACTATACCTTAAGAAGCATATTAATGCAAATTGTGATAATTAGAGCAAGGACTATCTGCCCAATAGATCGCATGACATAAGAAATAAGCTCATTTACAAACCCAAGTGTGTGCATATGTGGCTCTTGAACATGCAGAAAGACAATTGCAACGGGGATGAATGAAAATACCAAGGAGCTCAGCACCATGGGTTGATAATACTGAAAGTACCAAGTTGACACAATAACGATAGAGTGAGATACTAGGATTTTAGTGATTTTATTTTTATCAATGATGCGAAATATTCCCAACATAAAAAGTACTCCAGACTCTAAAAGAAGGACAAATTGAGAAAATTGCCAGCAAATCGTGAATAGGATAGAGAGGCCGAAGTTAAGAACCAAATGAAGCTTCTAGAAAAAAATATAATTAAATAATAAATATATCAAAGAAGCTGGATGGAACGGACCTCATTTCCTTTGGGATTTAACTTTAAGTAGTAGCCAAGGGATGCGAATTGAAGAAAAATAAAAGGTAACGAAAAGTGTTCCCTCAAGGCAATGGTATATTCGACTCTCGTCACGTTGTTTCTATAAGAAAGAATAAAATGGTTATAAATAAGTATTTGCATTTGAAGCTTAAATAAGTTCATAAAAAATATACTCATTATCAAACCTAAGACAAACAACGTATGCAGATGTTAATATACCAGCAACCCAAGTTCCACTGATTCTCCAAGATATGAGATAAAATGCCATCATTAAAATTCCTTGTAACGCAAATGTGGCTTTTATATAAAAGAAAATCGGTTCGAGTCCAAAATCATAAATGCTGTAAATGATTCCCAAAAACACCTCCTATTAGGGGTAAAAAACCCAGACATGTTTAGAGAAAATAAAGCCACTCCTCAAGGAACAAACCTGATAAATGTTAAATCTGTGAAAGATATTAATTGTTTTGGTGTTCTCTGTAACATTGTCATAGCGGAGTTTATGCCAACCTTTTTCCATGGATGGGGATTCGACAAAGTCTTTAAAGTAGGAGTAGTAAAGACCTTGCTCCGTCCTGAATGAAATTTCCCTTAAAAGTTGGCTAACATTAGTAAACCAAGTTTGGTTTTCATGCAGAAGCTCTAAATAATCACTCCATTTGTGCCCAATATAAAGCATAACTAATACTCCAATTACTACATTGGCAGTCGATAGAGTCTTCATTTGGGATGTGAGTATGAAGTCCTTAGTCTGAAAGCAAGGAAAAAGGAAAATAAATCCAAGAAACTTTTCATCAGTTACAGAAACCTTGTGTCGTTGGACTATGGACTCTACAACTGGATTTTTATTGTTTGCCATCTCCTGTGACTGTAAGTTTCAGCAGTGTTTATGAATTATAAAAGAACTCTCCATGGAGACCTTGTATGCAGATTAAATATTTGTTATAATTTGGAACAAATATCATCCTAATAAATTTAACGTATGTATGCACATATAATATCGATGCAATGATTTGATGAAGGCAAGTAATTTGACTCCTTGAGTCCATAAATCAAAAGCCTAACACCTTTACATATACAATCACAGCATGCAAACCTTAAATATGACTAATAAATGAAATGACTTATAATAATTCGCAACCTACTATATTAATGTCCTCCTTGTTGAGAGCCGCCGAATCCAGCTTAGGATCGTCATCTTTTCTTACTTCCTCTTGGAGTACCTCATCGGTGTCCAAATCTAAATATGATAAATGCATGTAGACATCATTTTATAATCCAAATCAGGTGTATAGGACTCACCTCTTTGTCTTCGACGACGAACACCATTCGGAGAGGTTATAAAATCTCCCTCCTCTCGAGAGTAAAGCTCTTCATTGTCTCTATAGGATATCACGTCTGTAGTAACAGATCTTCTCACTGGAAAGTACTCATAAGTCCTGTGTTGATGATCTCCATAGTACTCATGCTCAGACTCTAGAGTACCATACTCTGAGGAGTATGGACCTTCTTCATTATAATCATCGTAACCAGGTTGTTGTTGCTGTTTGGAGCGGATGGTGTGAGGAGAGTCTCGATATTTGTACAAAACGTCAATTATATCATTCCCTGCATCCATGATCATATTAGAGTTACCATTCATAAATCATATAATTACATTATGATTATTATTGAATCCTTCTCAGTCTCTTTGTATTTGGAAATAATATGTAATAATGAAAGGGAATCAATTTTAAGGAAGGATTTTCAATTTCAATTTTTATGTATGTCACTGATATTATAATTATGTATAATGTATGTACATGGACTCCGTTATTCGTGAAATCCGGTCACTGGATCCAAAGTGATGAGCTAAGAGAAGGGCTATCCTGCTTTGGAGATGTACAAAATCTAATAATTCCTTTTCATCGCATTTTGTCATGTCTCGACTTGCTAGCTATTATATTATAAAATAATCAGAAAGAGGAAGGAGGAAGAAGGGATTTAAAGAGCCATCTGTCGGGGTTTTAAATTTCTCATGCATTGCATGCGTCTTTAAATTAAAAAAAATGACACTTGACCCTTTTATTTTTATTCATGACCCCTTAAATGTGTAATGATGATGGATCATAGTAAATGATTTCTACTCTAAATAAAATGAAATAAACTAACGAACCCTCAAAACTATGAAACTTGTTAAATCAATAATTCCTTCTATTGTACCCATTCATGGAACGTCGAAAATCCCTTGGTAGACGTCGAAGTAGCGTTATTCCTCCTGCAAGGAGGAAATCCTCTTGCATTATTGACTCTATCTCTAGAGAGATGTCAGTATATGCAAGCGAATTTGGAGAGGATTACATGGGACCCATTGAGTGGACAGAGTGGATTCGTACAAAGACTCCTAGTTTAGGAAGCGTTTATTTGATTCCTAATCCTAGTACAGCCTACTCATACAAACTGGCAACCGACAATGAAACAGCAATGTATTGCTCTCATTACTTGACATTGAGGTAAGGACACGGATATGATAGTGAAACGCATTCTTTATCCAATATTACTTATATATATATTATTTCCATAGTCCCACTGGCTTAAATGAATTCATTGGCTCCAAAATTTCCTTTTCCTCCCTTGAGAAATGGATCAATGAATCCATTCAATATGAGAAAATTCGTAGGATATCATTCTTTATGCAATTTCGAATTTCCAAATCATTTCGCACATGGAATAAAATTGTGAGGAAATCCAAGTTCCAAAGTGTCACAAAATACTTAATGGACAACTCATGTCTTTGGGGGAAACATGGAGCTCTCAGATCCTCGCTTTGTAAAATCATGGCTTTGATGTCTACTCTGACGGATATGGGAATTACTCTATTAGAAACCTCAAAAACATATATCCTTGAGGATTTCTATGAGATACAAGAGGAAAGAGTCGGTACTTTTGGCAGGGATCTTCAAAACTTTAGATCCGTAATAAAAAGGATCGTTTACGATGCATGCAAAGCTACATTTTCTCAGTGTGGATTTAGCCTTGATGATTATCGCATCGAATGCAATCACCTTGAACGTCAATTATCCGACAATACATCCCTCTCACCTGAGGCTCGATATGAAGTCCCTAAAAAGCTCACTTTTATTGAGCAGTCCAATAAACGACTTATATGCGAGAAACTTATATCTTTTGTTCATTTAGTGGATTGGATACTTCGTTTAGCCCTTTACAACTGTATAAAAAATACATTTGATTCCATACACATAGAAATGGAATCGAGATCCGCTCAATTCGTTATAGATGATGAGGAAGGGAAAAAGGGAAGTACAACTACATCCTCAGGGAGCGCTACACCCATGTTTCATGTTGTGTTGTCCATTCATGAAAATAAAATTGTTCTTGAGCCAACGATTCATGACTTTGAAGAGGTCTTTGAGAAGTATTTACACAAATTAAATGAGGCCGTCAATTCAATTCAGCTCATTATCCATGACAATGATTTAAATCCCTTTACACGCCCGTACCTCTATGGTAAAATTGACGAATCCCTAATTCAGATCCCAGGAGAGATTTTAATAAGTAACCATGAAAGCTCCATCAAGAATATTATCAAAGCAGTATGCAACACCCTTTCCAAGTCTTATATCATCTGCAAAACCATCTTTGATCCATATGAGAAGACTTGCAATGAATTTTCCGAGTATCCTTCAACAGCATCCCAACAAGACAACTCAGAAATGGCCGTATCGACAGATGTTGAGCAGTTGAAGGGAGATATGCACTCTCTAACAACACAACAAAAGAACATAAGGGAACTCAAGGATTCATTTTCATTGGGACTCTTCAAGGCAGATTTCCGTCCCTTTAAGCGCCGTCTTCTCCCTAATATATCAAAGGCATTTTCCAAGCTGCAAGAGGCTCTCCCTCAGCTAGGGAGAGAGAAAATCTCCTCCTTGATCAAATGCATAAAAGAAGTGGTGACTCTCGCAGAATTTGAACCAGACTCTGCCAAGGACATGGTGGAACAAATGAACACCCTATCTGAGCTGAAAAAGGAATATGAGGATATACAGGACAAATACGACGATATCCTCAAAGTTTTTGCAATCATGGAAAAGATTCCTCTTCCAATCCCCCCCGAGGATGGAACGGCTATCAATAACCTCAAAGCATCAATGACATCCCTAAACACCATTATCGGGAAGAGAGAACAAAGAGAGGCCAGTAAAATAGAGCGCTTAGGTACGGCACTTCAAGAGGAAGAAGATATTCTCAAGACTCAAATCAGCGTGCTCTTAAATGAAATCAAAAGTCCACACTTGACGGAAAGTAGCTCATCAGCCGAAGATACTCAAGAAATTCTTTTGAAACATAGAAATGGGCTAAGTAAACTAGAAGAGAGGGCCAATGTCTACAAGAATTACGAAATTGAATTTGGATTCCAAATTACAGAGTACTATGAAATAGTTGATGCAAATAAAATCCTAAGGTAAGCCTTAACTTCCTACTTGATAGTCCTACTATTTTACTATTAGTAACTTAGTCTAGTTTAGACACATAAATACGCGCATTCATCCATTGATAAAATCGTTTAACATCAGTCAAATAATCAATCCCTCCCTCTCTTAACTCGGCCCCTTCTCCCTCTCTCTCTCTCCTGATTTGAACCAGCAGCTTCTCTGAATATTTACTTTATTATCAATATTAACATTAACTACATCTAACAACGCTCGGCCCAGCTACCTCCCTCCCTCCCTCCTTTTCATCGCTAAAAATCAAATGAAATAAAAGTAAAAGAAAAATTAAGGAGGAGAGAGAAAGAGGATTTTGGCTGAATGGGGCTGTGCTTTTCCTTTTACTCTTTGTATATTGATTTATTATTCCCGGAAAAGTTCCGGACACTAATAGAAGAACCAGAATGATTTATAAGCTTCGAATTAAAAATGATGGATATGGAGAGACTAATGTGATTCTGTAGGAGAATCTCTTTATAAGCCCTTGGAGATGAGCACTGAACTACTGTTCCGGAACAAAGAGAAGCCGGATGCACGTGCCCTGAGGAAGTTAAAAATATATATATGTATTCCCCTTTATATATAAATATATATCTATATGTGTAATATATATGTATAAATAAATAAATGTATACATATATAATATATATGTATATGAATATTTATATATATATAATATATATATATTTATTTATAATCATGGACCTATGGATTTGCAAACCTTAGTCCCTGATTGCGAATGGAAATGTATGCTGAAAGGATGGGGAATTGTTTAGTTTTGAGACAGGAGGGCAGGAGGATAGGGCAGGAGACAGCAGAGGGGGCGACTATTTCTGTTGGTGCTACTCTAGTATATAGTGCTAGAACGTCTAGGAACTTAGAATTGATTTTTTTGTTGTATGTTAAGAGTAAGTTGAACTACGTAGCATTCTCATTGCTTTGCATAGGATAGGGACGCAATCGAAATGGAGAATCATCCCAACATTCCTCCTCCTCCGCCTCCACCGATCCATATGATAGAGTCCTATGGATACAAGAAGGAGTTCAAGTGCCAGTATTGCCATAAGAGTTTCGAGAAGAGGATATGCGTGAATCGCCACATCAAGAATGTTCATGAGGCGACCCGAGAGTACGTGGAATGCTACCTCTGCCACAAGAACTTTGCTCAAAAGCACTATCTCGCCACACACATCAAGACAGTGCACCATGGAGTCAAGGAATTCAAGTGCATGTACTGCGAAAAGGAGTATGGTCAAAAGTCCCAACTGAATCTCCACGTCAAGACCGTGCATCAGCGCATCCGCGACTACGCCTGTCCCCAATGCGACAAGACCTTCGCTAAAAAGGATACTCTCAAGTTCCACATGAAAACCGTCCATCAAGGTATTCGAGAATTTAAATGTGAGGTTTGCAACAAGTCCTTTGCTCTTAAAACAGGACTTCAAAGCCACGTTGATACAGTTCACAAAGGCATCAAGAAACACAAGTGTCAAGGATGTAACAAGCCCTACGCCCTAAAGCAAGGCCTCAAACTACACACCTGTAGTCATTCCAAGGAACAGGGATCCTCTTCCAGCTTCTCCTCATCCTCCTCGCACGATTCTCCTCCTACACAAATCGAAATCAAGCCCACCTATGCCACCCTTAATCCTACGACTACTAAAGTCGCTTTCCCCGCCCAGCATATACAAAATCAGCCTCCTCACAACATCAAGTTTGATTATCCTTATGCTGTTCCTGTATATACCAAAATGAATTACTCTAAATGAGTCATTCCCTATCCTTCATCCCCACCCCACCCCACCTCTCCTTAACCAACCCTCCCTTCCTACCCACACATATCCCCCCCATCCCCCCCCCCACCCCACACTAAATAAAAATGTGAATAAAAGTCTATCTCTTCAGGACTTGAAAAAATAATCTTAATGATAGTTAATCATAAGAATCCATTTTTTTTTCTCAAAAAGAAAAATCCCTTAAACATACATATACATAGTTTACATAATAATAATAATTATTAATTAATTAATTAATAACTTTGCAACAATCTACATATAAATAATTTACTTTACTTTTTTTTTCATCACTTTCCGACAACCTTTTTGGGGCTGTGATTCCAGTTATGTACATAAATTATAAATAAGTATATTTTACATATATATACCTATTTATGCAAAACTTTTAATTATTTTTTGTCTCCTCCAAAGTTTGTCTCTATCTAATAATCCTTTCGTTTTGTTCTGTTTGTTCATTTATGGATAATAAATTATAATTATTAATTAATTATGAGTAGATGCATTGATTCACTCATGTCCCCGTACGCTCCTTCCTTTCACTCTCGTTTGCCATTATAGTTCCATTGAAAGACTATGGAATCGTGTAGAAGATTGGGAAAATCGTTGTAAGGAGTGGTATTTGATCGAGTTTCCTAAACTAGACGTGGAAGTTTGCTACGACTATACCAGAAAACTTGTCGAAGAAATACTTGAAATTAGAGAATCTCTAGGTACTTATATTCCTTAAATATTCATAGTTCATCCCCCTAAAAAACACTGTTTTTCATTCCCTTAAGGTAAGGAGAATGAGGTTTTATCGAAGCTGGAAGAAGAGGTCACAGGGCTTAAATCCAAGATACCTTGTATTAGGGATCTTAGATCTGGATCCCTCAGAGCTCGCCATTGGAAAGTGATATCTGAACTCATTGGCATGGAAGTAGTAGAAAGTGATTCTCCCGTTGAACTTACTCTTGAATCCTTGGACCAGTATGCCGTATATTCTTATCATGTACGTAAATCAGTTTCCTAAAGTATACAAGATCAATAATATCTAGTATCTTAATAATAATTATAACGATAATACTTCTCTTGTCTTTTTCATTGACTTCCAGAAGGAAATATCCAAGATTACAAAGAGTGCTGTTGAGGAAGAAAAGTTGGATAATTTAATACGGGAATTAAATTATACTTGGACAAAAACCCGGGTTGAAACGCGGGTACGCCATGGAATTTTAATCGTGGGTGGTTTTGATTTTCTATTCAATACGCTGGAGTCGAGCTTTATGACTCTTAGACAATTGGGAAAGTCTAGATATTTAGAGCAATTCAATGAGCGTCTCTTGATGTGGAGTGGGAAACTGGAATTTGTGAAGGCTTTTATTGAATTGCTCGAATCTGTTCAAAATCTTTGGGCAATACAGGTGATTCTCATTATTTTTATAATAATTATTAATTCTAATAATGTTCAAATATGTATCCATGTATGTCACTATGTTCTACCAATAGGATGTTCCATTTTCATGCCTCATGTTCAAGGAAGAACTTCCCTCTGTGCACGAATATTTTCAGTGCACAAAAGCTAACTTTGTACGGGCGATGAACACCGTAATAGAGTCTCCAAATATTCTGGAATCCTTTCACAACGAGGATAATTACTTCATTCTAACAGACATTAAACTTCATTTTACAAAATTAGAGTCTCATCTCTTAGACACTTTGAGAGCCACTAGATTATCTTCTCCTAGACTTTTTTTCCTGAGCGATGAAGAATTATTAAGGCTACTTGAGCATTCCATCGGTAATATATCTGAACTTAATCCATATTTGTCCCTCATGTTTACATCAGTTCAAAGTGTCATCTTCGAGGAAAGCGATTCTCATGAAGGGGTAAACATATATTCATCAATAGCTTATCATTTATTTTTTACCCGAATCCTATGATTCCAGTGCTATAATCCTTACATCACTGGAGTTTGTTCCAAAGAGGGTGAGAAACTAATGTTTGATGAGCCGGTCAAAGCAAGGCTTGATGTGCCTCACTGGTTAAAAACTATTGATGGGGATATTTATCGCACATTACTACTCGAATTACAGAATATCATGGGAAAAGGTAATAAATCGTTTCCTGAAGTATGGAAAGATACCAGCTATTTGGCTCAGAGTCAGTCCAATGCTGCTCACGTATTTTGGTCATGTAATCAGGACATTAACTTAAAGGAATTAAAAGAACATTGCATTCAATCCATCGATAAGAATACATCAAATCCTTCTCTAAGAATCAAGGAGGCACGAAAGTTACTACAAATACTCTATTACGAGCAACATCAGTCTAATCATGATTTTGTACAGTATGTCTATGTGGATCATCGTTTACAAGTAAATGTATTTGGAAGTTCAATTCAATATGGAACTGAATATCTTGGGTATAATCTTCCCTTCACTCCTGAGCTATTCTTCCACTGTCCTTCCGAGCTGTTCTATGAATTTGGAATTTCTCAAAACGTTAAAACTCAAAAATTACTGGCAGAACTCAGTGGAAAATTCTTTTTCTCTTTGTCTCATTTTAATCCCGACTTGAGCTTTCAAAATATAGTATTAGGCACTCTCAAATTAGGCTCTTGGACCTTTTTGAGAGATTTTGAACATGTTCAAGAAGAAAATGTTTTATTTTTGAAGGAAATCTCCATTTACTGTCAACTCATGATGAAAGAGAGTAATACCAATCCTTCCAAAAGGTTTATAAATATTGGCGGCTATGAAGTACCCATGGGAATGTTTCCGCGCTTAAGAATGGACTCAAGCAAGTGGAAAATTGGGCGAAATTTTGTGTCACTCATTCAGCTTGATTTTAAAATGAGATTAAGTCTTGAGTTTGTCAAACAAGGTCACTTGAAATATGAGTCTTTAATCAATAAATTGGTGAACATTTCTAGTTTACTTGAGCCCTTCTGTAATGAAAATATCGAATATCAAAATAAGATAATGAGTGTTTTAGGACAGTGCGATTTTAAAACAGAAACAGATTTTATTTACTATTGCGTGGACAAGGTCAAGATCTTTGGCGAAATAAAGAGTAGCATCGAACAAAAGGAGTTAAGTCACATTTTAGGGGAGTCCTGGATGGAAAAATTTAGAGCTTCTGAAGCAATTAGCTCGAAATTGGATTCATCTTTTGAATGGATTGTTTTAAATGCAACTGAGTTGCAATCAGCTGTAGAAAACTTTACCTATACGATTTTAAATCTTCCAGAGTCTAAGATGAAGCAAAAGACATTATCATTGTCACTAAGATATTTAGAGAATCAGGTAGTGTTTAAAATTGAAAAAAGTGTATACTCAATGAATATTTGTTTATTTCAATTTATAGGGATACTCTATCATAAAGACATGTCCAGTCTCTCAAATTTTGCAGCCATGCCTTCACTCGTATATTAATTCCATCATTGAAACATCCAATGGAAACGTGGTATTCCTTTTACACGGACCTTGGAATGAGGAATGGAGAATCTTTATTGGAAAAGTCATGATGTGTCATCCTAATCTGAGGTTTATATTGAGTGAGGACAACAAGAGTGAGGAATGGGGATCAAAGCGGAGCGTTCAACTTATTTATAATGAACTTGAAGAATTCAAAATTATTGGGCGTGAACTCTCTCATGAAGATTTTGATATTATGTATAAATCCTGCATTTTGATCAGCCAATACATATTAAATGAACTAAACGAGTATGTCGAAGCCATTTGTATTATGTCTTTTGCAATGAATTGGTATCAGCAAAAGCGAGGTGTTGATGTGCATAAGTCCTTATTTATCTCGAGTGCTTTTCATATCAGTATTAAAAAGTCTGTTGAAAAGTTACATCGATTCTTCATAGAAATATTGGGTGTAGATCCTGGAATTGAGGATTTAAAGGACCCCTTTGATGCTCATCAGCTCGCGCTGAAATTTAGTTTTGGAGTTAAAAGGGTTGAACCAGAGTTCTATGTTCCGAGTAGAGAACAAAGTAAAGTCATTATGTATTTAAAAACTTGCATAGAATATAAATTGAGCGTTCTTTTGTGTGGAAAGAGAGGATCAGGAAAGAGCACAGCCATTAGGAAAGCTATGAAATATCTATATGATGATAAATTTGAAACTTGTATCATAAACATGTCTTCCTCTCAAGACAATGAGCTCGAAAGGGATTTTTTTGTTAAAGAGGATGCATACATAGTGGATAAGATGAGGTGTAGTGGACATCGGGTTCTGGTTTACATATTAGAGTCCTTTGACATTTGGAATAAAAAGCATGTGTATTTCCTGAGATCTCTTCTGGAGAAGTCAAGGCTCCTTTGGGATAATAGCACGAAAAGAATCGTACCTCTTACTTCAGATAAAATTGTTACAGTTGTTGAAGTGACTCTCGAGTCTTCCAATCCCAATGCTTATAGAGATTCCATTGAAAGAATGAATCAATTCACCAGAGATTTACACCCTATTCATCATCGCAAAGATGAGAATGAAAACGAAATGATAACTAAAACAATTTTAGATAAGTTCATCACTGACTTTGAGAAAGATGTATCTGAAACAAGTACTTCCATTCCATCACTTATTAACTCTATTCATGAAAGTTTTAAGGCACATCATCCAGAGCGAGTATCAGATCATAATTTATTCCGTGTTTTAGGAGGGATATTATATGCGGATCCGGAGATATTTGTCCGTGGTAAGGACTTTGGTAATCATGTCTATAATGAAATGCGTAATGAATATAACGGATATGGCGAATTCATTTATGATAAAGAAAATATCATTGATTCAAAGTTCTCTGCCAAAAGGGATCTAAAAGATGTTTCGAGTTTTAAGGATTCGATTTCGTATTTTTATCTGGAAGATGGATTTATTAGAATTAAAATGATATCTCTAAAAGATGCTATGCAAAAATTTAGTAGTGCCTATTCTGGTATTAAGGGAAAGACTTATAATACGAGACTTGTATTCTCAAAGTCCTTCACGTATCTTATATCCAATTTGATTCGTTCTATCAATAGATATGGTGAAGTCCTTTTATATGGGAAGTCAGGTCATGGAAGAAGATCCTGTGCTGAGTTTGTAGCATTTTTCCTTGGTATTCGTCTGGTCGAGGTTCCAGGATCAACTGAATCATTTTTAAAACAACTCAGGAACGCATATGTTGATGCCAGTAATGGAGAAGTAGTTCTTCTTCTCGTAAAATTGAAAGGTTTGAGCAATGATACGATTCAAATACTTCGAATTATAGAAGAGATTCGTTTCTATGGAGAATGTCATGATCTTTTGAGTGATAGCGATATGAATGAATACTTGTTTGACACAGATTCCCAACAGTATGAGGCCAATTACAATGAAAAGACATATAAAGTATATACCTATTAATTTATATTTTTATACAAATTGATATGTAAATTGATTCTAATTCTTTCATCTTTAGGATGCCAAGATGGCTCTGCATGAGAGTATACGAGAGGATTTACACTTTTTCATTTGTGTTGAAGATGAGAGCGTTCATTCATATATTATGAAATACCATCCATTTCTAACTCAACGATGTGGTCATCATGAAATAGATTATTGGAATGATGATACTCTGAGATCTATTGCTGAAGATCGTTTCTCTGGAATGGAGTTGGGGGAAAAATTTCCTTTGAGTTTGGCTCTCCCATCACTGTCCACTGTATCAATGAATATGCAAAAGATAGCAGTGCCATTATCAAGGTCTAAAAATTCATTTTTGAATTATTTAGATGCAGTGAGAGTCTTTCCTAGCTTATACAAGCCTATATTCGATCACCTCAACAACGAAAAAAAGGAGCTCTCCTCAGGAATAGCTCAAATATCAAGGGCTAATGAATTAATTCATAAGCTGAGCGACGAGATATCCGGGCAAGAACCAGAGGTTCTTCGTATATCCTCTGAAATAGATAGATTGCAAAAAAGAATTTCTCAAGAAATGTCTAATTTAGAAAAAGCTTCAAAGGCTTTCCGTAAAAAAGAAGCTGTTGCTCGTAAAAGATCCGAAGAGACGAAAGAATTAGCTCTAGATGCACACCAATCAATGGAGAGAGCCCTTCCTGGTCTTGAGTCTGCAATGGCTGGATTGCATGCTCTTGATAAAAATGAGGTGAATGAAATCAGGAGCTTCAAGAATCCTCCAGAGGCTATTCAACAAGTTATGGAAGCTGTTTGCATATTATTGGGACATAAGTCTGATTGGAATGGGGCTAAGGCTCTCATGTCTGATTATTCATTTATACAAAGACTCATCGAGTTTGACAAGGATAATATCCCAGAGGCTACACTCAAAAGGATCCGCCGATTCTTTGATAATCCTAAATTCATACCTGAAGATATTGGCAAAGTCTCTAAAACGGCATGTACTTTGTGCATGTGGGTCAGGTCTGTTGAACTCTACGCAACTATATTTAATTCTATTGAGCCAAAACGAATCAAACTATTGCAATCAGAATCTGAACTTGTGGAGGCCATGGGAGCTCTTCGAGCAGAAACAGACAGGGTTGCCCATGTCGAAACTAGCCTCAATAATTTGCAAGCAAGTTTGATGGTAATTAATGGAGTATTATACACAGATTGCACGCTATATAACATTTTCTTTCTCTTTTTACTTAGGATCGAACAAAGAGAAAAGAGACCATTTCAAACAATCTTGAAATTACGAATGTTCATTTAGAGCGAGCTGAATATCTTTCTTATTCTTTAGAAGAGGAATGCACGCGTTGGAAGTCTCAATTAGAAACTACGGAGAGGAGACTTCGTAATCTCATTGGAAATGTACTTCTTCAGTCATTTGTGGTAGGTTATTGTGGAAATTTAAGTGAGGAGACCCGAACACAATTACTCGAGTTATGGAAGGGATCCTTATCCGAGTTTGACATTTGCTATTCCGCTGATGAAAATGAATTTTATAATTTTAAATTGGATGAGAAAAAAGAGTTTCAACGTTGGTACGAATGCAAGTACTTCCTTCAAAATTCTCTTGTCGCAAAATTTACAAACAAGTGGCCATTTTATATTGATCCAAATAATATTGTTTTTAACGAAGCCATCCATCTCAATGGACAGACAATCATACATTCCTCTGATCCAGAGTTTTGTTTAAAATTACGATCTTCTCTAAACAATGGGAGTCCTACTATTGTTAAGGATTTTAATTTTGATTATCCACCAGACTTTAAAAACGTGTTTCAAAGAAATTTGTATGAAAAGGTTAGGGTATTCGTGGGACTGATTGGGATACCCAAGATGCGAAAAGACGTAAGGGTCAAATTGGGACTGAACAATTCGGAAGAGGTGGCAGTTGGGAATAAATTTTATTTATATCTACATTCTGAGGATAAAACATTTGGAGTTGAAGATGACAAAATCAATGCTATATCCTATAATCTCACAAGGGAGTCCCTCTTTTTGAAATTAAGAGATGATTTGATCGCAAAGATGGATAAGCAATTCTCTGAGGAGCATGAACAGCACATTCAAATGATCAAAGATAAGACGAATAAAGTAAATGAAAAAATAAGAAATGTACTTCTTGTATTCGTCAAGTCTAAAGATTCAATGTTGGAGGACGATAGATTGATTACTTCATTAAAGGTTATTATTTTAATTTTTAGTCCCATCTAGTTAATATGTCTAATTTTACGTGTTTTTATATCCGTTAGGATGCGAAAGCCTTAGTTTTTGAAAATGTTAACGAATTGAACGTACTCAAAAAAAAGTTTACTGAAATCCTTGTTCCCAAAATTAATAAGTTCTCCGAGTTCGCCTCACAACTCACAGCATACTCTACTTTTTTGGATAAGTTAGCAGAAATGGAGCCCATTTATATTTTTTCTCATCAGAAAATTTTGAATGCTCTCCATGATACCATTATCTACGAAGATATTGTCAATGAAATAATAGATGCTATAGCTAAAGAGATCATATATGTCCTTTGCTCGAAGCAAAAAGTAATATTTAAAAGGGCCACTCAATGGATTAAAAGGCTTAAGCCTGAAGATGCAAGTCATTTTGTGGATAAAGTTATTCCAAGGGCTCTTACAAATCAGGTATTAGAGAGTGATCTGGAAATATGTAGGATCTACGCACTGGAGGAGGATATTTCATCATGTGGGGATATTGGTAAGAAATAGTACAACATTATCATATGGGCACATAAATCTACGTTTCATTTTTTATTTTATTTATATCATTGTATAGATTCATTAAATGTGTTCCACTATATTTCAACACTTTCCAAGAAACATCCCATAATCTTAATTGAAGAACGAGGTGAAGGCTCATTAAATATCATTATGGACTTGCATTACCAACAAAGTTTAAAAATCCCTTTTAAATACTTACCTTTGTCTCAATCAATACCACCGAGTCCATCATATATCAATGATATTTTGAGAATGGCTAAATGTGAGAAAACCTGGGTTATCATTGATGGACTCTCATCACTTGATGCCATACTCAATAAATTAATAATACCAAGCATTGAAGACGATTTCCGATTATTTGTACTAGGAAGCCATGGAATTAAATTAAATTCAAATAAAGCTCTCTCAAAATTTAAAATGATTTGCTGTGAGTCTCCATCCTTCACGTCAGATCCTCTCTCTCACAGGAACTTTTATGAAAATAGGTTGTCATTCTGGAAAAGGAACATTCATCAAATAGACTTCTTCATTAGAATATATCAGTGGAGTCTTAAAGAAGTGGAACACAGGGATGAGAGTGAGTCGAATTTGGAAAAGTTAAAATTAATGGTTCAAAAATTTGATCAACCTCTCAAGAGTGAACTTGATCTAAGTGCCATTCACGATTATATCAAATCAGTATTTACAAAATCATGCGACTTAAAAGTATTAAAAGGATTTATTATTGACTGATAACTACAATTTAATTTGTAACTCATTTCGTATGCATGTATGCTAATAAAAATTTCATTGAAATGCTAAATATAATATGTTAATAACTGACATAGAGTTCATTAATACTGCTTAGACTTGATTACCAGGTAACGTGACTCCATTTTGTCGAATAATTATATGACTAGCGACGATCTGGAAAGATATATATATATATATATTATCAAACCATTTGAATAATAATAACAATAATTATTACCCCATGTTCTATACATTCTTTATTCGTCTTTCCCAAAATGATTCCATAGAGATATCCTGCAATAAAGCTATCCCCAGCTCCAACCGTATCCCTGATTTCATCTTTTGGAATACTTTTAACAGGTACTCTTAGTTTCTTTTTCCTATCCAGATCCAAACAAATGATATCCCTTGGACCATCTGTAATGATTACAAGACGAGAACCCTGAGATATCCTCGCTCCACCAACTTCTTCTCCATCTTTAGCCTCCAGGGTAAAGTCCATATCTTCCTGAAGGAAATCAATTCCTTTCAACCCATATTGAATGGTTGTATTGTTAAATGCTTCGAATTCATATGCATTTCCAAAGAGAACATTAACTTGTGGAAATATACTCATTACATTCTCCACATACTCCTTCTCTCGACACACGTAGCTTCCACACAGATTAAAAGTAAAAATTTTATTGCTTGAGTGACAGAGTCTAGAAAGGTAGTTGGAGGCTTCTGGTGAATGATTGAGAAAGAAACCTTCCACATAGATCATGGGAATGTCTTTTAGGAGGGACTCATGTTGAAGGAGATGCTTTAAGGAGTACTCGTTTGCAGCACCAATATTGGCAACAAGGGTTCTCTCTTGTCCATTTGCAAGAACAATGCAGTGACCCGTTAATGAATCCTCAACTTCACGTAACCTAAATACATTCATTCATTATAAGAAAATAGGATTCATCATAGATATGATGTGTGTAATCTGTTTGTATGTACATACAATTGCGCATATTTAAATAATATTTATATGTATGGAGTCAGTACATAATTTAATTCGCTTTTAAATTAACGTATATAATAAATGATTTACTTTGTACAACATAATATAAAAGCAGCAAAAATTTAAATTGAGTTTAAAAAAGAGATTGATTGTTGATATACATCATCGTATCACAATGATAAAGAGATTTCCTTTAATATGTCTCGTCATCCCTGATGAGCACAACTCAATATGTAATTGAACACTTTATAAAATATCACATAAAGGAACATGCAAAAAAAAAAATCCTTCAACTATTGAACAACAACACAAAATGAGGATTAAAAAAAATAAAATCATCATCAAATGGACTCAATCGAACATACTTTGATGCCTTCCCAAAGAGCTCTCAAGTTTCCAGTCTGAGTAACAACTGCACTTTTACAGACTTGCTCTGATGATTCTGACACAAAATTTTTCATATCAACTAAAAGTAAATTACTATCGATGGAAAGAATCCCTGTGGTGTAAATACTCTCAGAGAGATTTGCCAATTTAGGAACACGTGCAGAGGCTGTCAATAACTTAGACACGGCATCCCCTGTGAGTATATAAAAACGATTTGATGTAAAATGTGGGTAATGGCTCCAAGGCCATTCCCTTTCTGACAAATAATTGGCTCCACCTCGGGATCGGTCCGGTACTGCATACTTTTTAAGCTTTCCGTAGATACGATTACTCGCATATGTCTCTTGAGCTAGGAGGATCCTGAGAATATTCATATTAACTAAAATGTCTGACTCTATTCTCACAATAAACTGGGAAAATATCCCTCGGGAATGGAGCCAAAAGAGCATGGATGTATCATTATTTGAGCTCAACATGTCCTTAAAACGAAATTCTTCAGATACAAGTGACATGGACCAAGTATCATTTGGGGTACAAAATATGTATCCCTCCTTTGGATGCTGCAGATCCTGGATCCAAGTCTCTCTCAGTCTTTGACGATCCCTGTAATGCTTTGCAAATATAATGAACAAAACATCATATTCCTTCAACTTTAATTCAGGCTCAATGGAGTATTCATAGTCAGAGTAAATGAGTAATTCGTTTTTTGAGCCTTTGAGAGCAAATATGGGAAAATCATGGTTCTGAATCCCAGTTAAACACCAAAAATAATTTAAATAGTCCTCCAAAAATAGTTTGGCATCCACATGGGACTCATGTTTGTCCCTATAGGTACAGTTATTTATTTGAAAACTGTTGGACACGTAACGGGACTTTTTTTCCATCCAAGGATTTGAAGGAAAATGAAAATGCGACAAATCCTTTAGAGGAAGTTCTCGTATGGAACTCAGGGTCCCATGATGTGAACTCTTATAAAAAAAGAACCATATCCATAAAACATTGAATAGGGTGAAGAGAAATACGATCTTTAAAAATCCTTTGATGAGAACCATTTTATCGGAACTATGAGTCTCAACTACTAGGTATCGTCGTATACCTGCTATGCCTGGCTTTATAATATATGTATTAAATCTACGAACAGCAGTGAAAATAATTTTTTTCTCATATTGTTTTCTATAAGTTATTTACGACTTATAGGATGCTAGAAAAATAGAAAATTTCTTTCGGGAAATTTTCATCCACTCTTTACGTACCTTGTGGATACATTGTCTTTAACGCATAATTTCTTCAAATTGAAATGCTGTTCGTCCATTCCAACGGATCCAAAAAATAATACAGCCCCTGGAGGGTGAGAATGCAGCCACTGAAGGACTCGACATGTGTTCAAACTACATCCACCGGGTGATATCGTTATTTTACCATGCCTAAATGTCAATTTTGATAATGTTATGTATAATTATAAGCTCCTGAAAATAAACGAACCTTACCAATTCATTGCATCATGGAATAGACCGGATTGAATAGTGTCTAATTCCATAACATCATGCTTTAAAAGATCATATTTGTTCACAAAATTCTTCTCTTCCTCATCATTTACGTATAGAATGAAATCCAGCAACGGATTTCCAAAGGCTGCCAGAATAGGTGCCGATTCCATTACTCACATCGATGAAATGAGATATTTTGTTTTGTTTTATAAAAGTTTATTTTATTATATATATATACTTAAATGACGCAATCTCATGCCTCAGTAAATACATATATAACAATAACGGATGGAAAGCCAATCCTTTCTCTTCCCTGATCAATTCGTCATCTCATCTCATCTCTGCTTTTTCTTTTGTGCAAAATATGACTTGAAATCCAAGGATTTATATGAAGGAAATGATTATATTTTGTACTATCTAAAAGGATGGATAGTCATCATAGAAAATAAGGTACTAGGGACTACTCTTTGAATGGGACCCAGAGAGTCGTTCCATCCAATTCACTTTCGTTCTTTTCATGAGACATTTTTAATTTATTATATTTCATCATATTTGATTATATATCTAATTTCGCTTTTCTTTTTTAAAACAAAAAACGTACTCTCTCTGGCTCTCACGTCATACACGTACGTTCTACAGCCTTTCGATCGTGAAGGTCTCTCCTCTTTTGCTCTTCCTTTAAACAATTTATAATATAATATTAATTATTATCTAGCTAGCTAGTATTCCTTCTTGTTAAACGAACAAACACTATGAATATTACATGTAGAATATAATATAATTATCTACGTATTAACAAATTGATAAAACTCCTTCCAAAATCCCTCTTGTACTTATAATTCAGCTTGGAATTTAGTTAAACCACAATTCTCAGTAACAGTTATCATTTTATTTCCTATTTGCAACTCGAGATAACTGTAATTCCCATGATATTTTATGATATTAAGACATATATATATATATATATTACGTAATTGCATATTGAATATATAAAAAAAATGCAATTCAATCTCCTTATCATGATGGAAGGTACTTTGGACAAATTCTATAGAGGAATATTTGCACAAAATAGCAAATACTACTTAAATTGTCATTTGTAAAATATCCTGTTCATACGTAATGTAATAATAACTTATTAATAAGTGTTTCAATAATAAAGTAGGTTGAGTGATTGATTATTTAGTTCAGAGAGAGTACTGATATACTGATATCAACTGAAAGAAGTTGCAAAGTTTTGGCCTTTCTTCTTCATTGTAGTCCGCTATATAACATGCGCATGCATGCAGGAGTGAGCTCCTGCTGCTGATGCAAAGTATTATTTAGGAGTATGTGGAATTATAATAGTGTGGCAGAGTTGGCATGTAATACCAAATCCTAGTAAGGTGGTGGTGGACGGACTTCTACAGTTCTAACTTCTACTATGTAACACAGTACAACTTACATAGTCTATGTTGTACTAGTACTGTGTCTATACAATAATAAAATAACTGATGATGATTATTTATTTATTAATAATAAAAGGAGGAGTAGGAGGAATGAAATAAGAAGTAAAGCTGAGAGAGAGAGAGAGAGAGAAGAAAAGAGGAGAAGAAGAAGAGAAAAAAGAAGAAGAAGAAAAAAAAAAAAAAAAAGGGGAAATAATTTTTTTTATTCAGTAATATTCCTTCTTCGATGAAATAGCACTTTGCTCAAATTGTTTTTCCCTCTTTCTTCCAGCCTATTTTTTTTGAATTCCTGGATCTAAGGAAGTGTTATTTCGAAAGAAGTGATTCCAGGGTTTTTTTTAATCAAGTGACGTTTAGCAACTCCTCAAAGTGAGTGGATTCTCCTCATAGCAACATCGCTTCACACGGCAACATTCCTAGACATTCATTTGATTGTCGTTCCTCCTAATTCCTTCTCTCCAAGATGTCGGCCGCTGTAGGGGTGGCGGGAAATCAGGGAATGGAGGCCCTGATCCCCATTGTCAATCGGATGCAAGATGCCTTCACTCAACTTGGAGTTCATATGAACATCGATCTCCCACAAATTGCCGTTGTGGGAGGACAATCCGCTGGAAAGTCTTCCGTGTTAGAGAATTTCGTCGGAAGGTCCGTTGCTTCATTCACATTATTATCATCATCATCATCACATGACCTCCCTCCCTGTCCCCCTGGCTCCCTCCTTTCCTTTATTCCCCCTTAAGAAAGCTCCCTTTTGAGTCTAGTAGTTCCATCATAAGGGAGTTTAAGAGCGAGCGAAAGAGAGAAATTGAGAGAGCGATAAAAAATGTAAAAGAAACATGACTTAAAAGGTCTCTTTTTTGCTTTTTTTCTTCTACTTTTTCTGTCGATTCTCTCGATCGATTCCCCCTCCTCCATGTTTCAAATTCATATATACATAAACTAAAGTCTCATTTGCACTCCAAATGCGAATTTGAATCGTTGATTAAATGAATGAATGAGCCCCAAGTGATAAGGGTCATGATGATGATATCCTATTCTTAATGAAACGCCCCTATAAATAATATTTTTATAAATATCTTAAATTTACATCTTATGCTGGACAAACACTTCTAAAGGGTTACATATTATTTCTTTATTTCCTAGGGATTTCCTTCCTCGAGGCTCTGGCATAGTGACTCGCCGTCCTCTAATTTTGCAACTCATTAATTCTCCTCAAGAATATGGAGAGTTTCTGCACGCCAAAGGGCAAAAATTCATGGAATTTAATCTCATTATGAAAGAAATTGAAGAAGAGACGGATCGAGTTACGGGCTCGAACAAAGGCATTTCAAATTTGCCTATAAATTTAAGGGTATACTCTCCAAATGGTAATTAGTTGATCTTTTTTTTATTCAAGACATATATATACATATATTTTACTACTTACTACAGTTATTTACTCACAGAACCCTTAAATCAATTTCTCTTTTTATAGTTTTAAATATCACTCTCATCGATTTACCGGGTTTGACTAAGATCCCCTTAGGGGATCAGCCCAAGGATATAGGAGATCAAATTAGAGATATGATTTCAACGTATATTACGAGAGAAACATGTCTTATCTTAGCAGTCACCCCAGCAAATACTGATATTGCAACATCAGACGCCCTTATGCTGGCTAAACAAGCAGACCCTGAGGGTAATCTGATAACTTGAAAAAGACGGTCTGAAATCATTTAATATTCAATGTACATTACAATCTGTCTGTCTATCTATTTTACTAACGTTGATTCTTGGGTTTTGGTGTGTGTGTTACTTATTACTATATCTTTGAGCCTAAATACTGATTCCATTTTCTATTGTCTTTTCTCTTTACTTGTTTTTTCCCCTTACTGCTTTCACTAACAAGTCTTGAATATAACACTCATCGATTTGCCTGGCTTGACTAAAATTCCTGTGGGAGATCAACCCTTGGATATCGAGCAACAAATCCGTGACATGATAATGCAGTTTATCTCTAAGGAAACATGTTTAATTCTTGCTGTCACGCCTGCCAATACTGATTTAGCTACATCTGATGCCCTTAATTTAGCTAAGACCGTAGATCCTGATGGTAAATGCTTGATACTCAAATTAACATTAATTTCCCTGGTTTCATTTTGTTTTATATTTATCATTTCGGATCATCTTTTTTTGAGTTATTGTTTTTATATTTTATCGTTATATTTTTTTCTTATAAGACTAGAAGTGATTTTAATATTGAATTTCCTTGATGTGTGTATCTAGGTCTAAGAACAATTGGTGTTCTAACAAAATTAGATTTAATGGACGATGGCACAGATGCACGTGAAGTACTGGAGAATAAACTATTACCCCTTCGTCGTGGTTATGTTGGTGTTGTCAATCGATCACAAAAGGATATTGATGGCAAAAAGGATATAAAAGCTGCCATGGCTGCAGAGAGGAAATTTTTTCTTAGGTAATGTATCCATGATGATAATTACCTATATTTGACAGAAATGACTTCTTTTATACACTTTTATTTCCAAAAATAGTCACCCTGCATATCGCAATATAGCTGATCGATTAGGATCTCCCTATTTGCAAAAAGTTCTCAATCAACAGCTCACCAATCACATTCGTGAAACTCTTCCAGGGCTTCGCGACAAGCTTCAAAAGCAATATTTGTTATTAGAAAAAGAAGTCGAGCAATATAAATACTTCCGACCCGATGATCCATCAATTAAAACCAAAGCCATGCTTCAGTGCGTATAATAATAATAGTTATTATTTCATTTATCCACTCTGATGATTGATGTTTCATTGTTTCTTCTAATACTCTCTCTCTCTCTCTCTTTTATAGGAGTATTCAACAGTTACAACAAGATTTCGAGAGAGCCATTGAAGGAAGTGGCTCCTCTACCGTGAATACCCTTGAACTCTCTGGAGGAGCCAAAATCAATAGACTTTTTCACGAAAGATTTCCGTACGAAATTGTTCGTATGGAATTTGATGAAAAGGAACTGAGGCGAGAAATTGCCTTTGCCATTCGAAATATACACGGTAAGACACTGAGTTTTTAATTACCTAAATAATAATAATAATAATAATAATATCATCCTTTGTGGGGTTTACACTTTTGGACCCCCATTCAATTATTTGTTGCAATTTGTATGCATCATATATTTTGCTACACAAACTCGCTTCATTAAGATAGGTCTACATAAAAATTAAAAAAAAAGCTTCTGCTTAAATAAAAAAAATGGCAAGGAGGGAATTCAAAACATATGTACTTTTATTATAGGTATTCGAGTGGGGTTGTTTACACCGGACATGGCCTTTGAAGCCATTGTTAAAAAGCAAATTGCTCGTCTTAAAGAACCAAGTATAAAATGTATTGATCTCGTTGTTCAAGAATTAACTAACGTCGTTAGAATCATTTCTGAAAAGGTTAGACTTTTTTAAGGGCAAAATAAGAGTCAAATCAAAGGCTTTAAAAAAAAAAAAAAGTTGAGTTGATCGAAGAATGCTGTTGCTACCTAGTTTCTACATCTCTCTCATTTTTTGTTATTTTGATCCTTTTTATTTTTTACTTATGTTAGTTATTTTTTTTTATTTTACTTTTCCCCCCCTTTTAGCTTTTTAATAATCACGAGACAATTATGAAGCGAGCATGTTGATTGATTTACATAGATTCTATTTATGCAAAAAAAAAAAAAATGAATCCCTTTCACCAACCCCTTCCTAACCCTCTTTAATTTAGATTCTAATTTTTTTTTCAAAAACGCTTTGATTATCAAGGTATAAGGATTGGCCTTTTTACTCCTGATAAGGCCTTTGATATGGTTTGTAAAAACCTCATTAAAAAGCTTAGAGATCCTTCTGTCAAACTCGTCGACTTGGTTGTACAAGAAATTATTTCTACTATTAAAGATATCGTGAATAAGGTAAATCATTGAAGAAGGTAGTCACTGCTACTTGTATTCCTGCTGCTCCTATGAATGTACTTATTAAAAGATGATCTGGTGATTGCTATTTCTCTCTCTCTCTCTCTCACTAAAATAACTAACCATTTTGAATACTTCTTACCAACATTCTTGTACATATTATTACATAAACGCCGCTCCCCTCCTCTCCACCTCCCCAGAAAATCCCTCCTCCTCCTCCTTTCTCTCTTCTTCCTTTTCCTATCATAATTAACACAAGTCGAATAAATTAGTCACCTACATTTGTGCAAATCCACGCAAGATTGTTGTCATTACCATTTATGACGAAGGAAAGAAAGCAAAGTAACAACGAGCAAGGGGTTATTGGGTCAAATTCTGTTCAATAATACTGTCCTTGTGTGCTAGGGAACTCAGTACTCTCACTATTAAATTATAAAGGGGATAAAAGAACCCTACTCACACGCAAAAAAAAGAAAGATATCAAACTTTTCTTTGAATTAGGGATACGGATTGGACTTTTTACACCTGGAGATGCCTTTGACATTGTGGCACGGAAACAGATAACTCAATTACGAGGACCTTCACTTCGTCTCTTGGAACTTGTCTCCATTGAGCTGATGAAAATGGTATATGATAGTCTTGATGTCTCCAAGGTATCCTCTACTACACAGTCCAACCATGAATCAAAGTTGATCCATTACATATAATAATAATAATAATAATTTATAGTGGTGGTTTTTGTTTTTGTTTTTTGTCCTCATTTTTGTATGTTATTAATTCGACTAATTAATGACACTTTTTTCTTCTTCCTATCTCTCTCTCTCTCTCTCTCTCTCTCTCTCTTACTCTTCCTCTCTATTTTATTTTATTGTATTACTCCCCAAAATGTCTATTTTATATATATATATATATTCATATATTTTTTTTTCATTTTTTATGCAATTTTATTTCTTCATTTTTTGGCTTTCTATTCATTGCACATACATATTCAACTTACGGCATTCTTCGGTGTATCAGTAGTACATATTTAATAAATAATACATAGAAAAACGTCTTCTCAGCTTTTTAAGATCCATATATGTACATATATATATATTATAAATATATGTACGAATCTTACTGAGTAAATCAATAATAAGTATAGTCAGAATACTACATAGGTATTAATAATTATAATTGTACAGTCCTGCTTTCCTGTTTTTATTTGCTCACTAACATGAATTTGGCTTGTTATTGATTTTCATGTGTTTATTTTAAATATGTACATATATATATATATATATATATATATATATTAACTTTCTTTCCATGCTTTGTATATATTTATATATATATAAATATGTGTCTTTTAAGACATTATTTTGCAATACATTTATGTTTGAAATTCAAACTCACCTCATCATCAAGAAAATGTGTATAGTAGTAGTAGTAGTAGTAGAACAAGCATTTCATATTATGTAAATTGAAGGCTGTTCAATTTTTCTTTCTTTTTTCTCTATGAATAAAGGAAAACGTTGTTGTTCTGTTACTTGTTATATCAATATATGCATATTCAAATGTTTAGTTGGAGCAATTATTAACATTATTATGATTACTACTACATACTATTATTATTATATGGGAATCGTTTGCTATTGACGAAGCCTGACACGGACAAAAAATGTATTTTTTTTTTTTTTTTTAATATTTCTGAACAACTAACACACACATGTTTGTCGATTCTTTTACATAAATATATATATATATACATATATACATACATACATATATTGCAAATAATGAATGTCTTACTCATCAGCGCATTCTATACACATTATATCTAATTCCATATTTTTTTTTATCTCTATGTGTGTGTTCCTTAGATGAATAGATATCCTCGTCTAAGGGAAGAAACGGAAAGAATCATTACGACTTATATCAGAGAAAAAGAGCAAAGATGCAAAGATCAAATATTGTTACTTATCGATAGTGAATTGGCTTATATGAATACAAATCATGAGGATTTCATTGGATTCGCCAAGTAAAAAACACGCACTACCCACTTGTCTTTTTAGTGTACGTCTCACCCTTCTTGTTTACCCTTCTTATAGTGCTCAGAATACGACGCAGAATGCTGAAAAGACTGGACGCAAACTTGGAAATCAAGTTATTCGAAAGGGATACATGTCTATTCATAATTTGGGCATTATGAAAGGAGGCTCCAGGGACTATTGGTTTGTTCTTACATCCGAGTCCCTCTCTTGGTTCAAGGATGAAGAGGTATGTTATTGATTTACTATTTTAATTCACAATCCATGATTTTTCTTCTCCTCCTCTCTAGGAAAAAGACAAAAAGTACATGCTCCCCTTGGATAACTTAAAGTTAAGAGACATGGAGTCTGGCTTCATGTCACGACGACATATGTTTGCTGTGTATAATCCAGAAAATCGTAATATCTACAAGGACTACAAGTCCCTTGAGCTCTCATGTGAGACACAAGATGACGTGGATTCCTGGAAGGCTTCTTTCCTTCGAGCGGGAGTGTATCCTGAGAAAAGCTCAGAGGCTCTTAATGGGGATTCAGAGGTAGGTCTAAGAGACACAAGATCCATTTTTAGGATATTCATCCTCCTCCTCATCATCATCATTATGTTGCTTTACTCTATTCTTTAAATCAATATTATTATCATCTTACTGAGAATCATATTGTGTTTTTTTTTTATTATTTTTTCGTTGTGTTTTTTTTTTTGCTGCTAATACTGCAATTTTTTGATGGTTATTTAATTTCTCAATGGATTTTTTTGATAACCACTTTTTTTATTATTAATTATGATTTTTTTTTCTTTTTTTTTTCTTCTTCCTGTGTGGTTGTCATTTGTCTTTTATCAGGACACGGTAAGACCTAGCTGGAACTGCTTCTGCATGTGTGATATATTATTATTAATAATCATCTACTAACGCACATTATAATGTACATAGTGTTAATTTAACCCTTTCTTAACTGAGAGCATGGATAGTTTTATGTGATGTTTTAAAGCCCGATGAGTATTATGGGATTTCTATGAAGGAGCAGTGTTTTTTATCTTTTCGGCTATTTAATAAATAAAAATCTACAAAATGTCTAAATCAAAATTGGAAAACAAAACTATAAATGCCAGATAATATCTGTCGGGCTCTAATGCATAGATCATTAATAATAATTACCTACTTATTAGTAATCAACTCATAAAGTGTATGTGAATAGCACTTTCTTAATAATTATTATATATTATTCACGATTCTGTTTTTTTTTAAAAAAAATTATATAATATATTTATATACATATATACCTAAGTGATGTCTTTTAACACGTCATTAAGGAGATTCCTCTTAATATAATAACCATTATTAAAACGACTGATGGAAGTTTCCTTGATTCTACAACACTACTAATTCATACATATTATGTATATTGATTCTATAATGTTGAGACTCTGCTGATGTACATAGATTGATTTGTTTTATCTTTTTTTCTCTATGGATCCATGATTTCTTCTATAGTACCCAACTAATTTCATTTTTATCCATATTTAGACGAACGATACGTCATTGGGCTCAGTGGATCCCCAATTGGAACGTCAAGTTGAAACCATTCGCAATCTTGTGGATTCTTATATGAAAATAGTCACAAAGACGTGCCGGGATCTCGTTCCCAAAACAATCATGTTTCTAATGATCAATGATGTGAAAGCCTTCATCAACTCCGAGCTTCTTGCCTGTTTGTATGCGACCGGTGATACAGTAAGTGGAAGTCCATGTACTTGAGATTAACTTATGAACACCCCCTCTTTTCCTCTTTGCAGCAAAACATGATGGAGGAATCCGCAGATGAGGCTATTAAGAGAGAAGAAATGCTACGGATGTACCATGCCTGTAAAGAAGCTCTCAAGATTATCGGAGATGTCTCCATGGCTACTGTAAGCACTCCAACACCTGCACCTCTAAGGAATGACTGGATGGGATCCTCAAATCTTGGCGCTCCTTCAGCGTAAGGCTCTTATTTTTTATTCTTGTTTCTGTATGAGGCCAGGAAATTAATTTCTCTCTCTTTATTAGTTCGAATGCTCCTCCATCACCAGGCGGTCCTAGACGAAATCCACCACCGCCTTCCTCGAGACAGCCACCTCAACCTCCTCGTAGTGCGCCTGCTGTTCCAAGCAGACCAGGAGGAGCACCACCACCACCAGGACGGCCTGGAGGTGGGCTACCCCCTCCTATGATCCCAACGTAAGTATTAAGCCGATTAGAATCCACAACTACTTCATACATACTTCTACTGCACCCCAATTTTACAAACGTACATAATACTAAAATGAGGTGAACAACTGTTGTTGATTCTAGTTTGTTTTAATTGCAAAAAAATAAATGAATACAGTAAAAATAATCAATTATTATTTATTAACAAGAGTAATACTATTATTTTGTTTGAATTTGTGTGATTTGAATTAATCCTTTTATGGACTGCAACACATTGACAGTGCTTTCCTTCTTCAATGTATCGATCAATCAATCAATCTATCTATCTATCTATCTAGTACATAATAAATGTATCCATTCCTTGCATTTCGATGGCTATTTTTGAAAAACAAAACAAACACAAAAACCTTCAAATTACATATTTTGATTCATTTCAATTGACATGTATTTTTTTTTCTTCTTTTATTTTCATTATCCACACTCATTCACTCACACACGCTGCCTTTGGAACTTGAATATCATTTCTACATACAGCCGTCGATAAATTAAATATTAAGATATACATAATATGTTATGTCATTAAACTCTTTAGAAGAATTGCATTAATAATAATTTAATAAATTACTCTTTACTTTTTTAATTACATAGAAAAAGAAAAAGTTGATTTTGTTTTCATTATTGTTACTTATATAATATTATTACTTATAATCATTTTTATCATTATCCTTATTGTTTTTTGAAATGAAACAAAACACTTGTAGTAGCAATTAATTCATTACCTACATATATTACACACACAATGATAGTAAAAAAATAAATTCAATATACCAAATAAATACAAGAAAAAAAAACACGAAAAACAAAACAAAACAAAACAAGAAACAAACTATTTTCCAAGCTTGTCTTTCTTTCTTTTTGAATGAGTATCTATCTTATTGCCTAACTACGAGTCAAAACGTTCTTCTATTTCATTATTATTTTATTTTTTTACCTCCTTGCTGCTTGCCTTTTAAACGTCTGTTCACTACTTACTGTTCCTGATAGTCGTGGATTAAATCAAGCCGCTGCAGGGATGCAATCTGCACTTGGAGCTATGGGGCAACAGGTTCAACAAGCTGCAACTCAGGCTGCAGCTCAAGCTGCGGCTAAGGAAGTGGAAAAACAGTTTTCGAGTGCTTTATCCTCTGCTTTTGGAGGAGGGAGTGGACGACGAAAGTAGTCAATTACGACATTAACACGAATCGCGAACCCCCCCCCCCATGTACTTATGCTTCTCTGTTCTTTCTTTCTTTATCCACCCTCATTCCAGTTAGTAAATAAAAAAAAAGACCAGAGACATTTGTGTAGTGTGTCCTTTGATCTCTTTTTTTTTCTCATTTGCTGTTACCTATTTTTGGCCACCCCCTCTGAATTTCAACTCTTTAATTGTTGGTCTCTACAAAGCATTCCTAGATGATATTTATGCCCATTAATATTAATTACATAATATAAAATATATTTCATTTTTTGTGTGCGTCTGTGTGTGTCGGTCGATCTCTTCCACTCCCTCCCCCTTATGAATTACAATTTTGGAAAATAGTTCTTTTTTTTTCTTTTCTTTTCTTCTACTTCTTTAAATTACATATATTAAATAAATTTACTTATTATGAATGACACACATTGCTTTTGATTCATTATTTCATGATTACTACTACCTACCTTATCGTTCAAAAGAAATGATAATATTATGTATCCCATTTTTGATGTATTTGCATTATACAATATTTAAAATGTTACAATAATGACCAACCCCCCAACCCCCCTTCATCATCCCTCGTATTCAATCATTGCCGCATTTTACTTAGTATCTGGATATATTAGTACAGTACTACTAATATACATCATTACATAGAAGGAGGAGAAGGTTGTTGTCATTTTGTGGCTGATATTTGTATCCTCCCTCCAATGGGCTGAGTGAGGGTGATACTTTAGAATAATTAGTATTGACTATGAGGTTGATGATGACCAGCTTTTTGTTTTGCTTGTTTGTTTATGATGAAACATTGTATAATAAAACTATGTGTAACAATTCTGTTATTCTCCTTTCCACTCCACTCCACACACACCACATCCTCATCATCTTCATACTTAATTCATAACATATTCCATCTACTAAATCCATATTATTTATATTCCATATTCCTATATATGTATATATCATAGTAATATATGTATATGTATGCAATACATACATAGAAACATTCATTAATTCATTATACATACATGATATCAAAATAATATATGTATTTATTTGATTTTGAAATTTGCCCTTTCTTTATTTCTTTTCACTGTGTGATTTCGGTTTTGACATTGCTACTTCCGTTTGCTTGCTTACTTACTTACTTGCTTACTTACTTACTTACTCGCTTAACTAATCCATGAAGGTGGTTTTTTAATCCAGCTTTGAGTGAGTCTGTCAGCGTCTTCTTCTTCTTCGCCTATGCAACTAACAACAAAGTATTGCTTCTACATACTAATCCCAGAAGAGGGTGTCGGGAATCCTTTTGATTTATATTATGTATATTTATATTATGTATAGTACTACGGAAGATGAAGTTTCTGATGAAGGAGGAGAGAGTAGTAGTCCAGCTGCTGATGAGCCGGAGGAAGTGGTGGAGCAATATAAACAGAATGGGAGGAGGCACGGCGGTGAAAGTGATGGAAAGTCCCCTCCAGGAGAGAAGAGTGATGATGATGATGATGAAGAAGAGGAGGAGGAGGAGGAGGAGAAGAAGGAGGGAAGAGGAAGGGATGATCCCTCACCCACTTCCTCCTCTTTCAAAAAGACAGTGTCTTCTTCCAATCGACAAAAGGGAGGGGGTCTTCGATCCTTTTTCCTAAGTAAGAAAACACGAGGGGATCCATCTCGGGTCTCTACAAAGAAAAAGAAGAAGCGAAAGGCTCCTCTTCTTCCTGCTACAAAATCAAAGAAAACACCACTCACGAGAGAGACTCCCAACAACGCAGTGATCACCAAGGTGAGAAAGAAAGAGGAACAACAACAGCAACAAACACATATCAAATCCATTGATCTTTGGCCAGATCCACCAAAGAAACATCTTGAGCCGCTTAAATCACCACCTCCTCTTACTCCTACTCCTCCTGTTCCACCAATGAGCCCCTCAAAACATCCTATTGAGAATGGCAAGGAGGAGTCCCTTGATAGGGCTTCTTCATCTCACCTCATCCTCTCGAGCTCTCTATCTCGAGATAAGGAATCAATTCCTCCTTCTCCTCCTCCCTCCCTCCAAAAGACGACAAAGAGTAAATACTCATCATCGTTACTCACATCACCATCCAGAGTCTCCTCCTACCATCATAATTTGCCTTCCTCCTCCTCCTCTTCTTATCCCTCCTCATCCAGATACACTTCCTCCTCACTCCTTTCCAGCCGATACAGCATGAGAAGCTCACTAGACAATTCTTATTCTCGTTCCTCCAAATACTCTTCCTCCTCCTTGGGCTCTTACCGCCCATCCAGCTATTCAAAATATGCGTACAGAACCACGAGAAGTCCTTCAGACTACTAAATTGTGACGACTCCTTTCTTTCTGACAAATACTGACTCTTCTTCTTCTTCTTCTTCTATTTCTTAGTTAATGAATTAATTAGTTAAATTAGTTAGTTATTAAACCTTTCATCATTAACCTTAACATATACATATGTACATACATAGATACCTAATTAAAATGAATGACTAAAAGGGTATAGGTAAACAAACAAAAAACTCCTCCTCCCCCCCCCCCCCTCTTAATCCATTAATAAAGTATAATACCTCCTCATAATATCCCTTTACTTAACTTTACTAAGTAGTTGTAGAATTTACCTTATTTTCAATCAATCAATCATTTTCTTTTTTACATCATATTATGATATATTCCCCCACCCCCTACTGTGTTTTTGTGAGCAAACCTCTATCTAATCCCTGAATTCTCTTTTTGCTTAGGCGTCCAATCCCTAACGTTCCTCCTCGAGTTCCGGACAGGCCCCTGGTTCCTGGTAATAAACCTAATGTGGAGAATCGAATCAATTACATGAATGGAAATTTGTCGTAAAATTAGGAATATATATATATATGGAATATTTTTAAAAATTTTTCGTTTCCTTTTCTTTGTCATGGAGGGTCCAATCTCTTTCTTTCTTTCTTTCTTTCTCTTAAAAAAAGTTTCTTATTTATTTTTTTAAAGAAAATAATTTTTAAAGAAATTCTTTCATTTTTTTGTCAGGGTGTGCGCGCAAAAGCAATAACTACTTCAAATATCAATAATAATTAATTGTCATTACTGTTTTTCAATTTTTTTTACTGCTACTACTACTACTATTGTTGTTGTTTTTTTCAGTCATTTCATTTAGTTTAGTTTTTTTTCCTTTCTTTTTTTTCTATATTTATCATCATCATTTGAGTTAGTTAATATTAATATTGCAATTATAATTACATTAATATATTGTTGTTATTATTGAAATAATAGAAGAAGATGGGGAGAGGAGGGGGGATTTAAATATTTAACTTTTATTTCCCCCTTCCTTATTAATATATTGTTTGTCCCTTACTTAATTTTATATATATATATATGCCTTAATTATTATGATGTGTGTTTCGAAAATTTAGAAAAAAGGAAATATGAGTATCATACTTATGAAAGAATCAAAATCAATCAATCAGTCAGTCAATCTTGTCTTGTTGTCTTTTGTAACTCAGATATAATAATTATTTTGTCTGTTTTTTTTGGGGGGAGAAAATATGCAAAATTTGCAAAAAATATGAATTCGCTTATCTAATATTATAATAATAATAATACTGTATGCTTCGTTGTAGCTAGCTAGTGCTTAGATGTATGTTTGGGACAACATGCCTGTATTTTGTACATATACATATACGCGAACCAACAAACCATGCATTAGTACCCTTGATTCTTCGTCGTCGACGTTGGAGTTAGTCCGCTCCTGCTTGCTTCGCTAAGCCTTTCTTTGCCTCTTCTTGCTACGTGCACTTTTGTTACTAAGAATTAAATAGTAGCTCGTAGCCTGAGAATCAACTCACACCAATCTGCTGCTGCTGCTGCTTCCTCACAAAACCTTTTTTTTTTCTTTTTTTTTTTACTTCTTTAACATTTAACTCAATTAATACTAATAACTAATAATAATCTATATATGACACATTTGAGTTCTTTATTTAGGAAGACGCAGAACACCTCCTCCTCCTCTTCGAAGAAGAAAGAGTTTCCGTGATGGTCTACGCCGACTTTTAGATTACATTCCCATACCTGGCATATTTTTAAAGAGCTGAGTCCCATGAGAGATCCCTGTCACCATCATCACACTACATACTTTTAATCATAATAATACCTTGAATCACTCCTCTCTCGTGCCTCCTGCCTTTCTTCCTTCCTTCCTTCTATCATTCATTCATTCATTGACTGTGTACCTTGCTGAATTTGTCAAAGAAGCAGGCATGCAGTAATCAAGTCATATCAAATCAAAATCATCGTCTAGTCTTATTTTTATATATGTATGTATGTATGTCAAGTCTCAAAACAAATCACTACCAAAAGCACCGCTTCCAATTCCGCGTATTCATCCATTCATTCATCAACAAAACCTTTCCTTTGTGACCTTTTATAATATGATCACCACGTGTTATTATTATTATTATTATTTGTATGTAATATATATACATATATATATATTCCAAGTGTCATGTCATCATCATAATCTTTCCCTCTACTCAAATCTACATCATGAAAGTTAAAAAGTCAAAACGAGACACAGAAATAATTATAATGAATATACATATAATTATTATTATTGATTAATTAATTAATTAATTATTATTAATGGAGAATCATCGAAATACAACATGATCTATGTATATTAAAGCTTTAAATATTATATTCATCATAATTTTATTTCCGTTTTTAAATGACAAACAATTGGTAATTCAGCAAGATTAAGTCCTTTAATAAATGTTACAATTTATGTTGGAGGATGAAAAAAAGGAAATTTTCTTCAAGAAGGAAGTCAATTCAATAGAGATATTAATTATAATTAAGCGTAGCGCATGTCTATCATGTGCATACTATTGAAGGAAATATCATCATCCCTAATTAAAGTCTCAGAGTATGTAATGAGAGGAAAAAGAAAAAGTCTTTTCTCGTAGAGGAAATGATTATTTTTTTAAATATTTTTTTTAATTTAATAAACAAGTAACGAGGAATAGACTGACTAATCGCAAAAAATGATCTATGTATCCTATGCAACATTAGTAAAGAGAGACGCTGGTGTACAAATACATACATATATCTGATAGCAAGTCCGCATCCTTGATACACCATAATCATTCATTATCTACATACATGTTTATTTAGTCATTAACACATTCTACATACATTTTAAACTTATTTTTACAGAAGGATAGAGTCAATCAAATGATCCTTCAAAAGAACAACAAGGAGAAGCTGAGGAGCAATGTACTGGACTCAAAAGACTCAGCGCCCCATCTTTATAAATAGTTCTTCTTCTCATTTTGTAATTTTTAACTCTTATTTTTAAATGTTTTTAAAGCGTTTCTTGTTTCTTGTTCCTTATCCCGAATAAATACAATGTACTTTTTGTCAAGTTGCAAGATGAATTAAAATATATATGTATGTTCTTGGTTTGTGAATTGAATTAAATTATCATAAATCATCATTCCAACTACGCGTTTTGTATGTATGCATGTAAAGGTAGGTATCCTTTACATCAATTACGTATGTAATGTTAGTAGGTATATGGAAGAAAAACAAATGATAAATATAATTGCAGATTGATCAATGGACTTCCTATTGCACAAAGTGTATTTATTGACTGTCTATTATTTATAAACAATCAAAGGTTCCCTAAAATATCAAATCATTTCCTGCATGTCTCTCCAAAAAATGAATACATCAATGTACATTATGGAACATATGTAGTATTGGAACGTGGAAAATAGAGCTCTAGGTTGTTTAATTATAATTCATTATAAATCAGGAGAATTAATTATAGGGCAAGGGGGAGTAATTACTTCAATTGTTATAATCACGTCGGAAGTTTTATTAACTCTCGCAACCTTTCTTACCCCCCAAAAGAAAGAGAAAAAGGCCACACATCATTTGGGGGTGATTAAGCAACATTTTTAGCTAAAAAATTGTGGAAATATTTGACACAATGGCATCCTTAATGCATCAACAGCTCTTTCTTTTTTGTCAGGAGTCAATTTTTTCTTTCCTTTTTTGCATCCTATAAAAATAACCTAAACGTTGATTGGTTGTTTGTACACAAATAAGCTATGGTTAAGCTCTGGACAATTCCCTAATATTAAATGAGAATTAGTTTAATCTGCGCTAATCTTTTGCCCTGTTCAAAACTTAATCAACATAGTAATGTTCAGAAATTAGTAATATGAAAGCAGTTTCTATTTGTAATTTGTATTTGTGAATTTTATTGATCCCCAAAATTTCATACTACTGCACATGTTGTTATCCTTATTCCCACGCAACCTTTTATATCAAAAGAAAGAAAGGGCAGTGGGTTGTTGAATAGCTCCAAAGTAGTTGAGAAGAATTTAAAAGTCGAGAGCTATTTAGTGCTGAACAAGAGCTAAATCGAGTTGAATCAATAAGGGGGTAGAAAAGTAGAGGAATGAACAGTTGACAACAAAATACTTAGTACTTTTTCATATTAGTGAGATATCACGGTTTTGACAATAAATTTTAAGGTCTCTCTGAATTTTTTGGGAAATCAAAAAAATTGAATATTAAAATATATATATATATATATTAATCATATCCATGTATCATAAAAATCTTGTAAATGTACTATTAAAAAAATCAAAATTGGTAAAATAATTAATTTAATCCACAATGATATTTATTAAATGTTCATCAGTGAATCATATGACAGGATTAATCATTCATTAATCAAACATTGTATGACCTTTTGCAATAAAACTTTACTTAATTTATTAACTATATTTGACCTTTTTAAAGGGTTTTCATAAGTCTCCTTGAGTATTTTGCTCCTTAAATTTAAGACCTGCGTTTAAAAATGGCCAATAACTATCCTGGAACACAGATTTTCTTACGTTTTAGAAAATTAACAGTAATTTTGTAAGTGTGTTGGGGATTGGATTTGTGCTGGAAAAACCATTTGTGTCTAAGCCATAGTTATTTAATGGTTAATCCGGTAATCTCCAGAGTTAATATTTTCACCATCCTGTTTCATTGTAGGTTTGGTATCCCTCTCCTCTGAAGACCTATGATGTATGAGCATTGGTTTCAAATATCTCCACTTTTGTCTCATTTGATCATAGAATCGAATTTAAAAAAGATTATTCTTTCCCAAAGTGTTTCCTAACATATTTTCATGGGCATTTGAGGTGCCCCTTGATGTGGAGAATGAGTTTTTTTGGGGGGGTCTTCTTCCTATGAGCTCCGAATCATGTTTATAGCAAAATTTGAAAGTTAAATTCCAATAATGTATTTAGTAAATCTCCCGAGAGATCCTTCCTTCTCAATCTGAATCCTCCAAATTTTAGTAAAGTTCTTCTCGACCTTTCGTTTTCGAGCCTCAGATATCCGTATCTAAGTTTCAAACCGTGCTTGAGTATACGAGTATATCCACTAAGTTCAATATTTTGGATATCATTTAACCAAGTTGTAATAAGATGTCAAACATCGGCCTCCAGTGTACTTTTTTTGCTCTTACGAGTTGTGGTCAAAATTGAAATATACTATCATAGGTGTATATTTGTCTCGTAGCAGAATTTGCAACATATTCTTAAGGCAAAGAGTTATAATTTATTTGTCAAGCAATTTAGCTCAATTAACTTAGATTCGTTTAATAAGTTATGATGGGTAATTACTGTATACCATACCATTTCAAATTTCATTCAACAGGAACAGGTAAAAAGCTATTTATTGTCATTTATATAGTTATGAATGATAATAATTTTATTAGTTATACATTGAATTGCTCGAAACTGCACCAATCATTGAAATTTAATAGCATTTCAATGCGGACATTGATGAAATTGTTTAGTTAGGTTCCATTGGTTCCAGTGTTACTACTTAACAGGTCCTTAACGGAGAGAAGCAGCATGGAATTCAGAGCAGTGACAACAGGTCTTATTTGACTCTACGCTAAACTACAACAAAAAGCAATTAGGTAAGTCATTGTCGTGTTTCAGGCCTAGTGTTCAGTCAGGTTGGAACCTTATTGACTGTCGTGAAAGTCAAGATACGAAATTCCAATCCTGAAGAGGATAAATAAAATATTATGTAGAGAAATTCTTGAATGTGACAATCTCTTAATCAACAGTCTAAATTGTCAGAATTGGATCATATTGGAATTCAATTTGATTGTCAACGGTCTAAAGGTGTGTCTCAATGGCTATTCCTGGTTTTAGTACCTTGTATACTAATAATAATTAATTATTAAAAAAAACAAAAACAAGCGTTAATTAACAATTGAAAAGCTTGTTGAAGGAACATTTTTTTCTTTAAAACATTGACGGATTGATGGGAAATAGTCCATATATAACCATTATCATTAACATTTGGAAATGTTAAAAATGTTAGACAGTATCGAACTAACTAGGAGATGAAACAAATTAAAAATGAAAAGAATTCAATGGACATCCTACAGGTATTCTACGAGGAATTAGATGGTTCAATGGTATTCCTTATTCAGGAATTTTCTACATCTGATATGGTATGTATAATTTTGAATGCTTGATGTTAGGAAGATAATGGATAATTACTATCTGTCTAGAATAAATAGTACTCCTTACTTGAAACTTATTGAAACTATTAATACAAATAAACTCAAAGTATGCACAATCAACAAGTGGTCAAGCCAACCAATAAATTGAAATTGGTTATTACCGATGAGCCCTTGAACATCAGAATTTAACTATTTACAATGTATCAGTATGTAGAAAATATTTCAATAGTGCCTCAAGGATTCAGGCTTTCCTTTTGATCGCATAAAGCAAACTACTTTGGTATTGAGCATCTCACTCCTGGAAGTGTAGGGGACGGGAGTTGACCCAAAAGTCAGCCAAGTCCTTTGTACTTAAATAAATCATAAGGGATTAAGAAACTGGCTGAAATCCTTCTGCGCGCTACTACTTAAGTAGCTCTACCGTGAGTCTTAGATTTCTAGCGAATATTTGATTGAAATTGAATGAAAATTTACATATTAAGGTGGACAATTTCTTCTTAGTGAAGGATTCTTATGGGGCGCTTGACATCTTTTTTGAAAGCTGTGGGGCTTTGCTCTTTAATGCATTCCTTATTCATCCATCTCATGTAATATTCAATGAGTTATTTAAGTACAAGCGTTTGGGCAGACTTTTGGGCCTACTCCCACCGCCTATGGTCAAAACAAAGACTAAAAATGAAATTTGCATTAAATACACTAGCGAATCATTATTTTTTAATGCATAAAAAAGGAGTATCTTTCTATGCTTAAATTGAAGTTGAAGTTGGAAAATGGGGGAAAAAAGCTAAAAAAGTAGCGTCCAATTTCTCGAAAACCGTCGGACTCTTGAAAAATAGAATTACAGATCTGTAATTAGTGTGCAAAATTGGATAACTTTTATTATACTTATACCCCTTAGGATTTTTGACTGTTGACCAGTGTAATTCATTAGATTATATAAAATAACGTTAGAGTCAACTATTTGTAAAATCCCAACTTTTGCTTTGAGGTGGAGCAAAAAATCATAACTGACTTTCATATGCAAATATTTCTTGTTGTATCAAATAAAGCCCTGACATTTTAAACTTAAGCTAATTACATAAATAAATTTGCTTATTCTACTTTTGATTTCATATAAATATGTGACATTGTATGAGCAATTCTTCTTTTTTGTAAAATTGATACAGAACTAATTAGTTAATTATCACACTTTTTATACTGTCGTTAGCTATTAATACATGAATAAATATTGACAATAGTCCAAAATTTTGTTGCATAAGAGGTAACAAATGTAAGAACTTTTGAATTGTCCCACTTGTAGCAATATTTAACGTGCCGGATACAGCTAATTATAATTATTTTTCTAAGGTCAATGCTCCTTTTATCTCCCTGTCAAAGGTGACAATCTGCCCTGTTGATAGGGTTGCCTTTTATTTAGAGCAGTGGTTCTTAACCAGGGTTCCATCAAGCCCCAGGGGTTTGATTCATCCCACTCGTTTTGTGACGTCCCGCTCTGATCACACCACATCGCTTGTCCTTGATATCTACGAAGGGTTTGATGAATCCATGTATGAAACTTGTGGAGTTCAGTTCCTCCAACAAGGACATGAACCACTGGTTTAGAGTGAAACAGGTTCTTTAAACTATTTATTCATTACAGTCCTTTACTTAGGATTTAATTGATCTTCGGAATATTATCTGCGTATGTACAATATACATATACCCAACAGTATGATTCATGAACAGAAATGTTTATTCGTGATTCCCTATTAATTAAGACTTAATTTCCTTCCAATGGATTAGAGGTTGATTTAATATCAATTAACAAATAATAAATGTATCTAACATATCGATACTTTCAAGAATTTAGAAAGTTATAAATATATACATACATAGCTACACAAGCAAAAGTTAAGTAATCAACATTTGAAGAGCCCAGCCCACTTTAATCATCCATGATAAAAAATACAGTTTTACAGAAAGAAAACATGAAGAACTAAGCTATGAATTTCATAAGACATAATAAACTCATCATTTTGAATTTGTTAATTACATACAAAATTATTCAAGGAGTGAAAGTTTATTGAAGGTCAAGTAAAATATTCTCTTTTCCCCGATTTCAGAACACAATCTGCGGAATTCAGGCAGGAAGTTTTAAATGGGTATTTAGAGGTATACAATCTCTAAATAATTGAAATAAACCCAAGAGGAATAAGCTTTTTTCCTCAATATATGCAATGTAGCAACTTTAGTTTTGCTCCAGGGATTTGACACCTACGAGAAATTCCATGGAAAAACTCGGATTTCCTTATTTCATGATGCATCTTTCTTTATGACATTTCATTGGCTCAAAAGTTGCGATGCCCAAAGTAACACCAAAATGTTGAATTCATAGTGACTTTTTTTTTCGTATAAAATATAATTTTCATTATTATATTTGGGATTTAATTCATGTTGTTTCTGGAGCAGTATAAGATATTGTCTCCTATTTAAAATAAACAACAATTAAAGTTACTATTCCTAGGCTATGGGTCTGACGTAGTACCTAGATGCTCTACAACTTAGTATATAACTATTTGAACAAAGTATATATTATCAACAGTTCTTGTTGTAATTAAAACGCTCCTAGAATAATTGGTGATTTTTTAAAATCTTTCTCAGATGTGCATATGTGTAAAAAGTAGTTTAAAAGGGTTGTTTTCTTCTTACAATATATAATAATAAATAGCTTCAATTTCACGGGATCCCCCAATTTAGTAATTAATTTCCCAGAATTTAGCTATAGGACAATTTCTCGGTAAATTAATAAACCCTAGTGACAATCCATTTTCTCTTCTGGTTATACTACTATGAACAAAAAGTAAGGAGAATTTGTTTATAAAGTCTTTATTCAATCATAAAAATTAATTTCATCCCCTCAAAAGCTGATACCTCACGATTCAATACACATGTATCAACGTTAATAAGAACTAAGTTTGGATATGCTATCAAAGTTTGAAATCGGATGCTTGGTTTCTTCTTGAGTAATAGGCTATGTATCTAGAGAAATTAATCAGGGATTCTGAAAATTGCAAAAAAATACAACAGTCTGGAATATCGATTGTAACTTTTTGGATTTGGGTCATTTTCTTTCAGAGATTTTAACAAGCAAAAAATTCGATTTTAAATGTTCACAAAAGGACAACACGTATCTAAAACGTATCTAATGAATATTTCGACGTGTAATTTAGCACAAAATAGTAGTGTCAACATTGTTCCTTATCAGAATCTCCTCAAAAATTAATTTAAATTTCCCGGTCATGACTTTCCATGACACCAGAAGAAATATATACCTAAGTACTTAAGTATCTAGATAGGTATAGAATTCTAAATAAGTGTGTACATTTAGTTTATGAATGAAACTCCCAAAGTATGTATGTACATAGAAGATAAGTACATAATGAACTCATAACATAACTGTCCTTCACCTCTTCATTAATAACATGTCTCAAGTGTTTTTAAGGCTTTTTGTTTTTATTTTGTTATAGGAGGATTCAACTGCTCTTTTATGTGAGCATATGTATAAAACCCACATGAGACACGAGCAATAATAAAAACACTCAATGGGTAATGCCTGACTGATATCCCTCATAAATGACTTCAATGATGAAATTATAACAAAAAGAGCTGTGTCATTTCTGACTCATGTAGGGAAATATATCTTTGTGTGAGTGATCAGGGTCGCACTTAGTAGCTACTTTTGCATAGGTGCTAAGTGCCATGGGTGGAATATATATCATTCACTTTGTGCGTATAATACTTCCACAAAAGCAATGGACTTATAATCCCTTCTACGGATCCAGAGGAGATCAATTTGGAAGTCCCTTATTGTACCCATGAGGACATTTATAAATCAATTAATGAAGACCATTGATATGGCTCCTTGAACATTTTTGCCTCGTACCAAAAACTTTTGACTTTTATTTTTTGATATAAAAAGGTCAAAGGTTACACCTTATAGGTGTTTGAGTTCAAATTTGAGCTCCAAATTCTCAGGTATCTCCAAGATGTACACATTGGAACTTACAAAAACTTATTTTTGTATCTCAATACATAGGGATATTTGTATGGGGATATTTATTGGCTCACTCAACCTCTCCGTCGGAAGAAAAGAAGGGAAAAATCTTTTATTAAAAATCATTTATTAATCTCTCAACTTTTCCTTCAAAAAGGAAAAAAAAAAATGGCAACGGCTGTTAAAACTATTCCTATTAATTCATATTAACAACATGGTAAGGTTTATTATGCAATTATGTTACCTAGTTCAGTGTAACCTACACAATGTACTTAGAGAAGGATCAATTGCTGAAAAGATATTCAGTGTCACTCTTGATGACATGTTTTTATTACGCTGGTACTAAGGAAATTTTTGTACAAACTACATATGTTTATCATAGATTGAATTCAACTAATTAAATCTAGCCTGACCACATACACTTTCTACCCAAGCCAAAACACGTCAACTCAAAAAGTCAGAGACTTTATAAAGGAAAAGCCTGTTATTTGTAACAAAGAAAATCTAAAAGCCTGATTTAATCCAAGAATAATATCTGATCAGAGAATATTTTGAAGAAAGGTAAGTCTACCTGGACGATGAATATTATAGCCTCTAGTACAAGGAAATTCAATGTTAAAAGGCGAGGTTTGGAGATCCAATAAAGAGCTATCCCTTTTTCTTGTTGTTCATCTTATGATGTGATTTTGTTCCTATCTTTTAACACAACCTTACCCGTTGTTTTTGTTGTCTCTCCGACCAAAAGATGAAGAAAATAGACTGAAAATAAGTTCATTCATACATAATATGTGTGGTTGAGCAAATTTGTCGTCACTCTCACCAACTGTTGACAATGTAAATATTTAATTTAATACATGGTAGGGATGTGCTCCCCAATTAATATGGAAAAATTAACTTTCAACTGCTTAGCCAATAAGAGACGAAATAGACTTTGTAATAAAAATAAAATAAAAAAGTAAACACCAATAGCAAAATTTTTTTTTTTTTTTTTTTTTTTTTTTAATAGGCATTTATTTCCAAAAAATCATCAGAATACATAAAATATAATAAATCAATTTAGAAATAAAAACAATCAGGGTTACGCCGACACAAACATAAATAAGCATTATAACTTAAAATTACCCTGCTTGTTGGCCCATATAATCTATAAAAATCCATTTCTAATAAGTTGCAATAATAATTCTTAAAAATGAGGTCAATACAAAATTAAAATAACACATACCAGAAAACACAGACAAAGAAAAACATAAAGCAACAGTCGAGTTAAAAACGAAAGCTAAAAATAAAGTTAAAAACTATTATATTCCAGTATTACTTCTTTTCTTGACTTTTTCATAGCGTGCAACCATTCTTTTAATTATTTTTAAGTGGTGGATCGAGTGAGAAGGGAAATATTTCACTACATCCGCTGCCAAGTCCCATTCATCGTTATTCATCCGAGGTATTTTCAGGCTAAACGCCATATAACGAGCTGCAGCACTAATGATTACTCCTCTGATAGAAAATTGATCAACTGGACAACCTATTGTTAAAGATTGAGCTATTAATGCTTTAGAATTCATGATGGCAAAATTTACTGCCCTCGATTCTGGAGATCCATTCTTTAGAGGCAAACCAAACAATATTATACTGGCCACCACGTTAGAGTTTTCCATCTTCACTCCTCTTAAATTCATACAAACGAAGTCTTTAAGAATTTTTAGTAAAGGACAGTTTACAAAGGCGTGAATAGTTGAATTGAACAGAGTTCCGCAGTTCTGACATGGTTTATTTCAAAATTTTCTTGTTAGGTATTTGACATAGAGGCAAACATCGTAGATCCCTGGAACTCGTGTTAGTTAGATGTCACTATTTGGCATTGATCGGGAATTCGATTGGTTCACTTTTCAACACTCCTTCATGAATAAACTAGACTCGAGTTCTGGAGTACGACTCTATACAATAGGGTATAAAACTCGGGCATCTAACTGCTGTGGCATAGTGACATCACCAGCTGACATAAAAGTTCAATACAAATTCTCATGTTGGTAATGAAAATCGTAAGGCTTAAAGAAATTGGTTGTTGTCGGCCCCCAGCCTGAGAGGCCATAAATCAATGGATTTAATATTCTTGCTCTTAAAAGAGCACAACCAACAGCAGATAAATCTACTATTGATTGGAATCGGTCTACCTTCCGACACACCCAATCCCTTCCCATACAATGTCATTTATTCATTTAAGGTACATTGTTATTTACAAAGATAATATTAATACATATACATAACTTTACACTGAATGGATTTATATGTCAAATGGATAATTTACACTGTATGAATTTCGTATTACATAACTATATACATCTCATGCACCTTTTTTGAGAGGGGTAATCTGGGAAATTAAAGCTTGTTATTTTAAGAGAAAGTAGGGGGGGAGGGTTATTAGGAGTTTTTGCCCTTTTTCTTGATGCATTATATACTAGGGCCGACCCAGAAAGAACTCTTAATTGCATATAGGCAATGTAGGTCGGGCTAATACCTAGCACTTTAGCCAACAGCCTATACGTTGTTTTCGACAACACTCCCCTTCAGTTAAAAATAGCTGGAATCACCTGCACAGCAGCAGGCCCGTGGGTCTTCTCCAGCCCTAGGTGCCTAAGCACCTCGCCCTGGACATCGACACCGTTTTTTGTTTTTGATTTTTTTATTACTTTTTTCAGCTGTAGATATTTCCTTACAAAGATTGGAGTCTCTTTATTTATACAAGTGATATTAAAAAAAAAAATGAATGTGCAATGGAAGTACCTTTTAATTTGTCCCTGAATATTCACTTGCCCTCGAGAGAGAAAAAAGATAATGATGACTAAAGATACAAAAAAAAAAAAATTATTTTAATATCAAAGCATTGAGCTTTGCATCTATAGACATTATTCCTATGCCCACTTATCCCCCCCCCCTTGGATAAAGTAATTTAAACAATACGTTTAATGAAATGCTTTGTTTTATTTTTTGTGAGTACCTACAAGGCCTACAACTTGATGCATAATGTAAATATGTAAGTAAATGGCCTCTTTGCTAGTGTGGGACTAGAGGAATGCAGATTTTATTTTATTTTTTAATTACTGTCTTTACAATTCTATTGACAGAATTCAAATTGTATTTTTAGTAAAGATAAAATAACAACTCCTTTGCTCAATCCGTAAAAGACACAAAACAAAGGTCGTTTGACAAAATCTAATAAGTTTAAATATATATATATATATATAAAGCATCTAATATGTGAAGATGAATTTGATGCATGTACGTACAACTACGTCAAATCCAAAAATCCCATCAAAACAAACCATTGCAAGTATGTACTTAAAATTATTTCAATTTGCATACCATACCATACCTATAGGTCAGAACCAGGGTCAAAGGTCATGATTGTAAAATGAATGTAAAGTAGGAAGCAGAATACATTAAGCATATTAATGTATCTTTGCAAAAACTCTTGGTTTGATAAAGAGGGGGACTCTTGGTTCAGAGGATGATATATACTAGCGTCACTTTTGTATATCAAATAAACAAATGAAGAAATTAGAGAATTTAGAGCATGTACCAATAAGAGAGAGTTGGGGAAATACAAAAACAAACAAACAAACATACATACACACAAAAGATTGTTTGAGGTTCTCAGATTGTATGCAAGAAAATAAAAAACAGCTTGAAATTCATTGTGAAGAATACATATATTATTGAATTATACAAATAAAGATTGTGGTTACATCAGTGGCATAGGCAGTGACGTAACGCTTATTCGGAACGAACGGAAAAGTTGTGGAGATTTAAAATAGAATGAAGCTCTGTGAGTAGTACGTTCAGTAACATCCAGGTGTTTAATGTCGATTGACATTAAATTTGAGTAATATATATGCAAATGTTATGAATCAATAAGTTTACCCTCCATACTCAAAACAGTCATTATTAAATAATAATTAATTAACTATATTAATAATGTATTAAAAATATTTAGAGAAAATTGACAATTTGACTGCGCTCTTGGATTTTCTGCTCATTTGAAGCTTTAAGTCCTGATAAGAGTAGAAGAAAAAAAATTACCCTTCCCCCATAAATGACCTCATTAGTCGTCATCATCATCACCATTCATCATTCTTAGGGAAGGATTTAATTGTCATATTTACTTACTAAGAACTTTTTGGGGGTTTAAGAATATCAATAGAAATCATTCGAGAAATGATTTTTTTTTAAACGGGAGGAAAAGGCACACACACACACAACAAAAAGGCTGACCCAGTTGCCCTTATATCCTTTTAAGATTATGTATACATATTATTCCTATTTAATATGACTGACCTAAGTTCATTATAAAAAAGACAGTGATGAGAGGAGTTGAAGTCAATTATCGTTTAAATCATTTTTACTATACATGGATGAATCAATGGGATATTATGTTGAGTCAAAGTGCCTTGAATATACGAGCAATTAAAACAAAACAAAAGAGAGAGAGAGAGATAATTGACATTGCTAATTGCATTTAATTGTGAACGGGATCCTCACGATTCTCTCTCTCTCTCTCTCTCATTGTTGATGTCGTTGTTGAAGGGCTTTTAAAGAGCTAGGAAAATGGAATGAATACATTAAAGTACTTATGTATTCATAGATGTACACAACAAAGAGAAGAAGACGACGACGACGACGAAGAACCAGAGCGTGGATCTCATTATTCAAAATGGCTCCATTATTTAGATGTATTTATACTTCATTCTTTGAGCCATGACTCTTAACTCAAACAAAAGGATGATGATAATGTTAAATGATGGAACACCCCTCTCCCCCCCTTTCCCCCCTTCCTCCACCTCATTACGACCTTTTCAATAACAGCCTCTTCAATAACAACATTCACAACAAGAACCAGGAACATTCATCAATTTTTTTTTATCAGTATTTTGTTTTAATTAGGAAATTTCTTCTTTTTTTTTGTATTTTGGTATAATAATATGAATAATTATCAAATAAAGTGATCTTTCTTAGGCCTTGAATACATATCTATGTTGTACATACAAACGTTTTTGAAAAAAAAAAAAAAAAAAAAAAAAAATGAGGTTAGATGGTAAATACAACTTTTTTTTTTTTAAAAAAAAGTTTTTATTATACACATATGTACGTATTTTATACATTATGTATTATTATTCTTATTATTACTATGTTAGAGTTAAAACCTTGATGTGCGCTAAGATTCTTGTGACTACAACTAATACAAACTACTCTGTGTACAGAGTTGCTATTAAGAAAGAAGGTCATAATATGACGACCTGTTTTATGCAACAAACCCACGTTACTCTATGTAGTCAATAATAAATCAATTTAATCATCATTTCATATGTATTTACCCATTAAAACTCAGATCCAAGGGACTCAATTATTCTCTATACGTACTTTAAGGATGATGCAAAAAGAAGTTGTAGAATAATAATTAAGTCTTTGAGTTTATTTTTTAGGCTTTTCAAGTACTTTTTAGGTTCTGATCAGGGTCAAAATGGTCCTTTTTTTTTGTTGACAGGCTTGAAGGATCTTATATTTGATACCTCCTATTTGATATCCGAATGGTTCTTGCATCAGAGTATCTATTTACTTATTATAATTTATGATTTTAAAAGATATTTTAATTTGTCAAGAAATGCAGGGAAATATTCCATTTTTGTGTATGTATGCCTTTTTGTACGCCCTTCTAGACCTTGGAAAAGGGAGTAGAAGTCGTACTTGAAGATTCATAAATGATGCCATATCAATTTGATTAGAGATATAAAAAAGTTAAAAAAAACAAATAAACAAACACAACATCTCTAAATTTGCCGTATTACGTTTTTAACATTTCCAAGTTCGAGACTTCTACTCTTTCTGCCACTTTCAATATTTAATAACACTGGTCAAGAGCCAAAAATCCTAAGGGGTATAAGTATAATAAAAGTTATTCAGTTTTGCAATAAACTTAAATAGCTCCTTGAATATTACATTCAATTGATTAATAAGGAATGTATTAAAGAGCTTAGACCACCAGCTTTCAAACGAGATGTCAAGCGTAGCCCGATAAGAGCCTTTAACTTTGAAGAAGTGTACAAATTTTCATCCGATTTTGAGCAAAAATTCGCTAGAAATCTAAGACTCACGGTAGAGCTAATAAAAACTCTGAAGTCAGCTGAAGATAACCAAATTCAAAAACATGGATCTCTTATTTAATTACAAGGCAACTCCAAGGAAAGAGTGGGATCGCAGAGCCATGGATATCCAATGAAAGGAATAGTGTTCCTTGATGAGTCATCATAGGGTCCTTATGAAGAGTGTCTCAGTACCCTTCATCTTCATCATCATGGATATAGAGGGAACTAATTCGAGGAATGCTAGATCAGTCGCCTTAATTCTAAGCTCTTCAATGTATTCCTTATTAATCAATTTAATGTAATATTCAAGGAGTATTTTATGTACAAAGGATTTCACCGACTTTTGGGCCTACTCCGGCACTCTCCGTCTCTAGGAGTCCTTTTAGGTCAAAACAAAGACTAAAAATGGAATTTACATAGAAAACACTAGCCAATCATTATTTTATAATACTCAAATTATGTATCCTTCATTCTAGGCTTAAATTGAAGTTGAAGTTGGAAAATGGGCCATATTAGCTCAAAAAGTAGGGTCCAATTTCTCAAAAACAGTCAGACTCTCAAAAAAAAAAATATTACAGATTTAAAATGAGTGTGCAAAACTGAATAACTTTTATTAAAAAATAGTAATACCCCTTAGGATTTTTGATAGTTCAAATTTGTTGACTTGTGTAATTATATATGTACATATGTTGTTAAAAACTGAGGTTTAGTCATGAATGTCCACAATAAAATTAGCAATGCTGAAAGCTTTATAATTATAGATTCTCTGTGCTCAAAGTATTTCTTTTCATTTCCATCCCTTTCTTCAATCCGTATGTACATTACATAGATTCCTCACAAGGCATGTCTCTTTATCACCTGCGGAATCCATTACCTGGTAGAATAATTAAAAAAAAAAACCAATATAAAATGTTCAAAACGACTTGTTTACAATCAAGCAATGTTTAATGTAAATGATTTGGATAAACACCTTGGTACCTTATGTAGTCCTGATTAATTACTTGGAAAAAAAACAAAACAATAACTAACGCCGTTGTTCAAGAGTAACAAAAAGTAATTAGTTAATCGAAAAAGTAATGGAGTTATGAGTAACTTTAATTACATGTTTCTAGTATTTAATAATCAATAAAAAACAAAATTAATTTGAATCTGGACGTTTCTAATATAATTACACAGAGTAAATTACATCCCCCCCTCAAAAGTAGCCCATGTACGTTACATTGAGGGGATGCAACATGTGTCATGTGTCAAATTTTCTATCTAATTTTCAAAACAGTTACACATTTTTTTTAAATAAATAATTACAGAACAATATCTTCTGAGTTTAGATATGCTATTAATAAATATTACAAATTGGATCCTCGGTTTCTTGAGTAATAGGTTATGTATCTATAGAAATTATGCACGGATTCTCAAAATTTCAAACGAACACAGTCTGAAACATTCATTTACTCCTTTTTGGTTCTCTAAATTGCATTTTAGTCATTATATGTATAACATTTCAGACATTTTAAAAAACGAAAAATTCGATTTTTATCCCTGTCCACAAAAGGACGACACGAGTCTCAAACACTAGGGAATATTTTCACATGTTATTTGGCAACACATAGATAGATGTCTGTGATAGTACTGCTTACTTAAAAAACAAAAACATTACTCCCTATTGGAGTCCCAAAAAATAAATTAACTTCAAATTATCTAGTATTTTTTGCCCATAGTAGTACGTTGAATTAACAGTTTAATTAGTGATTCACAGAACAAAGGAAGGTAATGAATTTACCATGACATATAAGACAATTAAAGTGATGTAGTTGTCAAAACCATAGTTTTATTTTTAGTAACAGTGCGTTGGTTATTTTTTTGTTTGTAACTTTTCAGATGATAAGATAATCAAATTTGTTACTTTTAGCCACATTATTCCCATTTCTGGCACTAGCCCTGCCTTGTAATTGGCTTAAATATGAGGAGAAAATCAAGATAAGTCAATTGATGAAAATAATCCATTCGTAATACTTTGTCAAAATATTTTATAATTACATGGTTCATGGATAAAGTTTAGTCACCTAACAACTGAATTACAAATAACAATTATCATTCATTTCGAATTAAAGTTTTTTAATTAGTTAGTTGGAATTTTAATAATATTTATCATCAGTCATCAAATAAGTTAAATATGACTCAATTAAATTTTGCATTTTGCTCGCAACAGTCCGTGTTCATATCATGATCATAAGAGATATTTAGATATTTTAAATTTTTTTGAGTCAGTTAAGAACTCCTTATTTTATAGGAGAATTTCTTTTATTAAAAGAAGTAATTTGTTAAACTATTATTAAACAAAGCATATTTTTACACCAACTCAAATTATAATTTATGACACATAGAAACTTTTTTTTTTTTTTAAAGTCTCTATACAAATACTACATAGAAAGGAACGTCGATAATAATAATATCAAAACTCATATGGCATGAATCTCTTTGTTCGTTTGATGGCATCACGGTTAGCCAGGAGTACTAAGTGAAGAGGAGGTACATAGGGTAACTTGATACAAAAAAAAAAAAACATAAACTATTTTCCATCGGGCTCCAAGGTCGCTGAAGACTGATTTCGAGCCCAAAATGCGATTTGAAGGCTTTAGATGCCGAATTTGAGGTTGTTCATTTTCAGAAAAGGGTCAATTTAGGGGATGTAGGTGAGATAAAATGACCTCCACGAGGTCATTCAAGGTCACTTTTGATATTTTGAAAGATAAAGAAAAAGTCCTTCAGCTAGACAAGCTGCCGTGTAATTATAATTTCACTAAAAAATAGCTTTAATTTACATTTGCTACTGTCTCTAAAGACTCAACGTGACTTTTCCTTCACTTCATGATATAATATATTTTTGAACAAGGGTACAATTATTGATTAAAGTCAGAGGAGATGTTTTTTTTTTTTAAAAAAAAAAACAAAACAAAAATCAGATTCCAAAGTATCCTTTATTATCAATATCTAACATGAAAAGATTTAATGATAATTAATGATTGAGAGGAACATGAAGGGTTTGAGCTTCGAATCCTTTGAATCCACCACTTAAAGAACTCTGTTCATTTACATAAGATAATCAATAATTGAAATATATATATATACATACATATGTACTATAGATAGACACACGTCTTTGAATAATCACCCTGATGGATGAGGCCTCAATATATTGTAGAATAATTAAGAAGAAGAAGGGGAGGGGGAAACCCCTCAACCAATGAATTTTAAATAATAACAACAAAAGATTACATAACTCCTTTCAAACATTTTTCATCCTTACGTTACTTTACCTTAGAGCTCAAAAATAAATATAAAAAATGTCTTTTTTCTATAAAGAGTTAAATCCGATTTTTATTATTTAAAAAAGTATATTATATTTACAACCAAAAACTTGGATCGTAAAATTAATCTTATATTTTTCTTTCTTTCCTTCTTTTTTATTTGATAAAAGATACATAGAGAATTTCAATTCCTTTTGCTTCTTCAGGTGGAAGGACAAGATTTGTATGTACACATTATTATTTTGTTGGTAATTGATTTTTATTCATGGTTTTTAGTTGTTGTTGTTGTTAAAAGGAATATTGTAAAAAGAATCCCGAAAAAAAATAAATATGAAATTAAATAACTTTTTTTCCTTTAACCAAATATTTCAAAAGATTTTAAAAGGTGGTTGTAATTCCACATAGTGAGGCCGCCGTTGTTGGACTCTGCATTGTAGTTTTGTAATGAGGAAGGAATTATAACTCTACTAGGGATGTCTGATCCGCTCCTAAATCTGAGAGAGCTGTCTCATAATCAGACGCAAAAGCCGTTCTATGGATCAATGTTGGCTAAATGACGCTATCATAGCCATCAAACAGTGACATCATCATCTATCTATCTGGAAGGAAGGAAGGATTGTGGTTTAAGAGACCATTACCCAATATCAAGACTTTGAGGGACTATTAATCATTTTTCATTCCGCAACTTTGATCTTGGAACTGACCGAGACTTTAAAAAGGCTTTGAAGGGTATAGACATTCAAAAGTGGATCTCAAAAACAAGATCGATAGTGAAATCAACATCCCCCCTACTTGAATAAAAATAAATACTGGTTCCTTTTTTTTTCTTCAAAGACCCATACGGAACAGGACCGATTTTGAGTCTTACTCAACGTACATAGAAACATATATTTAGAGAGATAGGTAGGAAGTTCCACGCCTTAGAGCTTACTTGCAACATGTATGATAATATGTATGATATTGGCCAGGAATGCATCCTGCAATTGAACTTCCCCTGGTATGAATAATTGCCTTTACATATTATCTAGAATGTTTGTTCATATGTATGTATATGCATACTCAAGGACTCTCATATAGCACACAGAAAGAAACAACAAATATCCACGTATTGTAGGAATATAAACATTATTTTTATAACATAATGAATTGGCATCAAGTCATGTATCATTACTGCATTATTCAAATTAGTACGCACGGTCATAATCTTCACTTCACGAATGTAAGATACTTATAAGTAGATTGTAAATTTATTCATACGGGTTTTGTATGTACATATAGTACTTTAATTTTATATTATAAGAGTCAATTGATTTTCTGTCAGAAAAAACAAAAAAACAAAAGAGAGTCCAAAAAATTATTCAAATTATTTCTTTAACTAAATATGTACATACATAATTTGTAAGGCATTTATTTTGAAATATATTTTTTGTCAAATAGAGTTTTACTATAAGTACAAACTTGAGTCCAAATAAAGTAGTCTTCACTTTATTAAATCAATCAATTAATTCTTCTGTCAAAGGAAAAAAAAAGTTTTATTATTATTTATAAATAAAAAATGAGGAATTAAAGTATATAACATGTTACATTATTTATATTATATCGTGAGAGTTCAAAGATTCCCTTAATCAAATTGATTTTTTGTCAATAAAAAAAGAAATGAATAAATACATTGTATGTTTATTAAATTTTATTCATACTAGGTGTACATAGAGACGTAATCTCTCTCTAAATATAAATCCACAAAAATGCACATGATTCGTATTTTGACTGATTAATTATATTATTTTAACTAATGATTACTCCTTTGAATAAAAAATCAAATAAAAATAAATGTACCTATTTTTTTATTTTATTTCTTTGAAAGAATGAATCCCACACTGATTTTCCCATTTTCCCTTTTAATATTTCCTTAATATAAACGTAGAATAATCCTTCAATAACTATTATACAATACATCAAAGAGAAAAAAAAAAGGAGATGGGATGAGTCACTCAACCTTGGGTTCCCTTTGAACGAATACAATAGTCAATAATACATACATCACATGGAATTAAGTGTATTTCAACCGGATCCCAGTACCGAAGAAGACATAATATTGAATTGATGTGTAAATACTTATGAAGACACATATTAATGAGCAAATCTCAGATTACAAACTACTTGTTCATTAGGTAGATATGCACGTTTTTTTTGTTTTGAAGATATTTAGGGGGAATTTGTGGGAAGAAGTTTTATTTAATACTTTAAGTATAGTAAAGTCTCAATTCTTTGAACTATTATGAGCAATCAAAACCGTTATGAATAGAATCAGTCCTTCTTGGACCATATATGTACTACGAGCAGATATCCCTGTTTTCAATTTGAATGATAGTGACTGCTTGGGTGCCTCTGGGATATTTTCAAACTGCGTGAAATGTTAGATATAACTATATTCATAGACTTAAAGAGTCAAACCTTTGAGCAATGGGTCATCAAATGGACAATAAATAACAATGGGTAATGAGTAACACTATAAAATCTTTAATGGTTGTATATTTATGAAGGTATAAAAACGAATAAGCTGGCTACAAAGGGCTTCAAATCAAATTTAAAACCCTTTTGATTTGAGTGATTTTAGATGGTTTAGGAAAGAAAGAAAACAATTGGGTGGATCAATGTTTCCATGGCTCAAATATAACTACAGGTAAACTTCATTGTTTGTACACTAAAAATATAAAGTCACACATAGACCACAGCCATGAAAAGCCATGGAAAATATGAACAAATGTAGCCTCAATGAAACTTTACACTCCTTTAAACGTGAAAGGACTTTAGATATGAGGTTCCCATGTAATACATCATAATACTAATAAGTATTATTGTTATCGTGCCCCCCCCCCCCCAAGAATAATAAGTTAGGTGAATGAACTTCAATTTGTCCAAACACTTTGGCCCCTCTCAACATACCTACCAACGATGATGACTATGACCGCAATGGGAGAAATGAACAATTAAAATGCAACTCATAAAAGCAAGCAAACAAAAAAAAAAAATACATAGTCAGGGATCCCTCAAATTTATTTACAGAAGCCTATACATAGAGACTCGAAATGAGTCTCATGGTGGACATTTGACTCAGTGTTTCAAATGCTTCAAAGAGGTTAAATCCACAAACATCATTACATATGTATGTATACAAGGACCTATGCAAGGACTCTGCAAAAATAGTGAGCCTTGTGCACTGATTTATCAACATCTTCTAAATTCAATGTGTGTGTATTTTTATTATAATAATGAGGTGTGGCAATAAACCTGTTCGTTCGTTTGTTCATTCCTACATTCTCCTCCTCCTCCTCCTCTTCTTCTTCTTCTCAAGTGAATTATTACTATTAATACACTTTATGTATGTATATTATCAACTCCTTGCAATCGTGCACACTGCTCCTTGTTTTGTCTTTTGAAACATTGCAAATCATGTGCGTTAATTGTAAAGTGTCAAAATACATCATAGATACTATATCTACTTAGACTATTCTATGTAATTATATATAACCACTCTATAGCGACTTGCCAATGTAAGTACATTGACGCATACTATATATAGTACGTACGAACAATGTCTAATAAATAATATTAGACTAAATAATTTGTTAAAAAGAGTTTAATGATTATATTACAAAATATATTACATATATATATATGTACATATATTTAGCTCAAAGCTACACTCTTCAGGCATCCTTACTTTGAGACATTCCAGACTTCATGCCAAACTTGAAGCACATGGATCGAGGTTTGGTCAGACCGCATTTGTTTTTGAAGATCTAAAATTTAACTACATAATACAGATACTTGACCATCATAGAATTTGAGGTTTTTTGGAGTAGAAGGTCTTAAATATAAAGGAAAAAAAAATGTGAGGCAAAATTTTAGTCGGGCCAAATTAGCAGCCGTTCATAAGACTTTATCGAAGTTTTATTATTTTATTGAACTATAAGAGTTAATATAAAGTGGATCAATGCCTAAAAAGTACAATTTGGTGCTAATCAATTCATGCTTTTTTACTGCCCCCTAATGTTTCATGCCAAATAATCAAATGAATGTGTCACTTGATCATAACAGAATTGAATGATTTTTTGTACGTAGACACATAATAGCTAGACAATAAAGTGTACCAAATTATGGCTCGTAAATATTAGCCATTCAGGAGATACAGACACATGATGCAAGTCCTCCTCTGGCCCAAATTTCTTAGTGTAAATTGTTATTACCATTTCCCCTATAATTTCTAAAAAAAAATTATATGGAATCTCAAAAATTTGTACCTAGATATTTTATAGGGTGAGAAATCCAAAAATAAAGTCAAAAAATGAAATTTAAATTTAAAAAAAAAAAAAATTAACTTTTGAGATTGACCATGTAGTCACAAGATCGGCTATAATAAAATTATCAAAATTCTACAGCCTTAAAGTTAAAAAAAAAAACTTTTTTTCAAATACAGTTGGACCTATTTATTAAAAACAAAAAAAAATGATTTTTTTTGTTCAAACGATTAGAGTGAGCTTCTCAAATTGGATTATTTATTACGATGTATACAAATTTCATATTCTTCTTTGATTATCATCCAAACACATTGAAATATCATTTTTCGTATTTTATAGCCTTTTTAGTTGAATAAATAATCTTTAAAAAGTGACTTCTATTAACTCTCTCTCAAATGTATTTTTCGCAACATACAGAAAGAAGGAATGAAGAAAAAAATTAAATAAATGTACCGCGTGGAACACGCATTCTAATTTTCATATTTATTTCATTAGATACAAGCATTTCAGCATTAACAACAACAAAAATTATACAATTTTGATTTTTCATATAAAACCTGTTTTGTAGCTCTATTCGTAAAAACTTTTAGTATAATATTTATTGTCAATTTTTTTTTATTGGAAGTTCATTCATTAGACTCTAATATATTGTAATGCTATAAATATTTTTATACCAGTTCGAGTATCAATATTTCTAAGTTTATTTTTTATTCTATAATGGAATTCTTTCTTTCAATTATTCCTCAGATTTTTGATCAGTATGAATTGGAACTCCATCCTGATGAACAAATTATTTTTTTAGTCATCCCCATTAAAATTTTTTTACAAGATTGAACTGTGCTTGAGTTTAAAGGAAATCCCGGATGATTGACCTTAATAGATAGACATTACTCTTTCAAGTATGAATATGTATTTATGACCTATTAAGACTAAGTCATTGTTTAGAAAATCAGACCTTTTTAAATATCATTTTGATATTTTATGACGTCATCTTTCCACATTCATAATTTCAAGTCCAATGACGCCATACACTCATTTTTTTACTTAAAAGGAGGCTGATTTTATTTACTGCATTCCTGCTTATTAATTTAAATAGATCGTCGAGTTTTTTTGTGCACTCCCAACCTCGACTCTCAAAAGGGGAAAAGGAACAATTTGAAAATAGGATATGGTAGCTACCCTTCTGTATTTTTCTTGCAACTAACTTTTTAATTTTGAGCATATATCAAAAGCATAAAGATCCTCTCTTTTAAACAACTTCACGTAGCAACGGGTTAGCTTCTTCAGGATCCCTCTTGATTCTGTCGTAGACATGATTTAGTGACTCATGAACAGCGAGGGAACGCTCAATTTTATTCTTTCAAATTTGGAAGGATCATTATGACACTTGTAAAACTCATGAATGACTCTGTACCTGTGTTTAGTTAGTATCTACAGATTTGAGTGAAATTGTCAATTACACTGATGTATGTAAGTTCATCACCCGAGTATGCTTCAAAACATGTGCAATCCAGTAATCGTTCATCCATTTGTTTGAACACATTCATTGTACATCACGGTATATATTCCACAAACATATGGAATCAAATTTATTTGTCTACTCCTCTTCCTCATAAAGAGGTTACATAGGATACCTTGATTGTTTGAGTTCGAAAGGGCTAAGCTTTGAGCAATTATCTACATACTAGGCTTCATATTAAATGTGAACAACATTTAATTTCAATAAACACTTCACACTTTAAAATCCATACTTATTTCCTGTATTTGCCCTCATATTTAAATATAAACTGGGCATAGCACTAGGCCCACAACTATTCTACTCAAGAAAACTGGGTATAAAAATACTTTGTTGTTTGTTAGGTTGGTTGTTTGTTGCCTGTTTTTGACATTTAATGAAAAGTTATAATTAATTAATTATTATCAAGTAGTGCGAAAATAATTAATATATGTACTTTAAATATTAAAATTCTCTCAGTACCTTGAACAAGTATCAGTTTAACTAACAAAATGTAAACAATCTATTACACGCTCTTGAAGATAAGCAGCTCCTAATTATTCATTTTTTGATATTTTTTTTTGGTCGGCTGTCAATGTCCTTTGCACCTCATTAGTGTTCATGTGCTATAAAAATACCTAGTTCTTGGTGGAGTTAATTTCGAGATTCCCCCCCCCCGTAGGAAAGGTTGAGAGATAGCTGTTTGTATACAAAGTAGAAGTAAATATCATCTACAGAATCTCTCAAAAGGTGTGGAGAGTTTATTTTACTTATAGTATATGTATATATGTACCTTTGTACGACTAAACGGCGTGGATTAACACATTGCAGGGGATTAAATATGATATATGTTGCATTTAGATATTTATATATTTACCATTTGCTAGTATAAAATGCAATAATTGAAGTTTACTCAATCAGACTTCCGCCCCTAGCTCTATGTTTGTTTGTAGCTTTAAATTTATAAGCACATAAATACATACATAGATATTATATATGTACATATATTGTATTCCCACACTTTGATGTCTTCCTTCGAGCTGATTCCTTTTTATTTTGAGGGACTCCCACTTCCATGTTGACGGTACTCATGTACATTCTATGTACAGTCATCAAAAAAAAAAAATCCTTAACAAGTGTTTACATAGATATTATTTTTTAAAAGACAATAACTGAACAGACTTTGAATGTTAAACAACTTATCTTTAGTTATGAAGAACAAGTTCATCCCTAATGCAGCTGGTCATACAGTTTGAGCAATGACGTCATTATAAATACCGAATGAGGTAATAACTAATCCAACTACTCAATAGCATGGCAGTCCTAAAGATTTCATATGTATACAACAGAGCAACACTTTCTTTGACTCTCGCAACCTTATCTACTTCCCCAAATAAAAAGAAGAAAAGTCCCAAAATCCGTAGGCCACTCTTCATTTATTAGTAAAAAAGAGTTCAGAGCTCAACCAGAGCTAATTCAACCTCAACCCATCAACATTGATCAAAACATGACTAATTTTTTGGAATAACCAAAAATACGATGTATTTCCCCTCTAGCTGTTTCATCAGTTGACTCTTTTCTGATTTAAAACAGATGGCTCTACATATTATGAACTCAAAAAGGGTATATTATATATAAATTCATATTAAATCAATGAACAGTTGACGACAAGAAAGTACAAAAGGCAAACTACCAAATGTTTTTTTCTTCAGATTTTTCCTTTCCCTTTTGGTAGCTGAGGTTGGGAGTGGACAAAAAGCTCTTTGTAAAGGGGCAAAAGAAATAAAAAATCGATAGCTGACAGCAAAATGCATAGGAATTGTTGATTTTTTCTGAAATGTACCTACTAGATTTGATTTCTTGATTGCTTAGCAATACCCATTATTTGGGGGCTAACAAACATGTTATTCCATCGATTTCCTCCTCCCATTTTATTTTTTTTTTCAAATTAGCTTCTGAAATCTTAGTGAAAATCATAATTTTACTCATAACTATAGCAAAGCATATGAATCCTATATCAAGATTTTTGAAAAATGACACACTAGAATTTTTATTCTAGGAAATATAGGATTTTATGCAAGTTTCTAGTTGTTGTTTTTTTGACAATAAATGACGTGAAGTCACATATTATAAGTATATCTTAAATAACATAAATTGTCAGAGTCAAAAACATTAGTTGAGACTGAAGTTACTTCCAGAACTGACTCAGTAATTCAATACTTTATACATCATTTCTTCTTCTTTTCTTTTTTTTGTCTTCTTCACATTATGTATTTTCTACAAATTGGATCTTGTTTTAAAGGGAACAATAAAATATGAGTAATAATTGGCAACCTTGACCAAAACTTAAAGTAAAACTCCCTAAAATCCACAGATTTAAGTTACATTCTTTTGTTGGCAGTCAATTTTTTACTCTTTTTTTACACAGTGTTCTGAACAACAACAACGTTGAGCTCAGAACTAAGTCCATTTCTCTTTCTCTCTCTTATTTTGAATGAAAGGTTGGAAGATTACATTTTTGAAATGCATAGAATATGTTATAAAACTTAAAAATGATTTGTTATATTTTAACAATAAATAGTTCTAGTTATTTTCTGTTGAAATATGTATTTCTACGTTTCATATACATACTTTCTGAGGCACATTGAATGGAATAGTACATATATTCCATATTTGGCATAAGGCCTACATACAAAATAATAATACTTAGATAATATAATATCGAATCATTAATAACTTTTTTCCCTATCTCTCTAATGATGTATTCATCGTGCTTAATAGGTATATATATAAATATATATATAGATATATGCCTACATGGAGAGAGAGAGAGATCTCATTTGAGTACAGTTATTAATTGGGAAAATAACTTTTCACGAATTATTTTTTTAATTATTCTTTCATTTTGGTAGTTAGGAATATGTATTATAATTATGATCCTCGGTTTTTTTTCCTGCCCTCTTCCCTCGTGACGTCATATTACGGAAGAGACTATTGTTTATGTTGTACTTTACATAATAAGGTTATGATGATTATATTATGGTTTTGATGATTGGTTTGACGGCTCCATTGTTCTGTTTACCTTTTGATTCATATCGATCAACGTAATGGAGTGGTAATTCATCTTTTAAAATAGATTGCAAAATGTCAACAAGATGATTCAAAGGGAAAAATAAAGGCGCATCTATCATTACGTCATATATGTACGGTTGTTGAGACTTCAGTGTCTATATATGTAATATGGAAACAAAATGCCCTCTAACTACCGATAACTCTTACTCGTATGTAGATCAATATTAATTAATTGATTGACTCTCTATCCTTTGATTGAATTCCATGTTGTATCAGAGTTACAAATTAAGCACTATGAAATGCCTATGTAGAGTAAATACAATTTGAAACAGGAATTTATGTGTCTGCCTATTGTTGAGTTGTTGGGTATATTGGTACAAGAGTGGTACAGGAGTACTTGGATGGATTCAAATTGTACTAGTTCCACCAATTGGTGTTACGTCATACATCACCACCAATGATGTAACAAAGGAAATAAAATTGTCTTTCATAAATAAATATTTATAAAAATCTTATAATTTCTGCGCTAGCCCCTTATTCCTTATTCTTAAAAAACGCCTTTATAAGAGCCCTTAATGTTTTATTATATTTTACGTATAAAAAGTATGGAAATATTTATATATGCAGAATATGAGCTATTTAGAAGATACTTGGGTTTTTTTTTAAAAAGTTTACATCAAAACAGATTCACAACGTGAGACATCCCTGTCGGTATTGTCCCATTCCTATATAATTCTTGATAACCTCACTCAATCGTTTATTATTGTTTTTTATTTTATTTTTGCTTTGTTTTACGCCTTTTTTTAAAAGGAAAAATGACGGATGATTGTGACCTTTTTGTAGTGTTGGAAGGGAATACCTTAATTTAGACTACAACTTATGTTATCATTATTATTAGTAATAGAGATATAATAGTAATAATTACAAGTGACAATACAACTTGGAGTTCAAGGAGAGTTCATCAAAATAAAGATTCAGCATATCAACAATACTAGTAAAAATAATATATTAATTATATTACATTTAATTATACAGTGTTACCTCTAAGTATGTACGCTCTTTGTTCATAGTACCGCTAAAAATGTCAAATAATATCAAACTCATAATATCATCTCACTCAATCTCTCAACCAGAGTCCGAACGATATGGATTATGATTAACTAGTCGATTGATATCGATTTTGCTTCTTCAAATGAATCCTTCAAAACCCAGTCTAGTCACAGTATAATTTTCCTAATCAGTTGCGATTTGAAGACATTTCTTTAAGTCGTAGATTTTTAACTTCTCATATTATTGTAATGAGCAGTTAGACGACGTTTTATTACATGGATTTGCCCATATATGAGGAAAGTTGGTTTTTATGCACATTTTATTAGTACTTTGTGACAGAAACGATCAAACATTAATTATAATTAATTTAAAAAAAGTTAAATAATTTAAATTACATGTATGTACATATAGTAGGACCTCAGAATATGATTCCAATTCGTTCCGGAAGGAGTATTGAGAAGCGATGGCGTCAAGTTCTGAATTAACACAAACTAGTGGCAAGGGATCGAAGCACAAGCTGTATTTTGTTTACAAAAGACACATGATTCCATTGTTTTATTCGAGCTCATAGGCAAAGTTTTTTCGACATTTTGCATAGAGCTCTGAGGCAGTAAAGCTCCGGGGTTCTTCTTTATAACTGAATTGATTGCCACCGTAAAAATAATATAGATGAAATAAATGTGTGAGCGTGACAGGGAACTTTAATAAATAGCCACTTTGGCCACGCCTGTGTTTTGAAGGATTAAGTAACAGAAAAAAAAACCATTTGATCTCCTTTTAAAAAGACTTTGTCTTATAGGAGTAAAAAAAAAAAAAAACATTAGTGATGATCAATTTGGCCGATTAACATTACCCATGATTCTCAAACAGCCTATAATCACCTTAATCCTTGTTTTTAATTTGAATAATAACGAGGCATGTTCTGAGTGATTGATAGTCATTTCCATAACTTAATTCACAACGCTAAATAGATCAACATCACATTAGACAAGAACTGTTTAACTTATGCCACGTTGATAATTGCCATTCAATTGGAGCAGCAAATTTATAATTTATGTAAGAGAGGCAAACTCTGGCTACGCTGACAAGGATTTTGTTTCTTACTCAGGGTAGAACTGTACGTATATAATAGTTTAAATGAGGATATCATGAATACAAATACTGATTGTCTTTTGTAATTAATCATTTGTTACATTGATTTACATAGTTTTCAATCAAAAAGGAGCTGAAATTCCCAATATATATATATTGTTTTATACACCATCCACCAAAATATTCACTTCAAGCACAGATTGACCTGATTAGAGATTTTTCAGTTAATGAGGCTGCTAATTATATATTTCCTATTGTTTCCATTGATTGAAAGTCATCTTCTGCTTCAATCACATCCTTTATATAACATCCATGGATACCGGAACTCATTAAATAGGGGGGGGGGGGTATTTAAAGAAAAATGACATCACGTATTAAGGAGACGTGCAACTTTTCATTGTTACTTGTTCTTTTTTTTTCTTCAAACAGTGGGGGCAATTAAGAATTTTTTAAGCTTGTTTTGTAATTTCTATAATTATTCATTTCTAAATTCTATTTTGCCTTTAAACTCGGATACATTTTGAAAACTCTCAAAATTCCCCCCGACATAAATTACCTTTGAAGATAGTTAGTTCCTGGAAATTGACACGGAATTTTCCACCCGATTGCAATTTTAGGTCGTTTTTATAATTGAAAACCTGATACATTTTGCTTTGGAACACCAGCTGAGTATACCTTAGGATATAAATTCATTCGGTTTGTAATGTTTTAATGTAGTCTAGTCTCCATTCAATATCTCATATGTGACTTTAAAAACAGATTTTTATATTAAAAAGTGAACTATTTTTGCAACAGTGTAAAGAATATATCTGTCCGATAATGAATTAATAGAGATTATTTAAGGATTCTTTGAGAGGTGTTGTCAATAATATAATAATATAAAAATAATATTCATGACGATAGAGGCCTTCCTATTTCTTCATATTCTCAACTAATTGAAGTGAGTCCATGCCAAAAAAACAGAAAGAGAGGGATTTAATGATATGGATATTAAAATTAGAGCTCACGCGCAAGTACGTTTCAGAAACAAAATCGACAATTACATTTTATCTACATGCATAATTAGGTATTCTCTACATTAACCCTTTAGATTGTAGAAATTAACAGTCTGTTTCAGTTGTTAAATATTTTGTTTGTCAAAAAAAGAGAGGAAAAATTGGGAATTCTCCCTTTTTTTTCTACAAAGAAAGGGTGAGACGAAACAGACAAACTCAGTACGGGATGTAGCGACCTCTATGGTCCTCTTCCTACCCTCTAATAGGTGAATAAAATAAAGTTTAAAATGTATGTATGTACATAGAATATTGCAAGTTCTTAATTCAATTAGACTTGGATACACAATCCCTCCCACAGTCCGACTTGCAAATATATATATATATATTAAAAAGACGAATTTTGAGATGATAAACCCACCTACATTGAGACTAATTTATATACACTTTGTATTATTATTTGTTTTCATCGTCACAATGCACAATGGTCACCACAATACATATATCCATTATTCTTCCTTCTTCAATTAATTATGTTATGTAGCTTGAATTGTTGAAATAAGAGTAGGTACGGTGTCACAGAGGGCGCTGTGCTCAAAAAATAAAAGAGGAAATGATTCAAATAATCATTTTTACTCACGGAGTTATCCACGTCTAGCTTTATGGGATTAACAAACTTACTCTCTTCAACTGTTTTAACCAGTTAACTCTTCACTAAATAAATGACTATGCGTACTATGAATACTTCTTTTTTTTGCTCAAGGGTACCATATTATGATAGAATTATACAGTACTACCCCATAATGTCCGTTTGTCCAATTTTGTCATTTTCTTTCTGAAAGTTGAGGTTGCAAGTAGACAAAAAGCGGGTTGTGACCCCACGTATGTGCAACAATATTGACACTATATTTTGTAATAAGCTATCAATTTTTAAGTACTTCTCCCCCCCCCCCTTTCCCTAAAAAGTATTCTGAATAATGTTGATTGGTTGAGCTTAAATTAGCTCTTGTTCAGGACTGATCACTTCTTTACTATTATTAAATGAAGAATTGTTCAACAGGAGTCTGGGAGAAAAATTGATTCACTAGCTAACTATAATCCACGACTTTGGACCTTTTACTCACTTTTTTCCTTTTAGGAAATGGTAAATTTACAAGAGTCGATAAGGATAACATCCTTAAGTAATATGTGATTTAATTACACATGTTATTATAGCTTGGGTGTGTAAGTCGTTTTCTTCATTCTTACAAAGGACTAAATAGCTTGAATTTTATTTCGGTCATATCATTAGAAATACACTATAAAAATGTACTTGAAACCCCCAAATTTACCCTGGCTCGTCTTTTACTGTTGAAAGTCCAGATAATGTGACGTCATAAATTTCTTTGAAAAATTAAAATGAGTCCGTTCGCTTACAAGATATACATACAAACATATGTGATATATATATATATATAGGCTTAATTGAATTCCTGAGGGAAAAAAATACACTAATTAAATGAATCTAATTATAACAAATTATGAACTTCGTTTTTGGTCCTTGATTCCTCTTTGCGCAATGCTCTCAAGCGCATACCTACACTTTCCTAAGTATCTACATAATGAACAAACCTCAGTGACTTTTTTAATTGACATTTAAGGGTAATACAAAGAAATAGAATAAGTATAATAATAAGGCCGATATCCAAATTAAAAAAACAAAACAAAAAGGTCACCTTCCGGTAGCTGTCAACTTACTTACTTACTTACAAGTCTTATTTATTCTACGAGCTTTTTTTCTTTTGACGAGTTTTTAATGTTCTTTGTATGTATATAATTGGATTCCATCTCCTTATATGGGACATTTGGTGATTTTTTAAATTTATTTACCTACATATATTTATTTATTTATTCCTTGAGCATAAAAAGACGCTATATTATTTTGATGAATTTATTTTTGAATTATTATGTACTTATTATAAGCAGTTAGTTAGTTAGTTAGTTAGTTGGACGGATGATGCCTTTTTCAAGGCGTAAAATAACGAAAGACGTTTTGAAATCACTAAAATTATTATTATTATTATTATTTCTCTTCATAATTGATCTTTTTATGATGGATTATGTCGAAATACATTGTATCAGTTGTAGTAGTTATGTGAGTATACATATGTACCTATGTATGTAAGTAAGGCAGTATTGTTACTTGTTTACTTCGTAATTCTCATACTAAAACTATTATAATGTACAAGGACTCGTGTACTATGAACATACTTCATGTAAAATATAACGTCTAATTAACTCAGAATAAGCATCAGCAGGGGAAAAAAAAGAAGAGATTTCATCGTTAAATAGCAACAGATGATGACTCTTAAATGAGCTGGACTTGGAATATATTGAAATATTTATACACAGAATCTTTAAAATTTATCAAATGTCTTCAGTTCGTCATTTTCATTTACCCTCATACATATGAATATAAATAAATACGATCCTGGGCATGCTTAATTTATATCAAGCAAACCTCTCATACCCAAAGGTTTTTTTCTTTTTAATTCTCCACGTGCACGATGCAATTTTAATGGACAGTATTTCCTACAAAAATATAATGTTCTTTAAATTAAAGTTATTACCTTCCTCAAAAAGTATTGACTACCTTTTGATATACTTGTCATGATAAATGTTTTTAAGGAATGCCAAGCACAAGTATTCTCGTTTTATTTGAAACAAATTTGTATTCCCTTTAATATCTATCCAAAGACAATCTCTTATTTCTTTCAGAATAAAAGTCATATTTTCTAAGGTTCAAAAGTTAATTAATTACTTATTCAAACAAAAAATCACTTGCTCTATACAAAAAAAAAAAAAAAAGAAGAAAAACAGCTGAACACTCTTTATTGTTGTTGTTTACAAAAATATATTTGTTTATATTGTCATTAAATGGCAATTCATTAGACGATAATTATGATCCACATATTTGTTTTATTTCTTCCCTTTTGTGATTACATATTAACCAAAAGCAAAGTAATGGGAGTCAACATTTCAAGCCATGGAATGGAAATATGAGATGTTAAATGTTTAACAAATTAGCAACGGTGAATCGAGACAAAATCCATTTTTATAATGAAAACACGGGGTATTCTTTCTTTTTATTAGTAAATTCGCATCATTTCTCTCTCTATGTATATATTACTTTTTTCATAGAAAGGTCATTTATGTCAAATTATGAGGTGGTTGTAATGCACTCTCACAGATTGCATTTTGACTCATTTCCACTGTTTTTTGATTCTTTGTAACTCATATAATATATCCTAGAGGGAAGGGGGTGAGGGCATAGTTTTAAAGACTTTTTATTTACAAACATTCATACTAGTAAAAAAAAAAAAAAAAATATGGAAGATTTTAAAAGGGATGAGAAGTTAATGGTTCATGGAAACAAATTGCAACAAGAAGGGAATTTTGAAATCATATGAATCAACTCTATGTTTTATCGTTTTTTCATCTCATGTTTTGTGTTGTTACTCTCAAAGAAATGCTTCATTAAAACATCAAAAGTGTGTGTAAATTTAAATTATTTTTAGGAATATAATTTGATAGACTTTTCATATTTGTCCTCAATGTACAGGGTAGGGCAGCAAAACGTGGACTGTTAATTAATGTTTATTTTCTTATTACTAAGAAAAGGTTTATTGATTATTTTTTAATATTCTCTTTCCGCCGTTCTTTTTACATGAACAAACTATACTAATCATATAGTCATTTCATCATCTTGAGTGAGCAACAAGCAAAAAGGCAGCCCATCTCAAATCTCCTAGATGCTGGAGTTGATGTGATGAAGATTACAGACATTGTTAAGTACTCTAGGAGCCTGGTTTTTACGTTGTCCAAGATGAAAAAAATGGAGAAAACTTCTCCAGGATGTCAGGAAGTGGAGGGCATAACTTAAAGAGGGATATGAAGTTCTTGTTAAGTTTGGAGAAGAATGTAGAGGAGGATCCTAATTGGTCGATAAATCGTCTCGCCAACGACTTTTCTGTAGCTCCTAGGACCATCAGGAGGGCTATAAAGAATAACTTAACGTTATTTTTTTGCCTACTATTGAAAATATAAAATTATCGATGTATTTCTAAATCTATCTCTCGAGTCCCCGTTTTGCTGCCCTACAATAAATTAAAGGCCTACAAGGAGAAAATGTGTTGTTTGGACAGTTCCAACGGAGTTACAAAGTTATTGTTTAAATAGATGTATGTACAGTACCATATGTCTTGCTTCCAAACGTGGGCCCTTTAAAAAAATATATATTCAATATCTTTGTAATAAGATTAAAGCCGGCAAAAAGACATGAAATAAAAGTATGCTCAAATGCCTCTCATTAAAAGTGTCTTTATTACAAGGCATACTACAATTGGCTTCAGGGCCTCGGATGTGTAGAATTTAATGAGATTATACATGTACTGATGAGTTTCGAGAACAAAAATAAAGAGTGCCCAGTTTTCAGAAGGGGATTTTTTGCTCTTATCCCATCCTCACTCAAATTTTTAATCCTTAAATACCCACTACTCATATTATCTCCAGTATTGTAATAACATTAATATATTTGCTTCAAATTTGTCAAGAAAATGAGTTTGGCAAATATATGTACGTCTTATATTTAGGTATGTATGTACATTCAAGTGTCCACTACATACTACCTACAACATATCCTCTCACTTTTCAGCTCTTTAAATATTATGTAGGTCATATATTGATTAATCCTACGGTAAATCAAAGTGCCTGAAGAAATTTCTTTTTTTTGTGTGTGATGGAATTTATTAATTAATTCAAGACGGCAGGTCGAATCTCAAGTCTTAATCAAATGACGTAATCTAAAGATACTATTAATATTATTATTATCAAAGTTGAAATACTAGTTGAATCTGTTTGTTCTCTGCAAATCGTTGTTCATGGAGTAAGTATGAGCTGTACAATATTTGCATATTCGAGTTCAGAGAACCAACGTTCAACTCACATAGTCGTTAAGTACAAAGGTAAAAGTAAGTGACAAGCCAATGAAGTAAATAAAGACGGACAATGGTTATTGTGGCTATAACTGGTAGCATGTTCATAATCAATAATAAGATTTGCATTGATTCTCTCAACAGTCTAGCAATTTCATAGGGACTCTTAGTACCAATCATTGATTTGAATTCATGCATATAAATCCTTTTTTTTTTTTTGGCATCAAGTTATATTCAATACAATTGTTTTATTTTTAAGGCCATTTGAGGATGTTTCTTAGAGTGTTATTATTATTATTTTTTTTTTTGGAAATATATCCATTTTATTTAAGAGGTATCAACATGGCGTCACTTCCATTTATGATGCAATCCGTCAATGAAAACGCTATAAATGATAATTAGTCGGGGGCGTCCTTTTCCTCCACTATCGGTCTATTTTACATTATTAAATAGTTGGGATAGGCTCACAAAATGTAATTTGAGTTCAGTATATCAATAATCAGATTCTTAATAAATAGGGTTCATTAATTGCTAATGAACATGAATTAATTATTTGTCAAATAGGTAAATGAAAGTTCCAAATAAATAAGTAGATAATTTTTCAATCTAAAACATTTCTTTACAAAACTTTACAAGGTAACAAATCGTCAGCTCACTAACATGAAAATTTACTATATGTATTTTTTTGTCAGCTGTTAATCTCTCTTTTCAAGCCCCCTAATTAGTGTCCTATATGATCATCATTTGTTGTACTCTAATTAAATCTATTTAAGCTCTGGATATCCCTGCAATTAAATGTAAGTAAGGACGACCATTTTTTTTAAAAAAAAGAGGACACAAGGGTCAAGTGTACTCAGCGTATGTTTTTATTGCAAAGAGTTTTGTTTTGTTTTTTAATATATGTAGATATATCTCATTAAAAAAGCCCGGACACGATTTCAAAAAGGAGAACTTTTGGTTACTCCAGACTAACTACCAAATATTAGGGACATACTTTGGTGTCTTTTCTTTGTTTCTCTTTTGCAATAGAGTAACATGTAAGATGATTAACAGGCACTTACTACTTGCTATTAGTATTCCATACTTAAGTTTAACGAAACTCTCCCTGACTCATAAATTTAAATTCAAATTATGCGAATTTATTTAATATTTTCTCCTGGATTTATACATTTATCAATAAATGAATGAACGAAGGAAGGAAGGAAGGAACGTTCCTCTTCATTTAAAGTGCTAATGGCATTTGATGCATGAGGGATTCTTTCTCCGGGAAAGTAAATTGACCTTTTTCCTCACGTGTTTGATTTTTTCACAGCTATTGAAAGGATGTCAAAATGTATTTTTTTTTTTTAAATTTCATAAACTTTCTCTTTGAAAATATGTTTGTAGTTAAGTATAACAACAACAAGAAAAACAATATTAAAAAAAAAAAAAAAAAAAAAAAAGAAAGAAAGAAAAACATCTGAGGTGTTGAAGCCATTTGCTTGACCACAAGTTTAAAAAGACATTTAATATACAATTAACAAGGAATTCCTTTTTAAAAACAACAGAGACTCAACTGCAAGAAGTCACCCACAGGAAAACCTCTTATTTATACTCTTTGCTCATACATATATGAGCTCTCAATATTATTAAACTACAACGACTCCCAAAATATGACTGTACATCATAAAAAAACCGTTTACTTGGATTGCCCCTCTCTACACACTTTGAATCATAAGTCATTGCCTTGAAAATACCAAATAGGACTGTATAAAAAGGAATTAATTGAATCAGAGTCTCCAAGCTAAATATTTATCTATGACGGCAGAGTAAACCATTCATTATTCATTTATAATACAGTAATATATATATTACTTTATATGTCCTTTACAAGTTTTTGGATTTTGTACGAGCAAACAAACAAACAAACAAACAAAATGAGATGAAGGATTTTAAGTGATGAATTAACAGTGTTTGTGTGAATAGATGCATGTTTATTTATTTTACATACATAAGGCTACAGAAATCCCTTTGGTCTTTGATTACTATGTAACCCTACAAAATATATTTGACTTTGAGAATGCAAATGTCATAATTAGATTATAACTATTAGTAAATAGTATATCAAAATAGCATCAATTAATACTATTTGTTCCTCCACATGTGCGATGTACAATGAGGATATGATAATAATAATAAAATAAATTATTATATCATATTTTGGAGTCAAAACATGCATAAGTATAATATAATATATTCAAAGTAGTAGTCAAAGTTGAGACAATCAAAAAGTTTTGTGATGATGACTCATCCAATTGTTCATAACTGATGATTATAATAATAAAATGAGTTGGAAAAGGGGGCCTAGCAATGCATACAAGCATAACAGCAGACGACATCCTTACACATTCCATCACGTAAAAAGAATGACAAACGATTATTTCTTCTGGCCCAGGACCACGAAACCTATTCTCAGATTATATGATGTTGTAGTAGTACTAAAAAGTATGTAGAATCCTTCGGTTGGAATGAAAGGAGTGTGTGTGTGTGTGTGTGTGTATGCTGTGCGTACTGTGAGTCAAGGAGAGGTAAGGAAGCATGAGGAGATGATACTTCCTATTTATATAAGTATTATTATTATTATTATTATAAGTATATATATATATATATATATATATATATATATATATATATATATATATATATATATATATATATATATATATATATATATATATATATAAAGGTATTTAAAAGATGTTAAAGCGTCACGGATCGTATTGAATCCTTAGAAAATGATTACTTTTTTTCTTTCTTTTTTTTTTGTATTCGTAGTAAGTTGATTGTAATAAAAGTTTAATTTTCTTGTATTTATTTATTTATTATGACTGTACCCTCCTCTGCTCTCCCATCAAATAGAACTAAGTACGTACATCATCTTATAATATCAGTGTACATACAACTAAAGAGTCTGTATCTAAAAGATGAGCACATTGATCCTTTCGAACGACCATATTGTCATTCGTCCACCCATCCACCCAAAAAAAAGCCATCAACAACTCTACAATGTACTCCTCTTGCCTATTAGTATTAGTATTTTGAGCCTTGATTTCTTCAATTGAAATCATGGTCCATTTTCAGTGTTAAAAAGCTAATAATAATGAAAAGTTGCGTGATTATCGTCATACTTTGAATATGTGACGTCATTTTTATAAAACCAATCACACACACTCATAAGTTATGAATTGGTTCAAATCTAAGCTATGAAACAAAGTGGCGAAACGACAACCACGTGATTAATTAACCTCCATGAATATATGGTCTTTAATTAAAACAAAGTAAATTATAAATATGTACCTATATAAACTTCAAAAGCGACATCTTGCTGGGGGGAAAAAGCAATGGCATAGATAGGGAAATATCTCCTAGCTAACAGGTGTGTTTATTTACTTAGACTTACAGCTTTAGTTCCAATCAAAAAGATACAAAACATGGAATAATGAGGATGTACCAAATAGAAAGCGAAAGTTTTTGAAGTCGTGTCAACTGGGGAAATAAAAGCCTATGATGACTTTAAATTGAACGTTTTGGGCCTTTACCCAGATATAGCAATGGCTCTTTTCATTATTCAGCTGTCACTGTTTGAACTTTTTCTTCAGATCAGCATGTTTTCTATCTCAAAGTTTTTTTTAAACCCATGATTCGACTCAAATTGTACATATATGTATATAGATATATATATATATCATGTTAAAAAGTGTACATATCCCTGCTGTTAATAAAGAACCAATCGACAGTTGAGAAGAATGACACGCAGCTTGCTCTGCTACCAGTCCATTTTTTATTATTTTTTTAAACTAAAACAATGAATGGATTATTATGAATTGGTTCCGGCTCCCCAGCTGTATGTTCATCATCTTCAAGATATTATACATAAATGTATTACGACCATTTCATCAACACTTTCCTTCCAACCGCAGGAAATTAATTAGTTTATTTTCACTTTGTATTTTCCTATGGCACATCCTGTATTTTGAACGCCCCATTTCGTTCAAATCTATTAATGGGTTGTTATTGAGTGTGTGTTTTGTATGTGAGAGAAAGATAACAATAACAATAATAATTATTATTATTATTATTATAAGACGTACATCTTGAAATTTATGCGTGCTCCCCCTCTCCGTCATAATCACCTCATTGTCTGGGATTGTTTCGAAAGAAAGGGAAAATAAAATTTCTTTCTCTTTGGATCACTTGCGTGCTTCATCGTTCGGGATTAGAAGAAAAAACGGAAAATCAAATCTAATTATGTAATGTCTATTTATGTGCCCAATTTTTGTTCTTAGGAGAGGTATTTACAAATCCAAGTTCATTCTCAAGACTCGTATCAAATCAAGCTTACAAATCAGATTGGATCCTTTTCCAACAAATGATACACTCAACATTTTTGATGTATTTAAAATACTGTAAATAGAGTCAAGTTAATCAATTTTATCCAAGTAACGTGAGCTCCTTAAGTTACATGTACATAGAGCATGGATAACTGATAGCTCAAGTGAAAAAATTGGCAAGTTGATCCAGGGAACAAAGAACCCATTTTTAAAATAGACAGTTCAACAAATTGTAAAAGTTTCTCCTCTACATTCATATGAATGAAAGGAAATATTTGACAATATTTTGAGAAATTTTTTACTTGATTTCGAAAAATTTACTGTTGAAGAGGTATTGAAATTATCAAATATCCCTGTGACAATTGATATAGAAAACAGATTAATGGTTCCAAACTTGAGTAGTATTTTCTACCAAGTAAAGTATGTACATAAACATCCTCAAATCAAGTCACTAATGTACAAGTCCTTCAACAATTTGACAAGTCGATTTAAGGACCCTTGAGCGAATCAATAGCCCTAGCCTCTTATAACATATTATATTATGCCTAATTTATAACACAAATTTGGTTTGGACAACTGCACTCAGTTCCTAACATTCCCCTCAGACCCGTTTCAGCTGAAGGAACAAGGCGTATTGTTATTAATACATAAAGAGTCATTGAATAAATGTAATTTTTTGCATTACATATACATGTATATGTATATGTATGTAGTTAGATGATTTAATCAAATGCATTGTTATTTGAGATGTCATGTCAAAACAATCAAAAATACTAATTTATTAAATATTATATGTACATATATTATTTATAAACTAAAGGAATCTCATGGAAAGATGACGTAAGTGACAAACAAACTTGAATACCACAATTAAAACAAAAGCTTCTCATGCAAAAATTATAAGTAATTTAAAACATATGGTTTTAAACGTGTGATGAAGAGGGGGGGGGGGGATGGATGTCCAGTTGTATGCAATGAAACATGATCACTCCCTGATGAAATGCTCGACTAATAATAATAATAATAATAATAATAATGATATTAATCAAAGCCCTTCTTCCATTGTTCCATTTTCGGTAATTACAATGACAGAAAATATGTTGAAGGCTCCACATTTATACATATATTAGATACTATACATTTAGACTACTCAACACATTTTTCCTTGGAACAAAAACATTTTTGCGACATTTAAATACTCCATATGTTATACATTCCATATCAAATTTGATCTCTTTCTTTAGCTAATAACCTTAATTAAGTCTATTTTGTATAGCATGTAATTATCATACTTATGATTATATATATATATATATATATATTATATGTTTATATATTTTACATTTATGAATAATGAGTTATTTATAGGTTAAAAGCACTCATGAGTTGATAATTACAACCTATCTATCTATAATAATATGAATATGTTTCTATCATCAAAGTACCTACTACATACATAGTCATATATGAATATTATGTATGTACATACATAATAAGTGATGACTTACCATCGTTTTACCTACAAATCCCTTGCTTGATCCGCTCAATATTCTCAAAATATCTATATTTTCGTATTGTATTTTTATTAGTTAGTTACTTGGGTACACATCAAGGATTTGAACTGCAATTTATCAATTTACTAGATGGATGGGAAATAATTATAATAAGCATGATCACATTTTACTGGAACCCTTTATGTGAGGTGACATAAAAACAACGGATTATCCAGAGTTTATTTCTCGGATTTCCTTGGAGTTGTACAATTCCTCATGGTCTAGAGCATGCATGGGCTTTTCATCCGGCCCGCGGAGACCTTTGAAATCTATAATTATCATATAATTTTTAAAAAAATTCATATTTTGCAAATATATAATTAGGGCTCTTGGACCGTGGTCAGTCTTGAAAAACATAATTTGGCCCACAAGTGAACAAAGGTTGCCCATACATGGTCTAGAGTATCCTTTGTGTATTTGTAAATGAAATACTTACATATGTAGATACATGCTCCAGTAAAGAAAGAGTACAACTCTGGAAGAATTTACGAGACTCGCACCGCATATTCTACGATATTATATTATACTATGTATCTATATATAGGTCATCATATGGAAAAGGAGCACGAATATAGGTGGGTAAGTAAAGGGGGGAGAAGGGTATGGAATCAGGAAATTTGACTTTAACCTTTTTTAGGATCTACATAGATAATATGAGTTTTTATGATTATGATGATGCTTATTATTAGGAGTCTTTCATTGTTTCAAACTCGATACAATAAGGATCTCCTCATCACACATACCATGTAACTACATACATACATACATACATAGATACAAAAAAAGTGATTCGATTGTTGTATTTGTATTCATATGTATGTAACATATTCATGAGAATACACCATAACTCCTTACACAAGTACCCACATGTTTTTATAATATGTATGTATGTACATACATACATATATGTATAAGAAGAAGAAAAAGAGAGTTGAGATGATACCTTTGCAAATTTTTGCATTTGTAAAAAAACAAAACAAAAAAACCTATTATACTCCATCAAAATCACAAACGAATAAATGAGTAAATCTCTTTTGAAGATCACTTATATGTATGTACATACTTAAAACCTATGTATCTAATGACCATTTGCAGCTAAAGAAAGACACGTACACAACTTAACAGAGAGAAGGAGCATTTGGAGAAATTCAAGGTATGTATGTACATATACTCAACATTCGAAGAAACCCATTACAAATACGTACATAAATTAAAAGGCCTATATATGTATATCTCGAAAAAGCGAATATAATATGTAGATATAAAACAGACGGGAGTCCCATGTGGGTCAATTGAAAAATAAAAGCCATATGCATACTATGAGCAACTACACTTTAACTTCATACTTCTACTAATGGTATATAATATAATAATAATAATAATAATTAATTACACAAATCATCTTCAGTGTTCTTAAGTATGCATAACAATAAAAAAAGAAAAAGTCAGAATATTATGTCAAAATGCATTGGTCTGGAAGGGTTTTTTAGTGCACATTACGTGTCTACAACATGCGCCATTGCCTTGCTCCTTTGTACTACCAAAAACATACATACAATATTTGTAAGTATATTAATCATCATTTGATACAAAGTGTTTCATCACATTCCTTTCGGGATCCATCATTCAGAGCAGCACAGCGTCCATATATGTATGTATGTAATACATATCATAATGTAATCATTAATAGACCCTCATTTTGAGTCGTTACCTTCTCAAAAGTGTACATACATAATGTATGTGGTGTTCTTAAGGGATATGATGATGAGTGACTGTCTATGAGTAGGAGAGAGTGAGAGGAGTTGTACTTATTTAGTTATGCATGCATGGTAATAAGTAATAAATAACTGAGATACCAAATTATGTATGTAGGCTATGTGTACGTAATATTTCGGCATTTGAACTTCTTACAAGAATAAATATACTTAAAGAAAAGAAAGAAGAAAAAAAAAACATGCAGGGAAAACACTTCCTGGAATAAAAAAAAACAATAAAACATACATCGTAATAATAATATGTAAATCGACATGTTCATTCAATGGAAATCCGTTAGTTACTACTTAGATAATATAATATGAATATTATTTAAGAAGTATGTACCTTAATGAAGACGTTTTCACAGACATTATGACGTTTCTATGTAGGAAACTAGGTAGGTACATCATGCAATCCTCAGTGACGACCTCCTCCTTTTCGTAATGGATGAGAGGAGAAACTTCATTATTTTTGTAGGTATAGAGAAGTAATTAAGAAGAAAACTTGCCAACGAGCTTAATTAAGTTCATAAATAATCCCTCATTTGTTGTATATATGTATGTATGTTAGTCGTATTCGTTGTTGTTATTTCTTTAAATCCATGTTCTTATTTTTTATGCAAAGCCCATGAATATTATTATTATTATTTAAGAGACGAAGAACCTACGACGACGAAGAAACTAAAAAATAGAAAGTTGAAAAAGTTAGAAACTCTTTACTAAGTAATAATAAATAAATAACTAAGCAATGTTTTGTATGTACATAAGGAAAGAAACAGCAAATTATATAGGTACCTATGTATACATATATGTTTAATATTATATTACCATTGTTGTCGAGGGAGGTCGAAGGAAGAAAAGGGCAAAATGTCATTACTATTATTTCTTGAGAATAAATGCACTTTTTTCCGATTATTATTTGCAAAAATAAAAAAAAAGTATATAAATACACATTGTTAAATAGGAAATAAGTAACAATATGTCTGTTCCTGAGTTATTAAAAACTACTTTGAGAGAGTTTCAGTCTATATACCTACATAGGTACTAGATAGAATTAGTTAGGAATACGTTTAATAGACTGCCAATTCTGCCAATTCGATAGAGCAAAATTGAGGGGAGAGTGACAATTTATATTCTAAATAATTAATTTAAGTTTTTGAATTTCCCCGCTCCTAAACCGGTTTTATTATAATTGATAGAACATACGTCATAATTCACAAGGTACATTTCTAAACACTATTATTTTATAACTCAGTAATAGTAATAAAATAATTACCAATTTTTCTTTTGAATAGAAAAACACTTTAGCTACAAGGAGTTTTTAGCCATAGGAAGGTAAAAAGAAGAGAAAGGGTACGTCTCCCCTGACAAAGGATCTAAAAAGCTTTTATACATTTTTTGAATTCAACTATCGATTTTATATATTTTCAGCTCTTGTCGACCATGCTTCCTTGTATGAGCCATTGATTGGATAAATTCGATCAGTTAGCTGTTATTAAACATCAATTCCCTACTCTATTAAATGAAGAACAGTTCTAGAGTTGTGCCTATTTAATCTGTCTTTTTGGAGAAAAGTCTGAGCGATCCAATGATGATTCCATGACAGTCTTTTTTTCACGTCTTATAACATTTGAATTTCCCTCTTTCCCTGATCAGTTTAATTATGTTTGTTAGCCAGAGAAAATACGTCAAATCAATCATATAGCACGTCAAATATTATGTATGAAGACAACATAGTCTAAGTTATTATTACTAGTATAACGGTCATCAAGTATGGATAGGGGCGAAATTCGTGTATACTTGATGTCTCAATAATAGCCCCTAGTGTGGTTATTAAACGGTATAATATTTTTTAACTGAAATTAAAGTTTATTTTTCTAATAAATAGATATTATAGAGAGAGAGAGAGAGAAAAAAAAATACACGAATGGAGAAATGGAAAAAGTAATCTTACCTTGGGACATGTTTTTTTTTTCTTTAATATTTTTCCAAGTAAAATATTAATAATAATAAATAAATAACAGAGCAGTGAAAACGTAGCTAAGAGTTGCTTGAGACATAATAATAACTAGGAATGTAAATCATATGCAATTCGGGCGTGTTATAAAAAAAGAAAGAGAAAATCAACCTGGCAACCCTGACAATTTAATGAATGTCGAGGGGGGAAGCAGCTTGAGCTGTCATGACGTTTGACTGAGCTACAAGCTGCTATTCTCCATTATATATACAACAATAAATAATAACATAGATGAGAGGAAGAAAATTAACTCAAATTAATGTCAGGAAATTATATATTTTTAACTAATAATAATTATACGAGGACTTGAGCCCTTTTTGTTTACATTTTATTTGCTTTATTAACCTTAATGTATGTATTCCTTCATGCGAGATCTTTACTATCAGGTAGATGTTCTCCCCTCAGTAATATTGGAAAAATGATAACAGCATCGGAAAACAAAAAGACATGTTTGAAGAGACAACTCCACTTTTTTATCACACGCCCGAATTGCATATGATTTTCATTCCTAATAATAACAATAATAATAATTGTGAATCAGTATCCATCTCTCTCTCTCTCTCTCCCCATACCTATTATACATAATTATGTATTAATTTTAATGATATGATTGCAATGATAATGACTTACTCTTGACCCATCTTTGTTTGAATCGGACATCATAATTGTTTTTGTTTGCTTTTAATTAGTCTTTCTGTCTCTAATTATGTACATACTTCAGTAAGTCAAAGTCAGGAAAATAAGTATAACCCATATATATATATATATATATACACTCTGTATTAACAATTTGTTTGTTGTGGAACTGCAAGTAAATATTACATAACATTGGATAGACATCAAACGATATTCTACAGCTTTTGTCATTATCAAATTATGTAGAATTCTACAAAGAGGATTAGAGAGAGAGAGAGAATGCAAGGAAAAAATACTTATAATATATTGTATTACAGTAAAATCAAATATTCCTGATATATTTTTCTATAAAATGTATTGAATGATGATATAAAAAATATAATAAGGGGAATAAAAAAAATATATGATAATAAAATAATTAATATTAACACTGAATGTCACAGAATCTCATAAAAATAAAATGATAATAATAATAATAATCTGTATTTATTTAAGCAAAGGAACTAGTTGTGGCGTTGATTTGTTTCTTTGAAACATTTCCATCGATGTCTACTTCCGATTCGTTGTCATCGTCGTCGTCGTCCTCGTCATGATTAAATATAGAACATATCACACTTCCTGTTTCATTGTCCCTGGATATCTTTGTCGTATTGTGTTGATGGACTGAGAAGGAGGGTGTCGTCGAAAGAGCACCGGACACTGTTGACAAGTCAGAGAAGGAGGATTTCCTAAGATGATTTTTATTTTTAAGGTCTCTAGGTTTTGTAACTTTTTTGTTCGGGGAGGAGAGGAGTTGCTTTGTGTGAAGGAGAGAGTCGAGACTCCCCTCCAAGAGATGAGACTCTTCTTCTTCATCCTCGTCATCGTCCTCTTCATCATCATCATCTTCTTCTTTGGTTACGACATCAGATACACTCCGCGATATCCGTTTGGCAGAGGAAGGGGATCCCGAAGAGTCATCAAGAATGATGGCAGAATCGCTATCATGCTCACTACCCGTCTCAATGATGCAAGATAATTTCTTTGAACTATGGCGGCTTTCATTATCCTCCTCTTCCTCCGTTCTGAGTGCAAGTCCACTCCTCCTCTCCTCTTGCATCTCCCCTTCCTCTTCATGAAGGACGGGTATTTTGGCTAGAGCCTCATTCCTCAGTTCCTGAATGCTTCCACTTCCCCCCTCAAGTCCTGATTTCCCCGCAAGGAAACGTATAATATGACTTTGTTCCCGTATAAGTCGATCTCTCTGTGAAATGGCCAGGGTTAATTCCCTCTGTTTCCTCCTTAGGCCAGACTCAAAAGCAAGGAGTTGACTCACAAGACATTTGAACTGTTGTTCCTTGATAAAATGAAGGGACTCCAAGTCTTTTTGAGTTTTGAGAAGACAGGATCGACAGTCTACGAGCTGCTCTGTAAGAAATACGACTTTGTCAGAAAGTAACTCATTTTGATGAGCAATCCTGGAGGATGAGGCCCCTAGACCTACAGGAGGGTCTTCCGAGTCATCGTTATGTGTGTTGTTGTTAGTATCGATGACAATGGAGTCGCGACTGAGGCGTTCGTTGAGGGTTCTCTGGAAATAGAGGAAAATAATAAATATGAGTTAGAAAACCCGAATAATATTATCTATGCATATATGTATATAGAGAGAGAGAGACTCTGAGAAAGTGAGTGAAATATTACCAACCTACAAATCATATATAGCTAAAAGGTCACAAATATGTACATACATTATGTAAATCTGTAAGTATGTATGTACTAGACACAGACTTGAGATCTTATATATGTATATATAAAAATAAAAATCTTCATTTTTTTTCCACTTATGGAATGAATTTAAGTCGATGTGAATCCACGTTTCACTTTTGCTCTCTCTCTCTCTCTCTCTTTCATGAACGAACGTATTAATAGTAACAAGAGAATTAAATCTGATATGAATTTAGGTATGTTGTATGTTACATACTAATACTTATTATTTCTTTGAAATGACACACCTTTGTCGTCGTTCCTTATCATCAGTGCATAAAATGCTTTGTATAGCTCTACTTACTTACATACAAAGGTATAAGAAAGTTTTTTTTTTTTTGTTTTTTTTAAATCTAACAATAATACGTAGTAGATCCATTAAGTAAAATGAAAAACTGTCAAAAGGGAATTGTTAACTTGGTGCAAATCTATCTATAATCTATCTATATACCTACATATGTATATTAATGGTAAATGTCCTTAATAGTACATAATTTAATGTAATCAATGATCAAATGCAAGAGGAAAGTCTATGCGAATGGCACGTAGCTCGAGACATTGTTTTTGCCTTTTTATTTTGAAACAAAGGCATTTCTTAATGATTCCATATAGTTGTAATAATAAATTGGACTCGAAACAATATCATTAATATTAATGATAGCAGGCTTCCAACCTCCCCCCCCCCTACCTTAGAAAGCATAATAGCTAAAGCTATTTCAAGATTGAAAAAATGAATAAGAGCCTCTCTTGTTTTCTCAAGACATCATATTAAAATAGCAACATCTTTTAAATAAAACAGCTGGTAAAGAAGGTTTTGTATACATACATATATATGTTTTGTTTTTTCACCTGACCGATCATGAAGTGCCATGATATTAATAATTTACTTTCTGGTCGAAGACAAAAAAAAACAGTCAATCATGCTCCGTAATGTTCCTTTATACATTTATATACTATGTAGATTCTAATAAATTGCTCTGTATATGTGTACAAGTTGTACAATTTGTAAGTCTCATAAGCTAGTGTCGTTTTATTTTAACTTTGTACATACAACATCATATGTGGTTAGTATTATCACTTTTTTCATTTTAATCCTTGCACTAATTTATATATGTATAATCATCTCATCAATGAGTAATTCTTCATCTGACAAAGTCTTACAACCTACGTCAACTTGAATCCATACGTTTGCATCCATCATCACAACTACAAGAAAGTGGTACTACAAGTACTACTTCTACAAACCACCACAACCCCTACAAAATCACAAGCTTGCACACAGCATACATATGTACATATAACTTATATGAAGTACATTTGAGCCCATGGTTTGGAAATGATGATGATACTATGTACATACATATTATGAAGAATGTATGTACAGGGAATGTGGTGAGTCTACCTACTTTTTGTTCACGTTTTAATGCCTTGTGTAGGAGTTGATCTGACGAGTATGGCTTTGTAACAAAAACACATACATACATAAATATATATATAACCATTTATTTAAGTTCATTTGAAGCAAATGCAATGCTCATAAAAAATAAATAAAAAGATCTTTTCTGAATGCATAGATGAGGGAGAGAGGCAATATTTTTTCATGCGCTACTTTTGTGGGCTTATATGCCTAGATATAACACTATATATATATATATATATATATATATATATATATATATATATATATATATGTCCAATAGACAACTAGATGTCCTTACAATCAGGATATCAAAGGTCAAAAAATGAGGATCTTCCATATTTGCACTATTTGTATTTATTATTCAATTGCTGAGGCATTGCAGGCAGGTTCAATTTCATCCTTGATGGAAGAAGTTACATTAAATTGAAATGAATTTTAGTTAGTAAAATCATTCATTCGTTAAATTATGTTATGATTCGTAAATCTTTATTTACTTTATTCTGCAGTAGATGTATCAAACCATGGTCCCCCACCATCCACTTTTCCCTACTAAAAAGGTCACAATGCTTATAATTATTACAAACAAGTACGAAGTACATACATATGTATACCAGGGATTCAACACCATAAAGTGGACCAATTGATAAAATATTTATTTGTTTTTATTGCATACATTAAGAAAATCCCTCGTGGGTCATATCTCACCACTATTTTATTCCAACTATAACAATTAACTATAAGAAGATAATTCAACGCATAATATTAGTAAGAACTCATCCCTTGAAAACAAATAATGAGCTCATAAAGTAATTAACACCTACTCCAAGTGATTAAAATAAATATGTATGTATACATAGATCGATACATGGGGTCAGATCCATTCAATATTCTACTTATAATTAATTATAACATACATACATACATACATATATGATACAATTTGTCTAGACCACACAAAAGTAACACGCCACGACGAAATAAGTAAGATCATGATAGCCTTCTTATTTCATCAAATGAGAGTCATCTTTATGATGAGAAATATTCAAATACGTATTATGATATCCATAATAATGAATCGCTAACCAACCACGAGAGGAGCATTTGGTGGTTGTTAGCCAATCCTTCCAGACGTTGTAATATATATATATATACATATTAAAACTTTCATTAGGGATGAAGAAAAAAATATATCATACTAACTAATAAGTGAGATACCACTGATTCGTTCCTTCTTCATTAAGAAATTAATATATATGTTTATATATATATGTTTATATTAAATTAGCTACATGAATTAAAAGAGGTGTGGGATGTGAAGAAAATAATAACAATAAAAATAAAAAAAATTAAATAACTTTTTTTTTTTGCAAATTCATGCATAGGCAAATCATTAGACCTTAATAATATAATATGTTTATTTAGTTATTAGAAATGTGTGCCATTTAATGACAACTTTTAATTATTATTATTAGTATTATTGTAAAAGGAATCTCAAAAAAGTGTGGAAAGAAACATTTTTCACACAGAAGGAAGGAAGGAAGGTAGGAAGAAAGAAAGAAAGGCCTTGACTCAAGTTCTCGGAAAGTTTTTCCTATTTCTATCATCCTCATCATCATTTTCATATCTATGTGTAAGTAAGTAAGAACAATATGATATTAATTAACTGTCATGAACAATAACATTAAAAGAAATAACAATAATAAGCGGGTGCCTTATTAGAGAAGATATAAAAATGCCCTGATGTTCTCAGATGATAGAATGGGGTGGGTAGAGTCTTTAGATCATGAATATTACACAATACTCTAATTATATTTGTACATATCATATGAGTTGAAAAGGAGGCTTTAGCAAGTGGCAGGTGGATGGGATGTTGTTTTCGGGGGTGTTTATGATATGACATATCATGGATGCACCTGTCCATGTATGTTTTTCCATATTAATCCATTGGAATAATGGAGTTATTAGTATTTGAATAAACCACAAAAAAACGACGATGCAAAGTGAGAAGGTCTAAAACGTTTGAGGGGCCAAGAGCATTGGTAAAGGGACAAAACCTATAACATGGAGCCATGGAAAAGAGGGCATATAACTTATTAGTATGACTAATGAATGAACCAATGCCCCCTCTGCCCCTATTTGTATGATTCTACAGAGTCAAACCCGTGTTCAATGACTATTTAGACAAAATATGATGATACTATTTTATTCATTACGAGATCCCCAAAATAATTAATACACCAAACCTCTTCACTCTATAATAAGTTAATAAATAAATAAATGTAATTTCAATTCTTACCACAATTCCAAAGCGCTTTACCATTATTTTGACAAGTTCCTCTTTTTAACAAATTTTATTTTGTTGTATATAAAATATGTATATTAGATTAACGACACACTTAAAAAAAAACCAAGCCAAGATGACACAAACTTTATTTAATCTAAAATAAAATCGTCAACAATCACTATTGGGATAGTAATACTACTAAGAATAACAATACATAGATAGAATGAACTATACTTTGGATAATATGTAACTCTTCATCACTTAAGACTTTATAATATTTCGTCATTATTAATTATCATCACAGACAGGAGAGCTCTTCAGAGTATAAAAAGTATAAAAATAGGGACGGGACAAGGAGCCCCGAACACGGCAGTGCGTACACTGAACAACAGTTTCATTAACTTATTATTTTTCCTTATGTTATGTATTTCGTTATTATTATTATTATTAAATTCAGAAAAGAAAAGAGGGCACGCTACACGCCCGAAATTACAAATATTATAAAAATAATAATTATTTAAGTAACTATGGACGGTAGGCTGGTGCTCTTGAGTGGTTTCTTAGCAGAAGAAAACGCAGGGTATGCTCATCTTAGCTTCAAAAGGGGAAAAAAGAAGAAGAAGGGTATTGTTTGATTAGTCTACCGTACGTTACGGAGGGACTAATTTCATTATTATTATTACATATATGTTTATTTATTTAACTTTTGGATTGGACCACACATGATTGAAGGGGTTAATCCAATGCATGCAAGGGATCATTCAAAAAAGTGGGGAGAGAGGAATTATTGCTAGGAATGCTACAAATCTTTTTATATATATATGGAATATAATATATTTATTCTACAAATGGGCATCTGTGTTTGGAGAAAATTTTAAAGATTTTCACAAGGGATTTCTCACGATCCAATCCTTTTTTATTGTTGTTATTATTGTTTGTTTCGAATTTATGAAACCAAGGGATTTTGACTCTATTTTTTATTACTAATTAAAAGAACAAATACTTTATAGGGTTATTTCAGTAGCTAGAGAAAGTTAAAACAAATATTTAAATAAAAATGGTAAAAAAAGTGTTTTCAAAACAAGGGGCAATTAAAGAGGGAGCCGTCCTGGCATGTATCAAAGGAAGCTCTTATATAGTTTAACAGAAAAAATATAGATTTAAAGGATATAATAATAATTACATAATACTTTGCTATATCTATCCTTCATCCCTCATCACTCAGTCACGCAACCCTTTCTCTGACGTCTACACCTTCCCTCTCTCATCTTAATTATAAAGTTATCTCAAAAGGCAAAATATGTATACGTAATCTAAGCATATTTTTGAATATAAAAGCATCTCTTTTTAATTAATAAAAATCAATTATAATTAAAGTGACTTAATTTAACAAATCCTCAAGGTTGAAAATATAATTAATTCTTCCGGAGATAGTGCGCCTTTTTTCTTTTGTGAGTCGTTGTTGTCGTTCAAATTGAAATATACATAAATGTGAGCCTTATCTCATTGTTATAGTAGTGTAAATATGAAGAAGACGGAAAGAGTTCCTCTCTAATAAGGAAGTGTGACAAAGTATGTATGTTGTGAAAGAGAGTAGAATTTGTAGCTAAAAACAATCATAGAACCTCACTATAATATTAATATTTAACATATATGCATATATAGGTATATACGTACTAAGAGGCTATAATAAGTTAAAAGAACTTATAGCTGTCCCTCTCTAAGAAAAAAAATAGTGACGTCATGTATTGTTTGAATGAGGATATAATTAAATAATTATTATTAATATATAGTATCACCTCTGGCAATCTTGCAAATGCAAACACGTATTATAATGTCTTTTAGAAGTCAGGGATGCAACGAGGATACTTTACATAATATAGGCAGTATAAATATATATATAAAAAGACGGTAGTGACGATATTTAATGCAGTGAACCCTCGACCTACGACTATGTTGTCATGGTGGTACAATATAATGAATATGCAGAAGACTTAAGGTATGTTTAAATGGTTTTAGAGGGTTTAATATTTTGATATGTAGTGAGGAGTTAAACATTCCGTTGCTAAATGCTGTGTTACCGATTCTCACTCTAAACATTTTTGGGTGAAAAAATGATTTCAATGCCTACGTATGTATGTATATTATGAAACATTTACTTCAATAAGTAACTCTGTTAATGTAAAAAAAGAGGAAATAATGGTTCAAATCCCTTTGTAGGCGGAAATGTGCTCATTGATAATATAATATATCTCCTACCCCTCAAAAGTACACATGGGTAAAAGGATGGAAAGTAATAATCTGATAATTTATCCGTGTACTTTGTTATTTTGTATTGAAATTATGCAGGGGGCAGAGTTTCGATAAAAAAAAGAAAGAAAGAAAGGAAGAAGCAATTTGATGCAATCATAATTATAAATAATATTCTACGAAATGATCATACCGCCAAATTAATTATTTTAAGACGAAATGTCCTACAACGAAATGGTTTAGGGAAAGCTATCTACAGGCCAAAATATTTGTGGGTGAATTATCTTGTAATTTTTGCACATTTCTTTCTTTTGTATAACCTCCCCCCCCCCCTTGCAGCCATTCACTTGTGCAGACATGGGCAAACTAAGGCCTGCAGGCCTTATACGGCCCGTTAGACAATTTAATCCGGCCCGCCGAGCTTGCACACTACAAGCAACGCTTTATTATATTTGGCCCACAGGTCAATGTACTGCTGTGGCCCCTTTTTCAAATTTTATAACCCATAGTGGCCCGCAAGTCAAAAAGTTTGCCCATCCCTGTGTAAGTGCATTTTCCAAATTTTAATATAATACATAATTTCTCTCTCTCTCTCTCCCTTTTACACCCCCTACACAATCGTGTCTCCAAAACATAAATATTTTTGTCAGCTATCAATTTTCTACTTATTTTGCCCCTCGTTAATGACCGTAAGATTGATTGATTGAACTCGAATTAGGTCTCTTTGATTAATAAATGAAGAGTAAGAGTCCAACATTTGGGAAGAGTTGTCTTAATGCTGCAAACTGATTTTTAGTCATTTTTTTGTTCCCTTTTTTGAGGAAAGGATGTGGAATGCAGTGAAAATTGCTATACTCCCTATTTTGTGACATAAGTGGCGTTACATCCTTTTTAAAAAAAATGCAGTAATTTTTTTTTATTAATTAAATTTGCATTTATTTGTTTTAGTCACTCACATCTAAAAGTTTCACCAATGAGCTGGGAAGTCAGAAGATCTAAATTGTATCTCTGAAGGAATATATTATATTACTTATTACGTATAGAGAGAGAGAGAGCAGAAAGTTTGAACTCTGACCCTTAAAAGAAGGGTTTAATATTTGATTTAATGGTGAGAGAAATGCCCCTCCTGCCCTGCCAATGTGTTATTTTAGTCAAAGTACTCTTGCAGTAATAATAATCTTTCAGTTTCTTTTTACTATGTGCTACTACGGGCAAAAAATATCGGGAATCAAAATTATTTTTATTTCCACATGTGGAAACGTTTTTTTTTTTTGCCAATTTTCAAAACAGTTACAAAATTTGTTTTTTTTATACAATAGATGAACATAGACAATATTTTAATGTAATACACAGAGCTACATTTACTATTACGCAAATAATTATAAGGAAATGTAATATCAATATTCAGTAATAGAAAAATAGAAGATGACTAAAAAGATCCCATTGCCCAATTTACAATAAATCGATTTCAAGTTAGATTTCCTTTTTTAAACTAATTGTACATCCAAAACAACCGAAAAAAATATGTGTGAAGAAGGTTTTGCTGCTGGCTTGGCCCTATATTTTCATTTATAGTGAAACTGTTCCTCCTGATTTATTACTACATATAAAACCCCTGGGATACAACAAATCATGATCATTGGATGTTGATAACTATCTATGATTTCACTTTAGTATTCAGCTTTGTCTAATGAATTTGAATAAATTTATGTTCACCGTATGTGGAGCGGCAGCATAAGAAGATAATTCCAGTTTTTATTTTCTAACTATTTTTACCATAAGCCTGAAAATTATTTTTTATCCCAGTGATATTCTTAAAGTAAAAAATCTGAATTTTTTGATGATCTATCTTTTTTTAAATTTTGTTCATACAAAGCTGTGCAATTTGATGTTTAAGTCATCATCACACTTAATACTTGATAAAAAATTGAAGTCGGTCACTCCATTTAAACAAGTAGGTCCTTTATTTTGTAGGCGGTCACTATTTATGATTGCCTTATTAATGACGGGCTTTTTGGAATGAGCAAAAATACACTATAGCCTCCCTTCAGCTGTTTTTCATCAGTTGATTCATCTGATTTAAGGCAGCGGACTCTATGTATTATGCCCTCAAAAGGGCATCGTTATTATTCATGATTTTTATGGAAAAAAAAATTAAAACAGGGATTTCGCGCCCTTTTTTTGAATTTTTGAATATTAAAACAATTATTAACGATTGATTTGTAGATTGGTAAAATTTATCAAGGTATATCAAAACAATAACTTTGCCCAAAATTGAAATGTTGGCAATAAGGAAAACATAGAAGGGTTTCTACCATAAAATACTTTTTTTTCTTTTCCTTATGAGAATCGAGGTTGTGAAAGCACACACAAGCTGTACATGCATCACAATAAGCATTTTTGCGCACTTGCAACCTTGATTCTCAAAAAGGAAACGAAAAATTTGGAAAAACAACTTGTAGCTACCCTTCTGTATTTTCCTTGTTGCCAACTTTTTAATATTGGGAAGAATTTATTATTTAGATATTCTATACATTTATAAATTTTACCAATATTTTATACCTATATAATATTAAAAAATTCAAAAAAAAGGGCTTGATTTAATATATTTTTTATATATCAAAGTCATAAATAATAGCGATACCCTTTTCGAGTTCATAACACGTAGAGTCAGCTGCTTTAAATCAAAAGAGTCAACTAATGAAAACAGCTGAAGGGAGGAAACAGTGTGTTTTTGTTTATCCCAAAAAGCTCGTCGTGTATATGAGTAATGGAGGTAGTGGAAGGAGTGTCCAAAGGAAAATGGCTAAATGATTAATTTATTATTAGTATTCAAATGT